>JANAVB010040820.1:1628320-1794894 GCA_029216955.1 Iris pallida
TGCAGGTTCAGTTTCTTTTTCAGTTTAAGCTCAATTTTGTAGAATTTCACTCAAGTGTAAAGTAGACGATAACCTTTTTTTATTGGTTAGTTGATCACAGAACTTTTGCTTATGGGTCAAATTAGTACTCAGTTGCAGAAACTTAATTTTGAGGCTTTGGGTAATATTTGATTCCCTTCTATTTATGAACCTGGACTAGCTAAAAGTAGAACTCAAGGTAGTTGTTTGCAGATTCAGTTCCTCCCGAGTTTTCAGCCTAAATCAGAGAAATCACATTGAAGTGTCTGATGGCAAAGTTTTCTTGGAAATAAAATACCGTCCAAGGATTAGGTTCTTATTCATGTACTTCTTCAATTAGTCACTACATTACTAATTATGAGTCAAATTTGTACTAACATTTCTGTTCAAATTCAAGACCCTGACACATTAATACTGACATTTTAATAGTTATAAAGATTGCTATTGTCGTGGTCTAGGTTATACCTTTAAGCTTCTCAGATAAAAAATTTCTTTCTTGTTTTCTTGCATTTGCCAGAATATTTTCTTGTCAATCACTATTCCAATTGCAGTAACATTCTTGCTGGTGAAATTAGTACTTGCTTGGCTTGTTGATATAGGTTCCCCACACTTGAGCATCTGAAGGCATTGTTTTCTTGAACTATGAGATTTTCACTATGTTTTACTCCATAGCGAGATTTAGCTTGCTTTTCTAAGTTCACTATTGGTAATGTAGTTACGCGGTAGAAAATTTTCCTCTATTGATTTCAGAAATCAAAGGTTTTGGGTCTGTAGAATCATTATATAGATTATCTTGTCTTCCTCTTTGGGCCATCAGCATCAGTCAAACCTTCTCCCATCAAAACCAGGGTCAACTATGGAGCATAATAATGCTCCATAAAGGAACTGTCACAGTTTTTATGACTGGCTGTCGACCCTATATGTTGGTGCCGTATTTCTGGACACGTAGCTACGAGCATGAGAGGGAATGCCATAAAACCTAGGCTAGTTGGCGAGAAGTTATACCTACCTTTAGAGTATGAGGTTTAAGTTCATGCAACCAAGTAGCAACCTGCAAGTTCCCCTAGAGTATAAAGTGTCTAAACAAAAGGCTAAGATGATACAATTTGCTACAAGGAATTGCAATCATCTTAAGCCAAAGAGTGAAAATGAATGGCTTTCCCGTCTGCTTTCCTCTTTTGATAGACTACATAAATCACATGGATTCCTTTTGGAATTTTTCTCATTATTTTCACTAGGAGTGAGTGTTCAATGGGGGTGTATATGCTGTTGGTTGGTTGATTAAAAAGGGAAGTCCACACGAAGATATATTTTCTTCTTGTCTTTCCAGTTTCCATGTCATGGCATTAAAGCAGAATTTTGTCTCCTTTACATGATTGTTATTGTCTTCATTTGAAGCCCTCTACCTGCGAGCTTTCTTAAGCATCAGTAGATCTCATTTGTTTGTATTTCCAGTTTCCATGTGATGATGCAAGAGCACAACATATTGTTATACCTTTTGTTTTGTTTGAGCCATTGAGGTATTCTTCCATAAAGTAAGGAAAGCAATTGTTTGAGGTCTTGAAGTAAATCATGTAGCAGCGTTCACATAATTAAGGCCAGCAGACTGCAGCTATGTGAACTCGGAGGAACTTTTAATTAATCTAATCATGTTCATGTTTAATATATTTGTTTTGTTATAAAATCTCGAGACAATCTTTTTCTATATTACATGTTCTGATTGTCGATGCTCGTTATACAAGAACCTATCATCAAACCATCATGGAATACCTTCGCAAGTAGTGTGAGTGGGATATGGGAGGGTGTCGGAGCAGTATTTTGACCATTCACTGCTGAGACGGAACCAATGGGGGTTGGGACCCAAAATGAAAATCTTTATGATTGCTATACACTGTCCTGTAAAAGTCACCATCTGAGGCCTTTGCCCCTCAATCCAATGAAAGATGAATCAGGTAGCTTTGAATCTGAGGGCCTTTGCCTCTCAATCCAATGGAAGATGAATTGGGTATCTTTGAATCGTCTTGGAGGAAATTGCCAACATTTACCATCAAAGTGTGGACATAACACAAAAGAGTTGATTCCGAGAAAGGGACTTCTGATGCAATTCATATGTATCTTGATTTTCCTAGCTATTAGTCATTTGACTTTACTAAGAGTGACATGTTGGAAGAAGTTTCAATGTTTGTGGTGCCTGGCCTTGTTTTCGTTGAGGTAAGAAATCTTATACAGAATGCACGCCTCTGCTTTCAGATATAGATAAATTCTTCCCAGTCAACATGTTTTCGATCCGCAAATATTATTGCCAACCTCTATCCTATTATAGTGGTACTAAGTCCATTAAACTTTCCTAATTGCTTTATATTTGCAAATTGAGGTTTGGTGTAACCTAAGGGTTGGTTCTTGCATATCGAGAATTGATCCTTCCCAGACCCTATATTAGTTAGAGCTTTCATGGAACTGACTCCCATTTTTTGTACGAACTTTATAGAAGAAACAAAGGCCTCAGATAGCATCCTTAGCTGATAATGAATCTCCTTCACCCCCATATGTGCATCACCCTCACCCTTGAGATGCATGTAGTCATCTTTATGTTCGCGGGAGGTGGGTGCAATGGATGACCGGATGGCTTGGTAGTAGACTTCTACACCTCTGTAGGGGAGGTGCCCTTACTCTTGAGGCCTTGTCTTCTATCATCTTTCTTAAGTTTGAATGTATATGTTCCTCTCCTCTTGGTATGGTATATCTCATACTGTAAAACCATGTTCTTCATTATAATACAACATTTACTCATTTACTTGTCTTAGTTTACAGGATGGATCATATTCTAGAGGACCAGCGGATATACCGATTGGGGAATTTGGTGAGTCCTATTAGTTCCTGCAACCTTTTAGTTTTAACAGGTAAGTACTAATTAGTCATTATTAATCACTTGAGTTAATTATTTTTGGACATATTGACCCTGGATTTACATGTGACATGCTTCAAAACTTTTATTTATGGATGCTTCCTCCAGCTTATGATTTATGGATGCTAATTGTTAAATACTGCCTTCTTCTCAGTGCTTGTTTTTGATAACATGCACACTAGTAGTGATATTAGCAAAATTTGGAATGTAACCTTAATGGTTATTATATTGTTGACTTTTTAAATTTTCAGTAGTCCTTACTGTCGAGCAGGTATGGATATGGTACATAAATTATAAATATGATTATAAATCATAAACCGAGCCAATATCACTTGAATTCTGTACAAAGTAAATTCAATATGATATTGGACGCATCATTGAATATACATGTATACTGATATTTCAATGCTATTAGAATGTTATTTGCTATATATTTATTTGTTTGTGGGTCGGGGGGGGGGGTGTGTGTCGGTTGGGGTGGGGGGGGGGGGGGTGGGGGAGCAGATAAGGAGGGGTTGGGAATGGAGTATGCATGTATCCCACATAATTCATAAAATGAAATTAGAATGCAGGAATGATAACAGAGGAGCTCAATATGTGTCCATATTGTATTATATGACAATGGACATTGTAAGATGATCCTATAGGGAATTGCATTAATCTGTCTGACATGTTAATCAAAAGAGTGAGAAAGAAGAACATTTCCATAATAATCCAAATAAACTGGATAAGGAAAAAAAAGGTTACATAGTGGACGTTATTGATAGTTTGATACTTCTAATTATGATGGTTAAAAACCACGCCGTTCAAATGATGTTGGAAGGCTATGTTTTCTATTGTTCTCATGGTGGAATGATACATTTTATATTGTTCTCATCGTTTGTTATAATGCCTGTATTTAAGAATATTATGTTTTGGAACCGTTTTTAGATTCATGTCCATGTTAATCAGGCAAGTTATTGCTAGGTACTTTCTTGCTTCTCTGTTCATGAGAACTTTGCATTTTGGAAATGCTAATATATAGAGATGTTATCCATAGAAGCAGCTATAACGCGTTTCCTTTGTCCTAGTTACAGATGCTGCCCATTTCATCAGATCTGGGTTCCAGGGTTTTGGTCTTTTCTGCAGTCCACAAAGTGTTCCGGACTGGGTCTTTCATGGTCAACAAAACCTGACTGAATTGTATGCAGTGTTTCGGACTGGGTCTTTCATGGTAACAAAACCCAAAACCTGACTGAATTGTATGCAGAGTGGTTCGGATTGGGTCTTTCATGGTCAACAAACCTGACTGAATTGTATGCTGGTTTGAAATTCAATGTGAGGGACAGAGGGAGGTTGTCTAAGTGCTAGGCACAAACTCAACAATTTATGGGCAGTGGGCCTAGGTTTGATTGGACCCACTGATTTACATTCCTGCAAATTTGCACTGGGGCCTTTACTTTATCAATGGATAGAGCTGAATGAAAGAAAATGATTTATGTACCCAATGCCAGGATTAAGATGCTTTTGATGGCGATGATGTCCTAATTGAACTCATTGAAACCTCTTTCTATGCCTGGTGGAGGTTGTGGATTTAGCAGTGTCTGCCTCTGACATCTCCAGGACTGATGTCAACACTGTCAACTGTCAAACCCTTCTCTATCAATTTGTGAGGTCTTGGTTTGTTGTGTCATCCTTGCCTTGTCAATTGATCTATGTCCTCTTTTTTTTGTTGTTGTTGGCTATGCTGCATGGATGTGAATACAATACGAACACGAAGCTGAACTTTGAATTACCATAAAAGAAAAGAAACTGAACTTTGCATATCGTAGTGCATTTTGGCCGTGTGTTGTCCAATATGTGTCCGACAAGGACAATTTACGATATTGTACCAATTTTGGAGTATCCTTGCTTCCTAGTTTGTCGAACTCTTTGTAAATCGTGTTCTTATGTCGAAGAATTTGGATGATTTTTGGCAATATGCTGATGAGCAACTCTACACATGATCGACTTTGTTGTTGCAGAAGATAAGTTAAATAGCCATGGGTAACTGCAAAATTCAGTTCTTCTTTTGAATATTCACAATTACATGCATCACCAAATGATTATTGTCAATTTTTTCTTCTGATACTCGACTAAACTGGAACTGTTTCATATTTTGTCTTAAACAGCGATGACCAATTTGATCTCAAACCTTCTGTCAGAACTTGATGACTTGGAAGGTTTATGAAGTGTGTGCAACACCAATCTTCAGTAAGGAGGCCAAGATGGCAGAAGAAGGTGCTGGGCTGCTGTATGTATTGTGCTGTATGTTTTGCGCACGGAGACACTGAGGAAGAGGAGGTTGCCCAAGAATCCCACCAATTTTAAAGAGGAAGGAATACTCAACATGAAGGATGCGACTGTCCTTTGGCTGCTGACACAGTCACAGGAAGGAGGACGTATATAAAGACAGAATCCTCTGTATTGGCATAGAATGGTTACTCAAGAGGAAGGTAAAACTAGCGATGGAGAGACTGATGGAGGGACTACGGGTTGATGGGAAGCTAAAGGAGGTGAGATGGAAATTACTTTTCCTTTATATTCAACATCTAAAATAGTACAATACCAATTATGAACATCCAAATCTAATCAAATCAAATCTTTAACTAGATTTGGATTCTACAAATAAGTTGTTACCAAATCTAGACTGGATTCCAACAATCTTTTCCTCCAGTCTGATGAGAGGGTATTGACCCCATGGGTTCTCAACTGGACTCCATGCATGTCGTCCCACGACATAATACCTTCTCCCCCATGCCACTGATCTCCGATCTCCCGAGTTGCTTTGCATATTCCTTCATCTACAGCTCCTCGACCGTCACATCGATCGACCCTAACTGTCATGCTAGCACCTCTTGCACTATTGGGATCCGGTCGACATCAATGACACGACAAAAATCGAAGTCCCTGACGATCAGCCTCATCGTGAGTCTCGGCTGCCTGTCCCCGGCTTCCGTCTTCCACCGGAAAGTGTTAACGTTTCGACGAGCTTCTTCACCCTTGGCTGGCCCAACCAAGCGGACGGTGCGGTTCTCACGAGATTCGAACTCCTGAACCTGTCCACCTTCGTGTCCGACATTGTGCACGCCATCAATGACCCACGACTCTCCCTGAACTGTGTGAATGATGATGCTCCCGTCCTCGAGCAAAACATCATGCACTGTGCACGCCGTCGATGACCCACAACTCCTGAATTGTGTGAATGATGATGCTCCCGCCTCAGATTGAGTTTGCTGCACACCTTGATCTCCTCCCTGGCTTCGAACAATTGAAATCGATGTCGCTCTGTAAAGCTTTGGCAAATCACCGGTCGCCAAAATTGGATCTGTAGAGCAACTCTCACCTGGAGATCGACCAGTTGTCATGGGACCGACATACTGACCCTCAATCTTTGACTCATTACCATCCGTCGCTTTGTCTCGACGAATCCAATCCTCTGTATCCCTTAAAGCATCTAGAAGCCCCTCCTCAGCAAGTTCTCGACGATCCACCTCATCTCGAACAACCTTCGAGTCTCCATTCAGTATCTGTGGCCTGCCTGTACAGCTCAGCGGCTTAAGCCTGTACATGCCACAACACACCCGAGCCAACTGTTGGGAACCCTTCTCAAGCATCCAATCTTTGTTCCAAACAGACTGCGACATCCATCATCTGCCATCCTCCCTACCGAAAGCAAGTTGTAACGCAAATTCGGTACATGTCGCACACCCCTGAGGACGAGCTTCTCACCAAACTCTGTCGTCAAATGCACATCACCGATGCCTACAACTGTAGCCGTCTCCTTGTTGCCCATCTTCACACGTCCAAACATGCCGTCGCGATATAACGTGAAGATCCTCCTATGTGGAGTGGCGTGATACGATGTTCCCGTGTCCCAGTCGCCATCTGACACATGCCACAAGGTTCCTCTGCGTCGGTCGCTGCAACGATGATATCTCCAAACGCCGTGAGATCCTCCTGATCGTCCTTGCATTTGGCCTTCTCAGCTTTGAGTTTCATGCAGTTCCTCTTGATATGACCCATTTTGTCACAGTGATAGCAGCCCTCCTTGCGGTTCACAATCGCAAGATCCCAAGAACTTTTTTCTGTCCTTGTGACTTGGGTCTTCCCTTCCCGTAGGAAGCCACCAGAGCGGACTTTCCACTTGCTTGCACCGGACCTCCTCATTCAACAAGCTACTTTTGACTGTCTCCATCGTGACAACTCCATCAGGTGCGGAGTTGTAAACCGACACCACCAACGTCTCCCAGCTTTCCAGCAGAGAACTCAAGAGCAGTAGGGCTTGAAGCTCATCATCAATCATAATCTTTATCGCAGACAACTGATTGATAATACCCTGAACCTCGTTCAGATATTGTGCCACTGGGGCACCCTCCGTGTATTTCGAGTTGATGAGTTGGTGAATAAGAAACGCCTTGTTGTCAGCCGTCTTTCGTTCGTACAGCGAATGCAGCTTCTCCCATAATGCTTTTGCCGAACTCTCCATGTACACGTGGTGAAACACTGAATCATTCAACCATTGGCGGATGAATCCAACGGTCCTCCGATCCAGTTGTTTCCAGTTTTCAACAGCTTTGTCCGTTGGTTTTGCGTTATCGCACTCCAACGGACCATGCAAGCTCTTGCACCAGAGTAGATCCTCCATCCTTGGTTTCTAAATCGTCCAGTTTTTCCTTGTGAGGGTGATCATACGAGTGTTCATTTGCTCCGTAGACATGGTTGTCAGAACCCCAAAAGCTCTGATACCAATTGTTGGGTGCGTGCGGAAGCATTTGCCAACCCACCTGATCAAAACCAACTCCCGTCTAACAGACACCAAACACAAAATGAAGACAAGTATATGGCGGTGACGTACGTCACCTAGATAAATTTTAACTTTTAATAACTCAGATGAAATTACAAGATTGACAAAACTCACTTTGAAGCCTTTGTCCTAATAGATTCAACCCCCTCACCACTCTCAAGAAGAAAAATAGAAAATTACAGTTGAGATCATTCACCATCCCGTAGCGATCTTCCTAACCGAAGTTGACGACTCCTCAATTAGATCTTTTTCTTCCTTCTGTCTTGGATGACGAAGTCCTAAGAGTAAAGCACGGACTCTCTCTTAGATTTTCTTGTGGACGAGCATCCCGAATCTTCACTTTGCGCTGAAATCCTATTATATCTAAAATAGCACAACACCAATTATGGACATCCAAATCTAATCAAATCAAATCTTTAACTAGATTTGAATTCCACAAATAAGTTGTTATCAAATCCAGACTGGGCTTCAACACAACATTGTATTTCCGATGTCTTCCTCTTTTCAAGTGTAGAGAAAGGGGGAAAAAAATCAGGTTCCTGAGTGTGGGTGGTAACTGGTAAGTCAAGATGGGTTTGGATAACCACACAAACATGGGTACAACAGTTTTCTTCCTTGTTCAAGAAAATAATGTTTGGTCGAAATGTGGTTCCCATAAATCACTTCACATGAGTTTATAAATGTGTACTTAACAGTACTTGCAATATTGATTATGATTTCCATGCTTGCCCCAACAGGTGTACTTCTTGAAACACACTCCATGAAGTCTTGAGCTGTTGTTTCCTGTCCAAAGGTTTTGAGATCCCCAGGCTTCTTCATAGTAAAGCAAGTATTGCAAAAACTAGCCTTCTTGGTTGAGCTATTTACTTGCAGGATATATTTATCTTTTGCTTGTATATTGACAAGAAAATCTGAAACTTATGGCAGGATGTTCATATCAGATCGTTCTTCTGCTCGGATGTCGGCATCGCTTGGCTACTCTGATTTTTAGTTGCAAACTTGCAGTTCACTTCCCAAGCACCAGAAATTGCTGAAAAGTAAGTCATCTATTAATGGATAAATCTTGGCGAAGGTGCGACTATGCTCCACTCTTCCTAAGGTGAGTGGGGTTGGGTTGGTTGAACTGCCCAGTGTTTTCCTGAGGTTGAAGTCATGCCCCATAAGGAACAAGAAAGAATGGCACATAAATTGCTTCTCCATCATAAAGAAAGGTCAGCTGAAGTTTTATCACAATAGTTGCTACACACACACACACACACACACACACACACACACACACACTAGTTCAAGTGGTTAGGAGGAGGGGACCTCCTGAGGGAGGTACAAGGTTCTAACCTCCCCTCCCACACCCGGGTGGCTGGGAGGCGTAGGCTGCGGCCCGGGTTGTAGCCCAAGACCGGATACCAAAAAAATAAAATAAAATAAATTAAAAAAATGGGGGCGGATCAAAATACCTGCCAACGGATCGAGCAGACTGCGTGGGGCCCGCCCGATCCGACAGTCGAGGGCGACGGGCTCCCGATCCACTTCCAATATATATATATATATATATATATATATATATATATATATATAGCCCAAGACCGGATACCAAAAAAATAAAATAAAAAATAAAAAAAATGGGGGCGGATCAAAATACCCGCCACCGGATCGAGTAGACCGCGTGGGGCCCGCTCGATCCGACAGTCGAGGCCGGCGGGCTCCCGATCCACTTCCACTATATATATATATATATATATATATATATACTAGCATATGTGCACGTGCCTTGCACGTATTTTAACATTTCTTAATTAGTTTAGGAAGACTCTTTAGGAAGACCAAAGGGTAGTCTTCCTAATTATTAAGTTGTCCTTATTAAAATTAATGAACTATTTTTAATTAGTATAAGTATGTAAGGGTATTTTTGGAATTCAAAAGTTTCACCATCTAAGTTTTCCTATTATATATATATATATATATATATATATATATTGTTTCTTAGCAAAAGAAAGGGTTATGTATTATTAGACATCTTTTGGTATATTAGCTTTTATGAGAGCATGTGCTTGTGTTCTTGGCTCCTTGACCACTCCCTGCATATTAGCAACAATGCTATATAGCTTATTGAGCAGAAATCCTTTCTATTATATTTTGAAAACACCCTTTAATGACACATCACAACCCTCATAAATAGTACACTACCATACCAAGTGCATCAACCGTCCCTTTCTTTGAGAATGGGGAGGCCGAAGCTAATGATCTCCTCCTCCATGAGAGCCCTCCAAGAGGCCTTCATGATCAGCCTCAAACCAATGAGCCACACCTGCATCTGCATCGACAACGTCGACACCTACTCACTCAATCAAGAAGGCGAAGAAGAAGACGAAACAGAAGAAGAAGAAAGCATCTTCCCTTCCACCTGCCGCTTTCCTTCCTCCAGCCCCTCGCTGGTCTCCGACAGGCTGTTCTTCTCGCCAAGCACGACCAAGTCCATAATGGAGGAGGCCAGGACCAGAGCGACGAGCTATCGCGAGGGCTGCAGTTCCACTAGCAGCTTCTACAGCGGGAGCATCGTGGTGGTCACCGCGTCGGCCGATCCCTACGTGGACTTCAGGGCCTCGATGGCGGAGATGGTGGAAGCTCACCGGATGAGGAGGTGGGAGCAGCTGCTGGAGCTACTGCAGTGCTACCTGAGGCTCAACGAGGAGGAGGACCACGGTGCCATAGCTTTGGCGTTTGTGGATTTAGTTACCAGTTTGACTGGTTTTGGTTCTGATAACTAAAATTTTCATGCTTCTATTTTCTGCACTCTATTTGTTTGAAAACAGGCCATTTTTCTTCATAAAACAGTACAGCTTTTTTTGTCCTTCTAGATACCTTCATGGATTGACCAAGAACTAAACACCCTCTTACATATTTTGTAAATTTTGCTCCCCTTGGTTAAGTTTTGGATATTTGGGAATGGATTTTGGGTTCCTTATCCATATTTGGTAAGTTTGAAATTAGAAGTTGGGAAAAATATGGAGGGTTTCAGTTTCAGAAGTAAAGCTGATGATGACCCTTTTGGAAATAGTTTTGTTTTTTTGCTTAATTGCACTTTGCTACCCTCAACTATTCCGCTTTTTCAACTTGATACTCTAAACTTTTTTTTGTAACAAGTTGATATTCAAAAAAAATTTGGGATGAAAATATCCCTGCTCAAATATTAAAATTACCTCCCCTCCTCCCAACCCCCCCTCCCCCACTCCGGCTACCCTCTCCCTCCGGCTCCGCCTCTCCTCCGGCCACCCCCCTCTTCCGCGTCCGGCCAACCCCCCTACCCCCATCGCCGTCGGCCGCCACGGCGGCGGCAGCCGCCGCCGCAGTAGCAGCCGCCGCAGCATCAGCAGCCGCCGCCGCCGTGACAGTGACGCCGGAAGCGGGAGGGGGGGGGGGTTGGCTGGACGTGGGAGAGGGGAGTGGCCGGAGGGGAGGCGGAGCGGGAGGGAGGGGGTGGCCGGAGTGGGGGAGGGGGGAGGGGGGAGGGGAGAAGGGAAGAGGGAAGGGATAAGAACATTTTGGGGTTTTTTAAAAAATTAGGTATCAAGTTGAAAAAAAAAATAGTTGAGGTATCAACTTGTTACAAAAAAAAGTTTAGGGTATCAAGTTGAAAAAGTGGAATAGTTGAGGGTAGCAAAGTGCAATTAAGCTTTATATTTTTGAAAATATTGATTGGAAGCATTAATTATAATTTTTGGGGACATTATTACCTTCAATAACACCAATTGAATTTGAGTAACATTAATATCATGAAATTAATGAAGGGATTATTTGTGGAAAATTGAACAAATTAACATTCTCATTCATGTCTGAGCCAAACATGTGAATGAAATTTTTTAAAAAATTTGGCCGCATATTTTCAACCTAACCAAACATTTAACTAAACATTGGCACGAGAATGTTTGAAATCATTTTCCATATTTTAAATGAAAAGTGAATTCCTAGAAATATAATATCAAACCTTCATCCAAACATAACACAATGTTGTGAACGCGGTTGCCGGAACACTGCAAAATGGTCGCGAGAGCACAATAATATGTGGTGGAAGCACTGCAATACCCTTACGCTAGCATTACAATGTAATCATGGAACACCATTGTTAAACATTTGTGCTGATTTATGACAACATTGCAATGGAGATGATGAAGATATTTTTAGCAGCTTAGAGGGTGGATTTGAAAATTTTGAGGAGTTGCAACCTAACTTATTTTGCAGAATCCAACTAATTTGCTGAAATCTACTGATATTGAAAATGTCAATTTTCTTCTTTCTATAGGTCTATATTATTTTTGTTTTTAAAAATATTTGAGAGGGGGACTCGAGGCCCCTCCATCCACCCTTTCTCCATACAATAACTAGTCTTTATCTCGGAATTGATTTATTCGAGTGTTTTTATACCTTTAACTTTGTTAGGCGCTTGACATTTATTTTACAATATTAAGACCGTGGATTAAGATTGTGTACATCTTGACTCTTTTGGAATACTTGCGTACCAGTAGTCTGTAGCATTTAAAGTCCATTTTAATTCCCTTTGCTAAGTGACATGTCTTTACATGACAAATATCATAACATTGCATTTTTTTAGGGGTACCTGTAGTGTTTAGAATTAAGTTGTGAATGAGTGTAGAAAGGTGAGGGGGATGGGGATAGAAATGGCAGAGCAAAACTACTGCCCCCAAATTTTATATTTCAAATATATTTCCTCTCGTATAAAAATGTAAGTTTTACGGATTTTATAAAAAAAATAATACCCAAAATTGATGAGATTTATATTTTTGTAGAAGAGAAATATGTTTGGGTCATGAAAAATTTGGGAATAACAAATCTTCTCTCTGAGAATGGGGATGGGGTGGATTGGATTTTTTTGGTGGGGTAGTTGAGAAACCCTATGGTTCATGGACACTGCCATAATGCAAAAAGGGTATTGGTGCATTGTGCAAGAATAGTGCTTCACACCTTCCCATACCACCAAACATGTATGCTCCAACGAAGTTGTATTCTGTTTGCTTCTCCCGCGCATCTTTTGTCAATGTCCACGAGCAACAGTAATACAAGTAGGGCCATTGGTTTCCAACCTTCTTAGCAATTTGACAAAGGGAAAAAATTTACAGGGCAAGTAAATTATGTTAAAAAATAGGTCGAATATTCGTTAAATGGAAATATCGAGGTTAGAAATTTCATATGCTTAAATTTGGTTTAAGTAAACATGTTCCTACCACGTTTTTTTTGTCAATTTTTCCAATAATTCTTACATAACATGTTTAAAATTTCTCATGCTTAAAATTTGTATACTAATTCGAATCTTTCAAAAGTACGCAAATATTATACGTTTCTGAAAGATACGGAAAAAAAATTGCGTATATATGAGTTTTATTCAGGTGTTGGCCAAAGTGGGCCTCACACAAAACTGAGGCATCATGTGTGGAACTTCAAGATTTAGTCTTACGTGTTATTGCTTGGTTGTACGAGAGTTTAATTAATTTATATTTAAATACTTAAATTTTACACGTAAATTAAGTTGGATCAAGTGATGTGCACATATAGCCTATGTATATGTCATCTCCTGAATGAACTAGTTGGCCAGAACGTGACAATGTCATATATAGGAACGTGTAAGTAGTTGAGCAGCCATCCATCTTCATATGCAGAAATTTGGAGGGTACATGAAACAAAAATCTTCTTTAAAATTATATACATATATATACCACCAAAAAATCACTTAAAAGATTTTATTGTGAACTACAACCACTAAATAAATCACACAATCTGTACTACTATATAGCGAGAGAAGTTGGACTTCACCGTAAATTTTTTTCCTTAAAAAATGTCCTTACTTGTATTTACTAATTAAAATTGTTCATTAAATTTAATATGGATAGTTATGTAATTACGTGTAGAAGAAGAAGACAATTAAGAAGGTTGTTGTTTGCTCTTCCAAAATATTGAAATACATGCAAGACACGTGCATATATACTAGTAACTATGTAATAAATATTCCAATTTCCTGCCATTATTGCTTGAACTACACTAGTAAGTAGTTTGACTTGTTATATGTAAATATGGGGGATGTATGAGTCATCGACAATTTCTTGTGGCCAATATCTCACGTACGAAAAATTTGCTACAAGTTTTCAAATTTATGTGAGAAAAGAAAGGACAAATTAGTGTTTAGATCCTGAATTTTATATCAACTTAGAGTTTAAGCCATAACATGTTCAATTGGAGAGTTTGGAGCATGAATATATCTTTTTTTCCATTATGTCTTTCCTCCCAATGCTTGAGAATGGAACTTTTCTATATAAAATCAAGGGTATAATGGGAAAGATTGAAATAAAATAAAATTCAGGACCTAAAATTTTCAATTGGACATGATAGGGCTTAAGCTCTAAGCTGATATAAAATTTAGGGTCTAAACTCTAATTAGCCCTAAAAGAAAATAAAGGACAATTTTTTCATTATATAGTATTGTCATTAATTTGGGTACATTTTAATTCTTCCCATATACCTCACTCAATAATTGACAACCAGAAGCAAAGCCTTTTCATTTTAGCTTGGGAAATTTGAAGGGCTGCCACATCTGTCAAAATATCATCCCAAGGCCCATCACCATTGTTTCTGAATTAGGAACAAAATGTAGGAACAAAATGGTTAAAGGCATTGATCTCACTTGAAAATAAATGGTCTCACCAATGTTTTAAAAACCGGACCGATGATCGAACCGAAATTTTTTGGTATAGGTCGAACTGGAGTTCAACCGGGGTTCAATTGGAGTTCAATAGACTTGGTTTAATTTGGTTCAAATAGGTAAAATATCCATATTTACTTATTGGTTTAGTTTGGTTTGATCATAAGCATGTTAGTTCGGTTTAATTTTACAACTATAAGGTCGATTAAAACCAAATAAAAAATCAAATGGTCCAAATTTCTCATAATAATTTATTTTGAATTTTTTTACAATGAAAAAATAACCAAAATTGGCCGGTTCACCGGTTGAACCCGGTTTTGACAAAAAATCGACGATTTTTTAAAAGACCTGGTTTTAGTCGAACCGGACCGATTTTTTGGCTTAAACCGGCTGGACCCGGTCCAACCGTCGGTCCGGTCCGGTCCGGTTTTTACAACATTGGGTCTCACCGACGTTTTTGTTGGACAAAATATTTTCACTTAAATTCGCATAGATCAAAACTGATACTATTTGACAAAAGTTTTTTATTTTTTAACTCAAACTCAGTTGGGAAGGAACGTTACTTTTCTGGTACCAAATAATATCTCAGTTTATTTTTATTTTGAAAAAATTTGAGTGGCATCCCACTTGGATGGCCTATTTATGCGGTGCATCCCATATTTTTTGCTATATGTATAAGTAGTCCCACATCTGACGGAAAACGTCACTTTTGACGGTCAACGGGGTTTGAGCGATAATTTATGACGAAAATACCCTCGTCTTCTCCCAAACCCAAACCCGCACCGCCGCTGTCGTGCCCCCACCTCCGCCCCGCCGCTGCCGCGTTCATCACCACCACCACCACCACTGCCCCTGTGCCCCCGTCCCGTTCCGCCCCCCTCCGCCCCCTCCCCCGCTCCGCTCTGCCCCCCTCCGCCCCCTCCCCCGCTCCGCTCTGCCCCCCTCCGCCCCCCTCCCCCAGCAGCCAGCCGCAGCGGCGACGGCGGGCAGCGGGAGTGAGGAAGGGGGGGGGGGGGGGGGGGGGGGGGGGGGGGGGGCTCGCCGGAGAGGAGGGAGAGGGAAGAAATTGGGTTCGGAGAAGAAGACAAAGAGAAAAATAGATTTTTTCGTCTTTTTTTAATGGTCAAACATCGTCGACCGTCAAAAGTGACGTTTTTCGTCAGATGTGGGACTATTTATACATATAGCAAACAATGTGGTGTGCACCGCATAAATAGACCATCCAAGTGGGGTGCCACTCAAATTTTTTCTTTTATTTTTTCAGTCCAATTTGCAACCATTAGAGCCCCCAAAATTCCTCTTAAATGCTCACTAAGGGGCACTTTGGATAGGCGCTGTGTTTGCACCCGCGAGCACTGACGCTGCCACCCTAGCCACACCCGCAAGCACCGACGTTCGCCTAACTGGACGTCATGGCGGATGACTTCCAGGAGCACGGGACCCACATGCCGTCGACGGTGAACAAATCTGGTTGGTGGTGGTGGTGGTGGAGAGAGAGAGAGAGAGAGAGAGAGAGAGAGAGAGAGAATGACCTGTCATTATTATTATTATTATAATTATTATTATTATTATTTTGAGATTATATCACTTGTGGGAACGAAAAGATACGTATGTTGTACTCAACGTCATCATCCTCACTTTTGGGGGATAAAAAGAACTACATTCAAACACATTTTGAAAACTCATACATGTTGTAAGTGCATTATAACTCAACATGCTAAAAATGCCATCTTTACACTTTCGAAGAGTCACCGCTTTCCAAACAACCCCTCACGTGTTTTAAAAACCTAAATTACCTATGGTAATAGCTGAGTAACACTAAGTACAATCACAATTTGTTGCAATAGAGCTAGGTTTGTGTTGGAGGTTAGAGATTTAAAATTCGAGTTTGAAATGATGAAACTCCAGTCACAAAAACAAAAATTATATTTAAGTTATGATGTATTTGAGTGTTTGAACTTAATTGAAGTTTTCTCAAAAACGATAAATGACATTAGGATTTAGAATGAAGTTTTACGTAAATATGAAAAGTTCTACTAACTCCATTTTTTAAATTATTTTTTTGACTTGGGTCAGATTTTTTTTCAAAACTTCTCGCATCCTACGGTGCTATTTGATTCAAGTTTTGTAGGTTTGTGAATGAGTTTTAGGTTTTTTGTCCGTGTTTGAAAGTTTGGAATTGTGAATTGGGAAAATTTATGGAGGTTTTTATTTTTAACATGTGGAGAAATAAAATCCAAGGCCCGTGCATTAGTCATAATTTTTTTTTTTTTGTACGGTAGTATCCTCGATGACATCAAAATCTTCTACTATGTAATGAGGCTTCAAAATGGCTCAAAAGTGAGCCGTCTAAGCCGTAATTATATCATGATCCATTTTATTTTAAAAAAAACAATTGTTGAAAAAAAAAATTAAATTTGTTATATATATTCAACATGGAGAATCAAACTCAACCAAACAAGAAGAATACTTCCCACCTTAACCACATAATTTAAAAAGAATATTTTACTATAATTGGATACTATTTTTATTATACGTACAAAATATGTGCATTTACTAGTTCAAGTAATGGTAGCGCATCATGTAATTAATAAATGCGTCTATGTGAAAAATTAAACAAATTAAGCTGTTCTCGTTTCTGTTTGAATCAAACAAGTGAATGAAAAAAAAAAATTATTCTGACTGCATATTTTCAACATAACCAAACATGGTATGAATTAGCGGTGAGCTTTATTCGATTGAGAGAGAAACAAACGGAATAAAAGATTCGACTTTGTTTGAAAGAAAAAATCGGATCGATTTAACTCAAATTGCTTATTTGATTTTGATTTCGGTTTTAGATTTCGATTTCCATCCAAAACCGAAAATCAAATAAGACTTATTCAATTAATAAATATTCTCAATTTTACGTATATTTTATGATAAAAAATGTGTATTTTTTTATATGTTTTGTAAACAACAATTATATGTATGTTTTAAAGTCCAACTTTGGTAATTTAATAGCTAGTCCAACTTTGCAATAAAACAAATATATGTATAATAATTACAAAATTTTAATATAGTTTAAACACTATCCAAAATTTAGGTATGTCCCGTTAAACAATATAAATAGTCCAACCGAACAAATCGATTATCCTTTCAGTTTCGGTTATGGCTAGTTTTGGTTCACTTTTGGTTTAGATTTTTGAAATTTTGTTTATCGATTATGAGTACTATTCCGGTTGAAATCGATTAATTAACCGAACGTTCACATGAGAATGTTGAATTCATTTTCCATGAAAAAATAAATAGAAAGTAATTTCTAGAAATACCAAACCTTTAACCAAACGCCATGTAACTGCCTTTTAGAATTTTTTTTTTATTGGAGGATGATTCTTCAAATAATAATTAGGGTTATTTAGTAATAGGATCTCACATAATAGTTGATATTAGGGTTTGGTTCTTCAAATTGTCCAACATTAGAATTTGAGTCTCCAAATCATTTTTCACCTAGATTAGTGAACAGTGATTTGGAGACCCAAACAGTAACGTAAGACAATTTAAAAATCCAAACCCTAATATCAACTAGTATGTGAGAGTCTTGTTAGCAATCACCCGAATAAAATTCGTATTATACGCGAATTTTTCGTATCTTTCATAAACGTATAATACTTGCGTACTTTTGATAGATCCAAATCAGTACGTAAATTTTAATCATGCAAAATTTTAAACGTGTTCTGTATAAATTATTAAATTATTTGGCAAAAAAAACGTACTGGAAACCTGTTTAATTAACCAAATTTGATAATATATTTAAGAATGTGAAGTTTCTAACCTCAATATTTCCATTTTTTTTAAATATTTGTCCGAATTTTTGATGGTATTTTGTTGGCACTGAGCCGATTTATACTAGTACTTTTGCCGTCCCGAATTTTTTCCATTTGCCGAATTGCTAACAAGGTGTGAGACCCTATTACTAAATAACCTAGTTAGTGACACTGTTCTAAGAGGTGATGGCCCCACAGCCCCACATATACATTGTCGTTTCGAGAAGCATAATGCGTGCAAGACAAGGCATAATTGGAGGAGGAATAATTCTATAAAGACACACTTTTATTGACATACTTTATTGACACACTTATGTGGCAGATGATTTGGCATTCTATGTCACCCGAATTAATTGAGAGCTTATTAATTATTTTTTTGTTATGTCCAATTTTGTATGTATGGAAGGTTTCTAATCTTTGGCATGTGTTACAATTTTGCATGGCCAATTAATAGCCACACTTATTTTTCTTCTGCTCATCTCCATTTCCTTCTACTCATCTCCATTTTCTTCTCTAACCCCACCATAAGAACAAAGAAAGAAAATCATAACCGTGACGAATCCAGAGTTTGACATTTTGAGGTTCGTTTCCTTCACTCATCTGTATTTCTTGATATGTTCTTGGAATCACCATAAAATCTTTTTGTTGTGTTATTTTGGGGGGTTTTTTTTTGCTCTTTTTTCCTTTTTTTTGTTGCAATTTTTGTACTTTTTGGAGCTTGCTCATGAAGTTGACGATGGTGGATTGCTTGGATTCTATACATGCAAGAAGATTGAATCTTTTGCATGGATTGTGAACTAATTAATTTGACATGGACAATTTTGGCAAGTGAATAATTAATTGGCCATGCAAAATTGCAACACATGAACTAAATAAATGGACATGGACAATTTTGGCAAGTGAATAATTAATTGGCCATGCAAAATTGTAACACATGCCAAAGATTGAAAACCTTCCATACATACAAAATTGGACATACCAAAAAAATAATTAATAAGCCCTCAATTAATTCGGGTGACATGGAATGCCAAATCATCTGCCACATAAGTGTGTCAACAAAGTATGTCAATAAAAGAAAAATGCTAAGTTTACTACCAAATTCTTACAACCTTTTTACAACTTCACTCACCAACTCCTTACACATGGGTCCCACCGGATCCCACCACCCCTCACACCCCCCTGCTACATGGGCTCCACCCGACCCCACCACTTACTCCTCTCCTCCAATCGAAATCCGACACGTGGCGGGAGTAAAGGAGTTGTAAAAATTTGGTTGTAGGCATAGCATTGCTCGTCAATAAAAATGTGTCTCTATAGAATTATTCTGAGGAGAAAGGAAAAGAGAGTTGTTGATTGTTTGGCCGTACATTCTAAAATGGACAAAACGCGCTTTCTTATGATTCAAAGTCTCCATGTGTACCAAAATTATAAAGACATATTCATCCATTTCCTAATTCTACTCTACTCTACTCTAGAAACCGTTGACGGAGGTTTGAAAATTGTCTATGACCAATTTGCGTTTGCATACTTAGAAACAAGCACGGGTACGACACGATACGACACGACACGACACGACACGACACGACACGACACGGATAGTCATATGATTGGTGTGGTTGTAGCATGTGTACATATGGAACGCCTAATTTTCAATGTTCAAACTTCAAAGCACTTTGACCAAATCGTTTTCAACTTTAGCCCTTTGTATACGTCGGAAGAACAAATTGATCTTTTCTGGTGGAGTGGCCATTTATGACCGTTTGGAGAGGATTTTACAAAAATACTCTCTCTCGTTAATCGGTTGGAAACATCATATTGACCAAAATAACTCAACTAAAATATGCTCAATTGACATAGAGCTGTCAAGCCACCAGCATCATTAGTATGGCTTATCCCTTTTCCCAATTTTTAGATTCAAAATTTTGAAGCTTATATGGTTGAATAGTAAGTTTCATTTTCGGTTCTAATTTTTAGATTTTCGGTCCCATTTCACCTACATGATCCAAGGCTTGGGCCTCCCAAGTTCTAGGTTCTAGATTGTAGAAATTTATTTTGCAGAATTGTAAGCTCCATTTCCGGCCTTCCCTTTCTAAATTTTAGATTTTACATTATTTTTTTCTACATCAATTATTGACCACACAATATCTGGGACTTCAAGATCAAATTTTCTATTATTCTCATATAAGTTCAACTCATTCTACATTTATTTATTTATTTATTTATTTTTTTTAATTTTGGACTTCAAGATAAAATTTTGAACACCATCTACTAATAATGTTTTAAGAAAAAAAAATAATTGAAAATACAAAATAGAACACTCGAAACCACTATGCAACTGCAATGCTTTGTACTGTTCTACAATGTCACTCAACTCAAAAAAAAAAAAAAAGGCTTATATAGACAAGAAAATGTAACTTAATGTAATTGAGAATAACATGTACTGATAAATTTTATTTGTTTCTACTAATTAATAGGTCTCATTTTTTGAATTCTTCATATTTATTTTCTATTATTTTTTATTTTTAAGCCTCGTGGCGAGCTTTGGGCTAAAAATTAGTTGGGTCTAAAACCCATTGCAAGGCACGAAACACAAATCATGTGTCGGTGCTGACAAAGATTCTGGTCCAGGTGTCGTGTTGGATCCGTGATATAAAAAAAGTAGGCACACAATTTTAAGCAAATAAAATGAAATCAAACCGCAATCCAAACTATTTATTAGGAGTGAGAGTTCTATTTATTCGATTTCAACCGAACCGAAATAGTTTAAATTCGAATAGATCAAAATTATAAAAATTTAAAATCGAAATCGAACCAAAATTAACGAAAATCGAAATCGAACCGAACCAAATAGGGATTCCATTTATTCAGTTTATTCGGTTAAATTATTTCTATTATATAATGGATATGATCAAAAGTTGAAATCGTGGTTAAATGATATTAAAAATTATAATTTTTATGTTGTATTTACATCCAGAGTACCCCCAACAAAATTGTGTGGCTGCATGGTGCTATACTAGTTTAATTATGGGAAAGGAACGAGTTTCGGATTAAGAAATAAATAGAAAAGGAAAGATTAATACTAAGACCCCTTTTGGTTCACTGTAATGTAATCGTTCGTAATGAAATCAATTTTTTTTTTCCTTTCGATTATATTTTAATTATGATTACATTCCAGTGAACCAAACAGATCCCAAAATTTTTAAAGTTCATTAAAACAAGAAGACAACATGAACTTTTTACAACAAATATTTCAGAATAGATTATCCACAAAAGTAAATTGTATAAAATTCAATAACTGTATTTCTACAACAAGAAGAAAGTAGTACTAACACTAGAATTCTTGAATGGCTAATATTATATTTTGGTGTCCGGAATTTACAACACGGATGTATAGAACCTTTTATTATGAATCAGTTGTACAAATAAATCACAATATTTATAATAATTGTTCCTTTGATAATAGGTGGAAAAAAATAAAGGAAGTATTTCTCGGGTCGTAAAGAGAGATTTGTGTTAAATATTTTATAACCAGAGGCACAACCACGTCGCGGACTGGAGTGGTCCCCAATCACCTATTTTTATTTTTTATTTTTAATATAAGTTAGTTCACATCCAGCTCACTGTAGTCCATTCCAGCCTACCTTAGTTTGAATTTTTGATTCCGTCCTTGTCCATAGCCTGCTAATGATTTGAGAAGTACTTAGTTTGAAGTATGCGCTTCCTATATATTGTTAGTCTTAAATGACTAAAATTATGGATCTAAGAGTCTATTATGAGTAAAGGTTTCAGATATTGTTCTCTTGCACTTCTTATTCACAAATAATATAATATCAAACTTTGAAAGTAATTTTTGTTCTGTATCCCTAAATAAATTATAACAAAATTTTTAGTTTTTCCCCTTTTGTGTGTAAGTTTTGATACCTTTTTCGTATAATAAGTGGGTCCACCTCTCATTTCGTAAAACGTGTGGACATAAAGTTAGTAGATGGACCCACTTGTCATACAAAGGAGGTATCAAAAATTTAATACCTCCTTCTGTATCAAAGTTTTACTCGTGTGTGTGTGTGTGTGTGGGTGTGGGTTGGGGGGGGGGGGGGGGGGGGGGGGTGGTGTTTTACATCCATAGGTCCAACTTGGTTAGTCATTTAATAGATGACGAGAGGAGTGCTCAATAATAATAATAGGAGTGCACAATCACATTTAAAAAGTAATAATAATAAATTAAAAGCCAACTACAAATTTTTTTTCTTCATAAAATATGTTGACGGTCCTTTTCAAATTAGATAGCTCAGTTATTCTATGAGAAAATATTGAAATAAAAAAAGTATTATAGTCTAGAATCGGTGCACATGTGGACAGATGACGGAAGCATTTGCGGCCAGGGTTACATATAAAACTATCCTATGGAGGCTCCTTAAATTGACAATTTACATAATATATCAAAGAGCTTGTGATTAAATAACAAACAATTAACAACAACATAAAGCCGCCTTACTTATCTAAACTTTATATTTCTTAGCTTATATTACTTTTTATTCAAATTTTAGCTGATATTATTAGATACGAAAAGTCTTTTTTTACCGCGGAGCTGGTCCGCGTCTGCGTGACGGCCAGCCAATGGACCCCTGCTAACGCGGGCCAGTCCCGCGGCGGTCTAAGTAGCAACTTTATATTAGATAACATCAAGGAAAGTACTTTACTAAATGTTGCAAGTGTTACTGTTATTGTTCAATTGGCGTTAATTATAGTATTTGTATCAATTTTATTGCTTGTTCTAATGTAAATAATGTCATTCAAGTAATCAAATATTTCTAATTTCTGCAGTTTTGTTGCAACCAAAGAACAACAGCTTTCGCTGCGAAGTATTCTCATTTAAATGCAACTAAATTAATTACATAAGATCAAACAGTCTCTAAATTTAACATATATTACTTTTCGGTCCTTATCGAATTTATTATTGCGCTCGAGTAGTACCTCGTTACATACAAGGCCAAAAAAAAATCATTCTTTGGCTCATTTAGGCCGATTTTATAAACCTATAAAAGTGCAATTTTTATAGGTATTTGTTGTCAAATAATATTTATTTTTGTTTTTAAAGAAAACTAAACTAAAAATTTCACCGAATAATTAGCTTCTAATAAGTGGTGCAAAAAATTTTTTGTGCGAACAGTTGTGACTAAGTCAATCTGGCCATATGTACAAATTATTCAAATAGGTTAATTTTCACCTACAATTGGTTTAAATTTTAGACTATATTTCAAATTATGGACTTTCCATCAAGAGCTTGTCATCCGACTGCAACAAATAACAAAGAAGCGACAACCACATAAAGCAGCTGTACTTTAGTTTATATTACTTTTTATCCAAATTTTAGCTTATATCATTAGATAATATTAAGGTACTAAATATTGTATTGTTGTTATAATTGGTGTTGCGATATTTGCATCAATTCTATTGTTTTTTCTGATGTAAATGATATCTTTACTTAATAACGTGTTTCTCTTCATACAATTTTGTTGCAACCAAAGTGACGGCAACATGAATTATAACAACTTTTAATTTGCTATAAAATATTTTTTTTTACTGACAACCAAATTACATGCAACAAAACAATCACCCCCCTTAAATTTAGCTCAAATTATTATTTGGTGCTAAGCAAATTTATCATTGCACTCTATTTAGTATCTCATTACACAGAAGGCCTAAAACAACCCTCCTTTGGCTCATTTAGCTCTAGTTTCATAATTTTGTCGATTTTCAAGAAATATATATGTATAAAATGTTCTGATAAGTACTCGATTGCTTTTGTTTTGTTGTTGTTTTAAAAAGAAAAAAAAGGAGCTACAAATTCCCCCAAAATAATTAGCTTCTAATAAGCGGGGTAAATTATTTGAGAAAGGTTATGACTAAGCTAATCTCGCCATATGAAGATCACATAACCAAGTTACAAATTATTCAAATTTGATGAATTTTCACCTACTATGGATTGAAATATTGGATTAAATTTTGAAAGGAAAAATTTATGAAATGTCCAAAAATTATAGTTTTATAAAAAACCCACCGCAAAATAACATTTTATAGCGTGCTCAGAATTAGAGAAAAATATATAAAGGGTGTTCTGAATGACCATTTTGCCCTTCTAATTTACTGAAAACACCCCTGAACCTACTCTAAAAAAAACGTTTCGATACTTCCTCTTCTTCCATAGGCTGCTCACTTTCGAATCTACGTTTTCTCCTCCAAAATCTTCAAACCTTACTTCAAAAACTCGTCGAAAAATTTCGGAAAGACCGACAAACGGTAAAACTGTTAAAATGGAGGTCCAAACATCATTTTTTTTGCGATTATAAATTTTTGGAAGACCGACAAACGAAAAAGTTGTTTATCTCAGGCTCCTCGAAAATACGCTCCTTTTGCGACAAACTGGGTCTCGTTTCGACCTCTCAGTCAAAAGTTATAGCCCTCCAAAGTTTCAACTGACCATAAAATGCAGGAGAATGGTCATTCTCCGTGTTAATATCACTGACCATTCTCCGTGCTAAAACCACGGAGAATGACAATTCTCCATGGTAATATCACGGAGAATGGCAATTCTCCGTGTTAAAATCACATAGAATGGTCATTCTCCTTGTTAAATTGACGAAGAATTGTCATTCTCCGTCATTTTAACACGGAGAATGACCATTCTCCGTGTTAAAATCACGGAGAACAGTTGACAGAAACCTAATTTTTGGTTTTTTTTTTGGAAAAAAATTTGTCAGGAATAAAGATTCAAGAGTTTTCGCTCTTCTTTCAAAATGATGCTAACTCTTATGAAAAAGAAGAAGGAGATCTTCTCTCCACAATTGACCTAATCGCCGAAAAACTTTAAATCTCTCCACGAAAATGATGATGATGAGCGATGATCAGAGTTCGACTGAAGAAAAGCACAGTGAACTACGAACGATATTTGCGATCTCTGTTGAAGATGAGAGCAATGAAATCGAGATCTCTCGTGAAGAAGAAGAAGAAAAAGACGAAAATCGAAAATCGCAATACAAATCTGAGTTTGTGTGAAAGGATAGTTATGGTATTATCAAAATGACAATTTTGTAAATGCAGAACATCTAAAGAGAATTTTGGAATATTTAACGTAAAAATATATAATTCTGAACATTTCATAAAACCCACCATGCGGATGGATTTTTAATAAAAATCAATTCCGAAATTGGGTATCTCAGCAATTTCCAGATTTTGAAATATTAGACTTTCCAATACTGGTGCTATTTTATTTGGTAGGAACTAGGTGACAATGGTCGTGTATATATAACTTTTACCATCTTAAAACACAATTTATTTCTCTTCATTCGTATATGAGCGAGTTCTGATCGTTTTGTTTGAATTTTTTTTGTTCATATCGAATCATTTGTATAATCAAATCTCATTATATAAGATCCTTCCTTGCATTTATGTCGGATACTTAGCGAGTTACTCTAGGACCTTTGACTTATGTAGATAAAAAAAAATTAATGAATAAATGCCGAGGTATAGAAACCCTAAAATAGAGGGTGTTGGCTTGGCTAATTAATCTAGCTCACACTAAGCTCTTCAACTAAGGGGCTGTTTGGTAAACATGAAGTGAATTTAGATTTGGATTTGGACTTTCATGAAGGAAAGAAGGATAGGAATCCATGCACTTTCTTGCCTCCCTTATAGGGGACAAATGTGTTTGGTTGGGATAGGAAATAAGAAGTAGGAAGTGAAAAATCAGAAAAATGTGTTTGGTTGACATAGGAAAGTAAAAATTGGAAAGTGAAAAATTATAATTAATTCACATAATAATTTAGTAAATTAAATAATTAGTTTGATAACTTAAGATAATTAATTATTAACTAATTAAAAATTATAAATTTATCAACTCAAAATTAATTAGTAATTACGAGTTACTATGTAAATTAATTAATAAATTACTTTATTACCTAAAAAAAATCCCAGGCTGCCGGGAGTTACTTTATTAATTACTTTATTAATAAATTACTATGTAAATTAATAACTTTATTAATTCTCTCTCTCTCTCCACTGACTCTTTATTCACCCAAAAAAAAAAAAAAAAATCTCAGGCCTTCTCTCCTCCGACCCCAAGCCCAACGGCTACCCACCGCCACTGCTACGGCTCCGCCCCCCAACCCTCCTTCTCCTCCTCTGCTTGCTCCGGAGCTCCGGATCCCGACCTCCGCTCTCTCTCCACCGCCAACCCTCTCCTCCTCCTCCTCCGAGCAGACCTCCTCCGGCTAGGCAGCGGCGGCGGCGTAGCGGAGACTGGAGCGCGACCACCGTGGAGGCCAGGCGACGCGGAGGCGGAGGCCAGGCGAGGTCTTGCTGGCCGTCGTAGTCGGCGGGTGACGACGAGGAGGTCGGACTTTGATAAAAAAAAATTAGTTTTAATTTGTTAGTTAATATTTATTTAATGTTAATATCTCCAAATCCATCCACATCCATCCAAGGATCATGGATGTGGAAAGCTAAAATTGTAGGAGAACAAGGAGGGGACAGGAAGTGGAAGAACAGTAAATTGGATTCCAAATTCACCTTTCCATTGGTTTACCAAACAAAGAATTTTATGAATTTTGTTATAAATCCTATGGAAAACAGAATCCACAGCTCACTTCCCTGTTACCAAACAGGCCCTAAGATTGGTTGGAGCTCGTGGCACTGAGGATGCCCTTTAGCATAACTCTAAGGAGGCCTATCAAAATAACATTATCAAATGGAAAAGTGTTGACAGTCCAAAAAAATAAACAGAAAAAAAAAAAAAAAAATCGAATACCATGTGCCGGCACGTGATATGGCATCGGTTTACGTATCGATTTTCCGACACGATTTGGATCCCAATCCATCCAATGAGACCGACCGCAAGCGCCACTAACTTCTCGCATGGCACCAATCCGGAGGCGAAGACAACCCTAACGTATATCAACCAAATTTAATTTGTTGTACACGAAGATTGGACATACTTGGCTCATTTAGCTATAGTTTCATAATTTTGTCGATTTTCAAGAAATATATATATGTATAAAATGTTCTGATAAATACTCGATTGCTTTTGTTGTTGTTTTAAAAA
Source organism: Iris pallida (assembly GCA_029216955.1). Classification (NCBI taxonomy): domain Eukaryota; kingdom Viridiplantae; phylum Streptophyta; class Magnoliopsida; order Asparagales; family Iridaceae; genus Iris; species Iris pallida. The sequence continues at coordinate 1,655,681 of JANAVB010040820.1, forward strand.
GAAAAAAAAGGAGCTACAAATTCCCCCAAAATAATTAGCTTCTAATAAGCGGGGTAAATTATTTGAGAAAGGTTATGACTAAGCTAATCTCGCCATATGAAGATCACATAACCAAGTTACAAATTATTCAAATTTGATGAATTTTCACCTACTATGGATTGAAATATTGGATTAAATTTTGAAAGAAAAATTTATGAAATGTCCAAAAATTATAAAAGTTTTATAAAAAATCCACCACAAAATAACATTTTATAGCGTGTCCAGAATTAGCGAAAAATATATAAAGGGTGTTCTGAATGACCATTTTGCCCTTCTAATTTATTGAAAACATCCATGAACCCTACTCTTAAAAAAAACGTTTCGATACTTCATCTTCTTCCATAGGCTGCTCACTTTCGAATCTACGTTTTCTCCTCCAAAATCTTCAAACATTACTTCAAAAACTCGTCGAAAAATTTCGAAAAGACCGACAAACGGTAAAACTATTAAAATGAAAGTCCAAACATCATCTTTTTTGCGATTCTAAATTTTCGGAAGACCGACAAACGAAAAAGTTGTTTATTTCAGGCTCCTCGAAAATACGCTTCTTTTGCGACAAACTGGGCCTCGTTTCGACCTCTCAGTCAAAAGTTATAGCCCTCCAAAGTTTCAACTGACCATAAAATGCAGGAGAATGGTCATTCTCCGTGTTAATATCACTGACCATTCTCCGTGCTAAAACCACGGAGAATGACAATTCTCCATGGTAATATCACGGAGAATGGCAATTCTTCGTGTTAAAATCACAGAGAATGGTCATTCTCCTTGTTAAATTGACGAAGAATTGTCATTCTCCGTCATTTTAACACGGAGAATGGCCATTCTCCGTGTTAAATCACGGAGAATGATGGAGAACAGTTGACAGAAACCTAATTTTTGGTTTTTTTTTTGTGGAAAATTTTTGTCAGGAATAAAGATTCAAGAGTTTTCGCTCTTCTTTCAAAATGATGCTAACTCTTATGAAAAAGAAGAAGGAGATCTTCTCTCCACAATTGACCTAATCGCCGAAAAACTTCAAATCTCTCCACGAAAATGATGATGATGATGATGATGATGATGATGAGCGATGATCAGAGTTCGACTGAAGAAAAGCACAGTGAACTACGAACGATATTTGCGATCTCTGCTGAAGATGAGAGTAATGGAATCCAGATCTCTCGTGAAGAAGAAGAAGAAAAAGACGAAAATCGAAAATCGTAATACAAATCTGAGTTTGTGTGAAAGGGTAGTTATGGTATTATCAAAATGGTAATTTTGTAAATATAGAACATCTAAAGGAAATCTTGGAATATTTAACGTGAAAATATATAATTCTGAACATTTCATAAAACCCACCCTGCGGATGAATTTTTAATAAAAATCAATCCCGAAATTGGGTATCTCAGCAATTTTCAGATTTTGAAATATTAGCAGAGGCGGATCCACACTTGTGGTGGGGTGGGCTCCAGCCCACCAATTTTTTTTTTTTTACTCTTTTTTTCTTATATTTTTTCTTTTTTTTGAATTTTTATATAGGTTAATCCACCTTTAGTCCACCCGAATCTGTTGTAGCCCACCTCAATTTCAGTTTCTGAATCCGCCCCTGAATATTAGACTTTCCAATACTGGTGCTATTTTATTTGGTAGGAAGTAGGTGACAATGGTCGTGTATATATAACTTTTACCATCTTAAAACACAATTTATTTCTCTTCATTCGTATATGAGCCAGTTCTGATCGTTTTGTTTGATTTTTTTTTTTGTTCATATCGAATCATTTGTAGAATCAAATCTCATTATATAAGATCCTTCCTTGCATTTATGTCGGATACTTAGCGAGCCAACTCTAGGACCTTTGACTTATGTAGATAAAAAAATTAATGAATAAATGCCGAGGTATAGAAACCCTAAAATAGAGGGTGTTGGCTTGGCTAATTAATCTAGCTCACACTAAGGCCTCGTTTGGTTCGCGGAATGGAAGAGAAAGGAAATCAATTCCTTGTCATTTCTTTTTCTTTGGAAAACTTTAATTCCTATTGATTTTCCTTTCCGATGTTTGGCAATGCCAAAGAATTTGGAAAGGAAAGTGAATACTTCAATGTGGGAAAGTGATTCCTTCCTTGGATGGATGGAATCACTTTCCCCCCTAATTTTCCTTACATTGGAAATCACTTTCCTTTCCTCCTCAATTCCTTGGGCGCCCAAATATAGGAAAGTAATCACTTTCCTTTCCCAACCGGGAGATTCTGCCAACCAAACGAGGCCTAAGCTCTTCAACTAAGATTGGTTGGAGCTCGTGGCACTGAGGATACCCTTTAGCATAACTCTAAGGAGGCCTATCAAAATAACATTATCAAATGGAAAAGTGTTGACAGTCCAAAAAAATAAACAGAAAAAAAAAAAAAAATCGATTACCATGTGTCGACACGTGATGTGGCGTCGGTTTACGCATCGATTTTCCGACACAATTTGGATCCCAATCCATCCAAGTGAGACCGACACGTGATGTGGCGTTGGTTTACGCATCGATTTTCCGACACGATTTGGACATACTTGGGGCATTCTCAAGAAAAATGTGGTGCTAATGGCGAAGACACCAACAAGAGATCCAAAGTAGAAAACTTAGCTGGCCCATTAACATGTTATATATATATATATATATATATATATATATATATATATATATATATATATATATTAAAAAATATATATATATATCTACTGTTCCAAATCTTAGTCTTTCTTGAAAATAAGAAGTCTGTGCTATCTGATTCTGGCTAAAATTATTCTGACTACTACCAAAGTGTTGGAGTATTCTTTGATCAGGAGGCCTGTCCATCTGTAACATAAAAAAGTTTCTGTTAGAGGGAGCATACTTGAAAAGTATTTTACCTTTTTTTTCAATATTTTAATATATTTTCTCCTATTATTTCTAATTTTTCTAGTTTATATATTAACTGTTCAATATCTTGCTCACTTACTAATGCATAATAAATTTTTTCAAGATGTAAAAATTCTGAACTTATTTCATAGCTATTATATTCTATTTCTTCTTTTTCAGATGTTATTTCTTGTTTTCTAGTTGGCATTCTCTTTCTCTCTTACATTTGCATTCTTCTATTTTGGGTTCTTCTATTAATTTTATCATAGTAGGTTCATCATTTAAGAAAACTGGGATAAACAATGTGTGTTTTTGTAATTGTAAGTAATCTTTGCTTATTAATATACTTCCATTATCTTTGAGTAGAAAACTTAATCCTAATACAAGGTCCATTCTAAGTTTAAGTGGTCTTACCCATGTACTATCAGAAGGGAGGGAGTATTCAGTACTTTGTCCACAATTAGTTTCAAAGCTAATTTTATTTTCTGGGATTAATAGGCTGTCATACAAATGTAGCCCACCATCCATTTGTTGAGCACTAACAGGCTTAGAGGCTTTAACAATATATCTCTGTGGAATTATATCTTCATTTATAATACAATTACTACATCCAGTGTCTACTAATCCAAGGCACCTTATCTGATAATCTTTTATTCTTATTATACATTTAACTTTCAATATTTTCAAATTTTCAGAATTACATATTTGGACACAGTTTTGAGTTTGCGTAATCTGTATTTGTTTTTCTTTACTAGTTACCTTTTGTTGTTCTATTATTTCTATTTTGTTATTTACTAATCTTAATTCATCTTCTAGATTTTCTACTCTCTTTTTTAATATTTTGAATTCTTCTATTTCGCACTCTTGAAAGCTCTTAAGTGATTTTTTCTATGATTTGAGTTTTTTCTATACATTTAATACATCCTTCTATGTAACATTTTTTACATTTAGCCCTTCTATCTTTACTAGGATACCATTTACATTGGTAACATTATATGCTGTCTGTTCCAATGTTTATTTCCCATTCATGTATACATTCATCTGAGCTGCTAGATGCAATTTCTACTAAATCAAATTCTTCTAAATTTTCAAACAATTCTTCTGTATTATGTCCAAAGCTATTTATAAATTCTTCGTCTTTTATATCATTATTGTTTCTTTCTCTTAATGATTGGTTTTCTAAAGATATAATAGAATAAATAGATTCTGTATCAGAAACAGTTTCATCTATATTGATTAGATCTTCATTAGTGCATTCTACTAATGTACTATTTCTGTCATGTTTATTTATTCTTTTAGGGCAAGTTCTACTCAAATGTTCCTGGCTTCCACAAGTGAAGCATTCAAGTTTATTTTTATATAGTCTGTTAGGCTTAAATTTTCTAACATATTTATTTGGATCCAAATAAGGTTTCTTTCTGTTAGATTTTTCTAAGATAATATTTCTTCTTTGAGTAATACCCTTTATTATTTTTATTCTTATATTCTTTATTTTGTCTGTCACTAGCTCCATAAGTTTGGACAATGTATATCTCTTTACAAAATCCATAATCTGAATGTTTTAATTATTTTTGTATTTGTATTTCTGTACATTTTTTTTTTAATATTTTTATAATATATTGTATTCTCTGTCCAATAGTCCATGGATATTGAGGCTTTTCCTTTATATCTGGTTCTTCTTTCCATTTTTCAGCTAATTTTATTCCTAGAGCTCCTGGAAGTTTTCTAAATAGTTTATCTCCTAAGTCTTGATTGAAAGCATTGCCTGATATGCGTGTATAGTAGAAATAATCATTCAAAAATTGTTTGATATACTTCCATTTGTATATACTCAACTGTTCAAGTTGTCTTATTGCATCTTTTTGTATACCAATATGTCCTGAATTTAGATCTTTTCCCGTAGCAAGGCTATGAATTTTATTTACAAAATTATATGGGTTCGCTCCTAAAGCTATTAGTTGATTATATTCTGTTACATGTGTGCTTTTAAAAGCCTCCCACATTGCTCTTATACTTTCTCCTAAATAAGTTTCTAAATATCTAAACATTTCTTCTGGTTCCATATTATATGCTGATCTATAATATTCTCCTACCAAAGTATATTTCCATACATCGATTACATTAGACCAACTTTGGGGGTCATGAGCTGGTAGATTAAGGATCTGTGGTTCTCCTTTAGCCTGAAATTTTACTGGTTGTTCTAACGGTTGTCTTTTACCTTTATTTATGAACTTATAACCATATTTATATTTATCTTTGTAATCTGTGTATGGTATTCTAGGTACATTTCCTCCACTATAATGGATGGGTGCTAAAGGAACAGTTTTATGGAAGGGAGAAGCAGATGTTGTTGTGCTAGTTTTTTCTTCTGTTAGATCCTTTAAATAGGATATCTCTGAAACATTTGTTTCTATATCAATAGTATCTGTCTCTTGTGTAATTTTTCCTATTCTAATATTTTTAACTTCATCATAATACAAAAATTGGTCTTCTGTTATGGTCTTATTTCTATGATGGATTTCTTCTAATTCTAAAAGCTCTTGTTTTGTCATGCTGTTCAATTCTAGTTCCTTTGGATATAATATCTTGTCTTCTTCTAGTAGTTCATATTCTATTTCTACATAATTGCATCCTAATTCTGCTTCTGTTTCATTGTTTTCTTGGCTTGTTTGGTTAACATAATCTGTAAATCTTAAATTTACACGGCCACAATGATCTTTATAAACTAAAGATTCTTTTGGAGTTAGAGTTTTAACTGGTTCTATAAATTTGTCTAGACTCCATTCTAATCCTGCTAACCTTTCTGGTTCATAGTCTAATGGTTTAATCATTTTAATGTCTTTGTTGCTCATTATCTGAACTACATCATCAGTGTGTACTTTATATTTTATTTTTGAGTTTATAGTACATCTTCCTAAAAAGTCAAGGTATATCATAAGGTTTTCACCAGTATGTACTTCTTCGTAACCTTTTGTTTGTATTCCTACGTAAATATTTTTTATGAAATCTTTTATTGTTATTAGAAAGTCTGGACTGCAATAAAAGATTCCTGAGTTACTATTCATATCCACTTCTATGCTTGCTAACATTCCTTTGGCTATGTCATTCCATCTTTTATCATATATAGTGACTAAAGTCTTACATCCTAGATTTTTTCTCATCAAACCTTTTATACCTATAACTATTAACCCTAAGTGAACAAGTTTATAAGCAGATTTTTTTAACTCATTAGTACCTTTTTTACTTAATAAGGGTAAGTTGATACTTTGATTTCTTAAACAACTTATAGCCTGTTCTTTTATATGTTTAAAAAATTCTGTTCTAGCTTCAAATCTTTTTGCTTGATATAGAGTTTTAGGATTTAAAATGTTTAATCCTTCTTTTTGAAACTTATCGTAATCTTGTTCTGGATCAATTAGTTCTTCTAACTGTAAGTCATAAGGATTTCTATTCTTTCTTAGTAGGATATCTAGTATTGGCCGATTTCGGCTAGTACATCCTGAGTTACTCATTAAGGTTTTTGATTTGGAAATTTGAATGAAAAAGGTTTTCTTGTTATTACTTCCTTTCCAGTAGGTTTTAATGTTAAAGTATTTACCTTTTTAGTTATGTTTATCAGCTCCTCTTCTATGTTAATGATTTTTTGTGTCTTGTCTAAGGTATTTTTTAAATCTATAACTTCCTTTTGACTAGGTAGGTTTTCAAGTCTTAATATTCTTTCTAGTTTATCTTGGTTTTGAACCTTAATATAGTCTAGCTTTTTATCTATTTCCTTTAGTAACTGTTCTATACTTATAACTATTTTCTTAGTAGAATGTACTTCTGCCTCTAAATTATGAAACTTATGAAGGTCCGTTGGATCTGTTATATAAGCTCTGATACCAAAATAAGAGGGGGGGGGGGGGGGGGGGGGGGGGGAGGGTATATTAAATTTTCGGGGTATATTAAATTTTCTTTTTTCTTCTCTTTATCTTTTGTTCAAATTATATAAATTAGCCAAATTAATATATATTTCTTCCTTTTGTAAGAGGTTAATGAGATCTCCCAAATCCTTAACGTAATCAATAATTTGACCGTACCAAATAGGTAAGCAAAGGGCAGCAATAAAGATAATTTTTTTATGGGTGAAATTTTATAATTTTGTAAGTCCTACTCAGTACTCTTCCCTAGCATATTCTATGAATCATTGTTTTTTTCTCCGATTTTTTTTTACCCAGCCCTTGAAGACATGATAAATTTAGCCTAGTACTCTCAATTTTTCAATCGAGACTCACTTTCCTCTCATGGATAAACTAAACCACCTAATGGGTTAAAATTCCTTCAGAGTCACTCGTAAGATTAATACCAGACTATGCTGTTATATCATGCAACAAAAGACGAAGGGTATTTAATTAAAACTAATAAACACAAACTTTGAACATTTACCAAATTTAAACATGCTTTAATTTTCATAGTGGGGGAAATACATATAATTCATAGCTAGAGATTTTTCCTTTCGGGAATCCCTTTAATTACAAAGAGTAGATAAACACTTACAGATAGTTATCCGACTAGTAAGCAGATTTGTACAACAACACAGCAGGAATAAGAAGACTAGAGCGCCAGAAAGATAGTAGTAGGAGATCCGGGTGGTCTTCGTTCTGCTCTCTAGCAGCTGAGGAGTCCCTTATTTATATGGGTCCTGAAAACCCAATGGACAGGTAATGCCCAATAAAGGGCAATAAAGTGAGGGTAAATTGGACTTTTCATATTTATAACAGGTGGACGGTGAGAATTGAAAGAAGTGACAGTTGAGGGGGTGAGTCACGAGTCATGACAAAGAAGTGACAGATAAGGGAAAGAGTCTTGCAAATGAAGGAAAGAGGTGAGTCATGCAAGGAGACAAAGTAAGAAATAGAGAGAATCTGTCCTAAAAAGATTTCTCTGTACTACCGAACAGTATAGGACAAAGATGATGTGATGTCAAAAGTAGTCAGCAAATAGTGTCTAAGTTATGTTCAGCAACACTGTCAAAAGACATAGGAAACATATCACCTTCAGGGGTCATGTCTGTAGTAGGGCTGGAGTCTTCTCTCGATACAGTGATATCTTTTACTGGTAGCCTTTGTCTTTCATTCTTCTTATCTTCTTCCATAGAAAATTCTTTCATTCCTGTTTCAATTGCTCTGGAGACTTCTTCCATCATATTCTTTGATTTTAGCTTCTTTCTTCTAGCAATTTTGATCTTGGCGTTAGCCTTCTCATCTGATTTATATCTTTCTTGGACTTCGTCTAAAATCTTTTGAAGCCTGTCAAGGTCTTTTTCATGGGCCTTCTTGTATTCTAAAAATCCTTCTGGAAATCTCTGTTGATTATCTTCATTAGTAGCAACCTGTTTATCTCGGCTTTTGGGCAAAACCGCAGCCATCAACGGATTTGATGTCTTTACCGGCTACCGTTTGAACCAGACTAGCTGCTGGGATTATGGATCCAGCAGAATCCGAAACTTGGCTTTTAGGCAAAGCCACAGCCATCAACGGACTTGATATGTCTTTACCGGTTGCCGTTTGAACCGGACTAGCTGTTGGAATAATAGACCCAACAGAATCTCTAACTACATTCACAGGAGAATGCACATCCATCTCATCCTTTTTATTAAAGACCAAAGGATAGGTCTGTTTTGGTGGAAATTTATTCTGCAATTTTTTTCTTTCTAAGTCTGCTACCTTTTGAATAAGCTGCTGCTTTTCTCTGACGAGAACCTGTATATTTTCGTTTAACCTTTTAACAGTTTTAGAGAGTACCTCGCAATGATCACAAAATAAAATTTTTTCATTAGTATCATGGATAATGGAAAACTCAAGAGGCTTGTCTTGTACACTTCTTAGAGATGGAGAAACGAAATAATTTGTTCCAAGATGTTGTCTTGCTAAGTCTAATGCTTCTGATAAATAATGAAAACCTTTGTAAAGTGGACTGGTAAAATCTTTTATATTCTCAAGTACTTCTATCCAGGTATGATATACTCCTGGAACCTTTTCTCTAAATACAACATAAAATTTAAAGTTGGTCTTGGTCTGGCTAAATAGTTCTGACAATGCATTCATACTTGCAAGAAAATATTTTTGGTCTTTTTTATGAAAAGAGATCCATAAGTTGTCAACTAAGCATTTTTGCTCCTTTGAAAGAGATATGTGTGTTTGAGTTCTAAAAGAGATATTACTGTTTGAAAAAACTAATAATTCTACTGTTCCAAATCTTAGTCTTTCTTGAAAATAAGAAGTCTGTGCTTCCTGATTATGGCTAAAATTATTCTGACTACTACCAAAGTGTTGGAGTATTCTTTGATCAGGAGGCCTGTCCATCTGTAACATAAAAAAATTTTTGTTAGAGGGAGCATACTTGTAATTCATTTGACTAAATTTTTTGTAATTTTTGTGCTTTTGGTTTTGTGCTGCTTTCTATTCCCACTACGCTTCCTCGAGAACTTTGATAAATGAGACGACTAAGTATGTCTGCTGCAATGTTATTAATCCCTTTAATGTGTTCAAAGGAGATATGCAAACCAGTATAAAGGCAACGATCGATGAAATTAAGCCAACGTCGTCTAGTAGACCTTTTACTATCTAAATTCATTTTATTATGGAAAGCAACAATTGCCTCGCAATCTGTTCTAATAGTGATTTCTTTCTTTGAAATTATAAATAACTCAAAACTATCTAAAGCATAAGAGATTGCTAATAGTTCAGCGTCTATACTGTTAATATTTTTTTTTTCTTTATATCTTCCACTGGCATATCTGCATATTTTTTCTGTAGTTTTATCTGAATATTTGTTTGGTTTGGCCAGGAGAACAGCTCCCCAACCGAGATTACTTCCATCTGTTTCTATAATTAAATATTCTGTATCAAGGGGTAATTGTAATTCTGGCAGTTTTTTAATAAGTTCTTTTATTTCTCTTATTATCTTAATGTCTTCATGGTTAAAATGTTTCTGCCCTGTTTGAGAAGTTTTAGCATATAGAGGACCAACAATCTTTCCTAGGTCCTTTATAAATGATCTAGCATAGTTTACTAATCCTAGAAACTGTTGTATTTCTTTTAGATTTTCAAGCTTATCAGGAAATTCCAGGGCCTTTTGGGCAATATGTGGTTGAAGCTTAATTTTTCCTTCTTCAATAATAACTCCTAGAAATTCTATTTGGGGTTTAAATAGATGAATTTTCTTTTTACTAATTATTAATCCATGATTTATAAATTCTGAAATGATTATTTGTAAGTGTCCTCTATGTTCTTGTCTATTTTTGCTAAAGACTAAAATATCATCTATGTATGCAATTACAAAATTTTTATGTTTTAAGAAAATGTCATCCATCTTTTTTTGAAAAATAGGAGGTGCAGTTTTTAAGCCAAAAGGCATAACAAGCCATTCAAAATGTCCTTCTGGACAAGTAAATGCGGTCCATTCAACACTTTCTGGATGCATCTTTATTTGCCAAAATCCAGATTTTAGATCAAATTTACTGAATATTTTACAATTTTGTATTTTATTAATTAGTTGAGTTTTATCGGGTATATTATACCCATCATCTCTAGTGTTGTCATTAAGTCTTTTATAATTTATTACCATTCTACTTTTTCCTCTTACTATTTCACTATGATTTCTTACAATAAAAGCTGCAGATCTGTGAGGACTTTCAGATTTTCTAATGATTCCTAATTTTAATAACTCTTATATATATATATATATATATATATATATATATATATATATATATATATATATATATATATATATATATAGCAAATGACCTCTAGCCTAGTGGTTAAGAGAGATGCATACGGCCCAAGTGGTCGGGAGTTCGAGCCTCAGTAGAGGCGAGTTCGCCATAATTACCCATTGCTTCAATATATATATATATATATATATATATATATATATATATATATATATATATATATAGCTCAAGTGGTCAGAGTGAGGTATATCTTTCCAAGAGGTTACATGTTCGAACAACAGAAGAAGCACATTTAATTTTTCATTGAACAATTAATGTGAGGACAACCAGAGTGCTGATCGGTTACCATGCGATACAAATACAGTGCATATGCGGACCTTTGGATCAAATTTGTGAGTCTTTGGACCAGGAGTTTGTAATTCAATTACGATTAAAAGGTTGCTATATATGATCCAGAGACTAACAAATTAAACATATAAGTATCTCCTAATCCGAACGCTACACACTAGTGGAAGGACACCATTTCTGTACAACATAAATTACTATATTTTCTATTTGTCTGATTGAAAATGTTCATATCATATATTTATATTATGTTTTTATTTGTATCATGCATGTATATATTGCATCTTAGACAAAGTTGGATATTTGTTATATGGAGAAAATATATAGGTTGTGTTGTAAATATGGATAAACTACCATTATTATTTGGTGTCTATAACTTATGCCTTTTGGTTATCCATAACCTATGGCTTTTAGCATTATTCTTTTTAATTGTCATCATGATAGTAAGGTCATTTGTAAGCCTATATAAGAGGCTCTTGTCAAGTTGATCAACACATGTGAATGAAGAAATAATTTTCTCTATCTCCTTCTCTTTGTTTTACAATACGTTATCAGCACCATGCTCTAGGAAATAGAAGAAGGAAGAAATATTTCCCATAAGGGAGAAAGAGTTCTCTTAAAAAAAGAAAGGTAGAAGTCACTTATATTGAAGAGGTTGGTCTAATCTGTTTGCCATTAAAATCGTTTGATTGCAAATCTTAATACAAACAGAACAGTGTTACAATATAGGACTTAGATGTAGTCCTAGGAGTACACTTTTGTTTAATCTGGGTCCTAAGTGCCAATGGAGCGAGTGGTAATGCGTTGACTCCATTGACGGGCTGACGACGGTTATCGGTTCTCTGAAGGTGCAGATTGTTCTGGGTGCTGGAGCTTGTTGAGAGAAAGAAGACGTTGAGTGTCTGTATCTGCCTCTCTGGTGGTATATTTGTTCGTATCTGTCTGTCTGTCTCTCTGTGTGTGTAGGAAGGAAATGGTCCCTCCATTTATAGCAGGGCAGGTTGACTGCTCATGCGCGCATATGTAGGATGCGCCGGTGCGTGGGGACGCCACGTGGAGATTGCTGATGGAGGCGCATGGATGATGCGCCCTACTCGCGAGGTTGAATTCTTCATACTGCTATTGTGAGCCGGCACATAGCAGAGGAGAAGATCTTTTCTGTTGCTGAGATCTTGGATGAGTTGAGTCAAAGGACACGTGTCGTCGACTCATGGCTCGGAGATCTCGGATTTGGTGGGGGGGATGATTTGGTGGGATGCGCCTTGGATTGGGCGCATGATGAGATTTTGGCTCGTGACCTTTAGGAGTCACGAGCCGTTCTGGGCGCATGGCTTTTGGGGCACATGCGAGCGACTTTCCTCCTGTCTTTCGGGATCAGAGATCAGTCTGGGGCGCATGGCTTTTGAGACGCATGCAAAGCTTCAACTGGAGACTCTTCTTCTGTCTTCAGGGATCAGTGAAGGGTCTGAGGCACATGGCTTTTGAGGCGCATGCGGATTTGGGCGCATGGCTGCAGAGGCGCATGCGGGCGGTTGAGTGGCCACGTGGCTGTAGCCGTCAAAGTAAAGTCATGATATTGCTGACGTTGTGGACGCTTTGTTTTCTGCAAAGGCTGTTAACTGTTCAGACTTGGGAAGGCGTGCTGCCAACTCTGTCAGTTCAACATTTAATGTTGGTGACATTCGATGGACAGCTGAGTGGGCGCGTCGGTTGACGTTCCACTAAGCGTATGGGGACGTATGGGGGCGCATCCCCTGTGATGCGCTCGGTACAGGGCATATCTGTTGGAGGCGCTTGATGTATGAAGGGGTGTTATGCGCTGTCCAGCCGGCGCATCCGACACGTCTTTAATGATGCGGCTGTTTCGCTTCTCGAGTGCTTTAAATAGCCGTTTGGCTGAAGTCGAGGCGTCCGGTTCATCTATTTAATGTGAGTTCATTGCACGGAATTCGGAGAGCCATCCACTTGGTACATGGGTTTGATCTGCCCGGCCTATAAATAGTGGCATGGAGAGAAGGTTGGCCTCTCATTCTCTCACGTCTTTCCAATATGAACTCGGGTTCTCGGGTGCATTCTGTTGACGAAGTGCTCCCGAGGGTGAAGATGAGACGCCATGTCGTCATTGATGCTCTTGAAGGTGACTGTTACATCCAAAAGACGGAGTCGAGGGCTTCTGAGGCAGGCGGGAGGTGCCTGTTGCATCCAAAGATAGGGATGCTCGGGCCTCGTCTCCGTTGTTCTGGAAGAGCCGTAGATCGGAATGGCGGTGCTAGGCTCTCTCTTCCTTCAAAGTGGGTGTCGCCCGCTCTGAAAGCTGCTCCTTTAGCCGTATTTCGATCACGGTCTTCCTTGGCCTTTGGAGGCTCTTTCGAAGCCTCCCCTGGCCACAGATTTGCGGTGCTCTTCTCTTCCTTGGTTCCAGCCAGAGGGTTAAATGCTTTGTGTAATCGAAGCACTTATCAGGTGAACCTGGCTGGAAGAGCGGCACATAACTGGGCTCCTGCTCGGCCAGGTGAGCCTGGTTGGAAGAGTGGCACATAACTGGGCTGCTGAAGGGATAGTGGGATGCGTCTGGTTGGAGGCGCATGACATCTGCTGCGCCTAACTGGCCGCGCATGGTGACTGCTGTGCCTATCTGGAGGCACATGGTGGCCGCTTGCTGTAGACTTAGGATCTTTCCTTTGTAGAAATTCTCCTTTGTACAACCTTTTCTAGACATGTAATAAACTTTTATATATAAATAAAAAGTCCTTCTTCAAATGTCTATTGGCTGTTGATCTTGCTGTGAAGTGTTCTGTTCGAGTTCTGGTGCCTGTAGTGTCTGGCGCATGGTCTTTCTGGTTGTGAAATTTCATGCTTCTACAAGACCCCCTTCAAAGTTTTCAAAACTTTTGAAAAAGTTTTGGAATACTTTGAATAAGAAGCATGGCGATCAGGGTGTAACCCCGCTTTTCCGAATTATTGAAATTTTGTAATTTTTCGGGAATCGGAGATTAGTATTATTATTTTAGAATATTTATTTCGATTATTGGATGCATTAAATTATTTTGGCTCTATTTTATATTTCTCAGTTTAGTTATTTAGGACTCATGGGTTATACTATGTATATTTTTTCCATATTTCTTTTCTTGGGTAATTCCTAGTTTATGATTTGAGTATTAATGCTATTTTCTAATTAACTCTTAAACCCTTTTTATTATTAACTTATTCCTAACTTCATTTTCTATTCCCATTTAAATTTCTATTTCACCATTTGTGTTGGGCCAGCAGACCCAACTCTAAGCCAGCCCATTCACTTCATCTATACTATTTCAATGTCCTCAACAGTATAGTGAGCTCTCAGGAGAGAAGAACTCTCTCAGTCCCCTGTGGTTGAAATTCAAATTCAATTAATCCAACTCTAACAACTTTTGTGTCCACCTGTTCTTTTCATTTGGCGCCAAAGTGGCGTGAACCACAAGCAGCCATTCCCTTTATATTCAGATCAATTCTTCAGTCTCTTCACAAATTCCTCAGAACTGAGCTCTCCTCTTCCATTTCCTTCTCCTTCTTCTTTCCGGAGGAGCGGCCATGGCAGCAATGGTGGCAACGCTCTTCGAAGGTTAGATCGCGACAACGACGGCGACGACGCAGCGGCGCGACGGTTCCTCTTTGGCAAGTAGATTCTCGCCACGAGGAGTTCGCTGATTTCTTTTCCCCATCTTCTTATGTTCCGGCAGTTGATCGATCGACGATTCGGTGAGTCTATTGAATTCTTGTGTCTCTGCTTCATAATCGGTTGAGTCTAATCGGTGGGGATGATTGTTCCTCGACAGATCTTGTTGGCGGAGTTTCCTCGCAATAGCCAACAGCGTGTGTCCGCACACCAATTCCGGCATTCTTCGGAGGACTCGTAGCAACGACAGTTGGCAAATTCAACTCAAATTCTTTGTCATAGATCACCAGAAGCAGAGGTGTTTTTTTTTTGTTCCCACTTCTTGAGTTAATTTCCGATCTAGATCGAATTTATCAATCTAATGATCAGTTCACCTCATCAACCAGGACTTTGATTGGTTGATTCTTGTTTCAATTCTTCTTCGAAGCACCCGCAAGAAAATGAATCTGACAATAACCTTGTTTCTCTGTTCTCGAGTATCAGGTGTTCGATA
Source organism: Iris pallida (assembly GCA_029216955.1). Taxonomy (NCBI): domain Eukaryota; kingdom Viridiplantae; phylum Streptophyta; class Magnoliopsida; order Asparagales; family Iridaceae; genus Iris; species Iris pallida. The sequence goes on from JANAVB010040820.1 coordinate 1,670,788, forward strand.
ATTTGTCTCAGAGGATTTTCGATACTCTGTTTGGACTGGATCGGACCTAGTAAAGCGAGTATCGCCGTATCCCGAACACAGGTATATTTCTTCCCTAATGGTGTTTAATTTTCTGGTTTATGAGGATTGGTCTGGTGTGCTCTTGGAGACTTGAGCTCTGGTTAAGAATAGTGTCATGGTTTAAATCTGTTCCGAAGAGTTCTGTATCACTTAGACGAATGGAGTGAAGGGGGAGACCTGTATCCATGTCGTATCGAAGAATTCATGTTCGATTTACAATCCCTGACCGTTAGATTCAAGTTGGTTAACTGATTTGAATTATTGTAGCTATCCTTCATTGGGTCCTTATGATTTGGTCTGTATATTTTGATCAGAAGCAGGGGTGTTTAAGTGAAGAATTGGGTTCGGTTGTAACTAGTTTGAAGCAACTATTAGGATGGGAAAGCTGATTCATTCTTGAACCTGGAAGTAAGATAATTCAGTGTACATGTGAGATTAAAACTGTGCTTTGGTTTGATGAACCATGATAGGTTTAGGAACCTGAGTGTTGATTCATTCGAGTGAACCTGAGAATTAAATCTCAGACATTAGAAGGAGACACTGTTTTCAATAGGTCTTTTTGTGTATAGGAAATTTGCACTAATGAAGAGATATCAGTGAAGAATATCTGACTGTGGATGAGAGAAATGGGTTGGCTTCACAAATCAGATCGGTTAGAAGACCCTTAAGGGGGAAAAGGCATATGTTATATTTCAGTTGTGCTTGGGCTCTCATTGGGCCAAGTCTGTATGAATCAATAAGTATTGGTTTAGAATTAAAGAATTTTGGTGTTAGTCACCTGTCTTCCCTATTTATTTTGGTCTGGATAATGGCAGTTCCATTCCTGCTGTTTCTGATGATCAACTAGGCACTTTGACTATAGGAATTTCATACCTGAACTTTAGGTCCTATAAGCTTTGGATGTCTGTCCCATATTAAACTGTTGGTAGATTAAATTCCAAATTTTTGATGTTATATTTCGGGCCATAGAAATTTAATTGCTGTTGAAGATTTTAGATCATCATATGAATATTGCTTTAACCTTGGACCAGTCATGAGGAGTGTCCCGACTAGCATTTGACATATTAAGTTCAATGGCAAGGGGTTCGATTGGTGTTTAGCTCAAGCAATACTAGGACTGATAGGAGAAGTAAACTAGTTAAATGAATAGTCTGGAGATTTGGGCTTGTGGGTTTGTTCGTTTAAAATATTAAACATGTGTTAGATTTGGGCTACTAAATTTTTGGGTCAATAGAAGCTAAGCATTAAAGTTTCTCTATGGCAACTTAGATCAGATGGACAGGTTGTTGTTGGGATATATGCTAAGCCAGTGAGTATTCCATGTTGAGTTATAAGGCTTCAAATGGACTATAAATTTAAGACTCCTTTTAAGACTTATACTAAGAATAGTAGTTGGGCTGATTAGTGGACTTTTGATCTTGTCAAAGATTAGTTTAGATAGAATTAGAATGATAAGTCTTAGATTATTTTCTAAAAGACATGATTGTCTTTTGACAGATTTTTCTCTGGACCCTTGGACTTGACATCTACAACCAAGCCAGGCAAGTACACCGGCTCGAACTCTTTACTCTGTATTTTCTGTCTTGCTTCATGTTCTCATGTTGACACGTTACACACGATTGTTCACCGTTCATTGTTCATAGTTCATTGTTCATTGTTCATTGTTCACCGTTCACCGTTCATTGTTCATAGTTCATTGTTCCTTGTACATTGGGGTGGGGAAATACTACAGATATGTGACCAATCCTATTTTAGCTAGGCATTGAATAATAGCTTGGGTCTCACATCGTGCACGTGGGACTCCAAGCCGTACCATTTTTCACTGTTAACCGTTCACTGTTCACTGTTTACCCAGCCGGTCACATACTCTGATAGTTATTTCAAATGCATGTTACACTGATAGAATAGTTTCATTGTTTCTGGATCTGGTACTATAGTTTCATTGTTACTCCTGTGCTACAGTTTCATATTCCTGTCTTGTATCATAGTTCATATCGTGATTCTTTTTCATGCACTTCAGTTTACATTGTTTAGAGCTTCTTGTCGGGGTTGTACTTTGCTCTTTTCCTGACAGGATCGTTGCAGGTTTATTTGCGAATGTTGTATCTTCTTCATGGGCCAGAGCCCGAAGCCAGGATAGAGTTGTGCCTCAGGTTGGACTTAGAATTTCAGAGTATAGTTCGATCTTTTCTAGATTTATTTTAGAGGATTTATCATGTATTGTATTGAGGATTTCAGGATTGTATAATTTTATTCATGTTACCGGATTTGTCTCCGAATGATAGTGTACCAATAACTTGTGGATTATGGTGATTCTGGGAACGTGTATAGTAGCTGTGATGGTTTATATTTCTTGTATCTTGGAGTTTTCCTTAGAATTATACAGCTTACTTCGTCGTGTCCCTCGACGAAGGCTGGGCGTGTCCAACTCGTAGTCCGATTATTCGGGAGCGGGTCGTGACATGTTTTTAGTGGTGGCCCATGCAGGTCCGTCCTAATGGCACTTAGGCTATAAAGTGCTATTGGGGAACCTGTTAGACTAAGGAAAACTCATCACAGCATAGAAAAATCGGGAAATAAGGGTATATCAGGTTTATCAAGTTTTTCAGGTGCTTTATTATTATAAAAACATTGTTTGTTAGGTTTTAGGGTTTGTCGTTCAACGAAGTTTTCTTTTTATGCAGGATGGTGGCCACAAGGAAGACCGTAGATCAGACTGGAGTTGCGAGCGGTTCTGGAGTTGCAGGCGGTACAGAGCAGCCCGCATCAGACGTCCAGGCAGATCAGCTTCCGCCAGCGCCTCCTATCTTTCCATCACTGCCGCCGACGATGATGCTTGACGGCAACCAAGTGATGGCGTTGTTTCAGCATTTTCTGGAGGCCCAGAACCATCAGGCAGCGCAGTTCAGAGCGACTGTCGTCGAGGCACTTAGGGCCAGAGAGCCGGCAGCACCAGCTCCAGCACCAGTAGCAGCTCCAGCACCGCGAGGATCGAGACCGGGGACAGCCAAGGAGTACCAGCACCTTTCCCCGATGGACTTCTGGGGCGATGAGGGGATCATCTATGCAGATGAATGGCTGGAGAATGCAGAGAGGACCCTGACCATGGCGAACATTCCAGAGGACCAGAAGGTGTCAGTGGCTAGCATGCGGCTCTTTGACTTGGCGAGAGCTTGGTACCGGGAGGACCCCCAGTTGTCAGAGCCCCGGGTGTCTTGGACAGTTTTCAAAACACTGTTCAAGGAGAAATTCTTTCCAGAGGTGGAGCGTGATGAGTTGAGGATGCAGTTCGAGGCGCTGCAGCAGGGGACGATGACGGTTGCGCAGTACACTTCGGAGTTTACCAGACTCAGCCGGTTCGCTGAGAACCTGATTAGAGAGCCAGAGGACAGAGCATGGAGATTCAAGAAGGGTCTCACCAGAGAGCTGCGACATGCGGTGGCGATCAGTCAGGCGACGACGTATGCGAGCATTTTGAAGATTGCTCAGGCTGTGGAAAAGGAGGCGGACCCAAGACTGAAGAGGGACCGGGACGTGGGCAGTAGCAGTCACCAGGCACCGACGAAGAGGGTGCAGATACAGACTCAGACGAGGCCAGTTCAGCAGACAACAGTTCAGCACCGTCCAGCCAGAGTTCATGCAGATCCGTCTCAGAGGCAGCAGTTGGCAGTCACTTGCAACTACTGTCATCGCCCGGGGCATCATTACGATGAATGCCGTAAGAGGCTGAGGCTTTGCTTGTACTGTGGATCACCTGCTCACCAGGTCAGAGATTGCCCAGAAGCCGCTGAGGGACGAGCACGAGTAGCACTGGGACTCCATCAGGAGGACTTACCTCTTCTTGACCAGCAGCCGCACGGAGACCAGCCAGAGGGACGAGTCTACCTGATGACAGCTGAAGAGGTGGAGACTATCCCGATTCCGGACGAGTACTGACGACCGGAGGCACTTGTGATCATTACCTATCTTGATGTTCCTTTTTGTACTTCCTTTGTTGTTTCTTCATTCGAGATTTGTATTACAGTCTCCCTATCTTACTGATTGTTTCATAGTACCTGTGAGCTACTTGTTGACTGTTGATTGTCTTTTGGCATCCAATAAAAAAAAATTTGTTTCTAAGAACAGATACTACTCTTATCTATCATGATTTAAATTTTTACAACTTCTTTGAAACTTCTGGATAAAGTTGAGAAAATATTTGACAACCTACTATGACCTGGATTATGGAGGCTGTGAGCCCATTGCAGCTAGCTGTACACTGGCGAGGCATGGGCTCTAAGTCAAAGTAATTGCGGGTATTCTCAGGTTCTCAGATATTATTGAAGCTAAGTCCTAAATTTCTTCCATACCGGATAAAGTTGATAAAGTATTGCGGTGATCTAGTATTATCAGGACAATGAAACCGAAGGTTCACTGCAGCCAGATGCATATTGGCGGGGCAGGAACTGTAGGGGAAGTGACCTCAGGTATGCAAGATTGTCGGATACTATTGAGACTACTATTCCGTGATCATGATTTCTGTGACTATCATTTCATTCCACTTTAAATCATGCCAATTTCAAGTTTTGTATCTGTTTGCCAAATCGTGCCATTTTTTTGAAATTTCGAGGACGAAATTTTTTCTAAGGGGGGTAGATTTGTAACCCCGCTTTTCCGAATTATTGAAATTTTGTAATTTTTCGGGAATCGGAGATTAGTATTATTATTTTAGAATATTTATTTCGATTATTGGATGCATTAAATTATTTTGGCTCTATTTTATATTTCTCAGTTTAGTTATTTAGGACTCATGGGTTATACTATGTATATTTTTTCCATATTTCTTTTCTTGGGTAATTCCTAGTTTATGATTTGAGTATTAATGCTATTTTCTAATTAACTCTTAAACCCTTTTTATTATTAACTTATTCCTAACTTCATTTTCTATTCCCATTTAAATTTCTATTTCACCATTTGTGTTGGGCCAGCAGACCCAACTCTAAGCCAGCCCATTCACTTCATCTATACTATTTCAATGTCCTCAACAGTATAGTGAGCTCTCAGGAGAGAAGAACTCTCTCAGTCCCCTGTGGTTGAAATTCAAATTCAATTAATCCAACTCTAACAACTTTTGTGTCCACCTGTTCTTTTCATTTGGCGCCAAAGTGGCGTGAACCACAAGCAGCCATTCCCTTTATATTCAGATCAATTCTTCAGTCTCTTCACAAATTCCTCAGAACTGAGCTCTCCTCTTCCATTTCCTTCTCCTTCTTCTTTCCGGAGGAGCGGCCATGGCAGCAATGGTGGCAACGCTCTTCGAAGGTTAGATCGCGACAACGACGGCGACGACGCAGCGGCGCGACGGTTCCTCTTTGGCAAGTAGATTCTCGCCACGAGGAGTTCGCTGATTTCTTTTCCCCATCTTCTTATGTTCCGGCAGTTGATCGATCGACGATTCGGTGAGTCTATTGAATTCTTGTGTCTCTGCTTCATGATCGGTTGAGTCTAATCGGTGGGGATGATTGTTCCTCGACAGATCTTGTTGGCGGAGTTTCCTCGCAATAGCCAACAGCGTGTGTCCGCACACCAATTCCGGCATTCTTCGGAGGACTCGTAGCAACGACAGTTGGCAAATTCAACTCAAATTCTTTGTCATAGATCACCAGAAGCAGAGGTGTTTTTTTTTGTTCCCACTTCTTGAGTTAATTTCCGATCTAGATCGAATTTATCAATCTAATGATCAGTTCACCTCATCAACCAGGACTTTGATTGGTTGATTCTTGTTTCAATTCTTCTTCGAAGCACCCGCAAGAAAATGAATCTGACAATAACCTTGTTTCTCTGTTCTCGAGTATCAGGTGTTCGATAATTTGTCTCAGAGGATTTTCGATACTCTGTTTGGACTGGATCGGACCTAGTAAAGCGAGTATCGCCGTATCCCGAACACAGGTATATTTCTTCCCTAATGGTGTTTAATTTTCTGGTTTATGAGGATTGGTCTGGTGTGCTCTTGGAGACTTGAGCTCTGGTTAAGAATAGTGTCATGGTTTAAATCTGTTCCGAAGAGTTCTGTATCACTTAGACGAATGGAGTGAAGGGGGAGACCTGTATCCATGTCGTATCGAAGAATTCATGTTCGATTTACAATCCCTGACCGTTAGATTCAAGTTGGTTAACTGATTTGAATTATTGTAGCTATCCTTCATTGGGTCCTTATGATTTGGTCTGTATATTTTGATCAGAAGCAGGGGTGTTTAAGTGAAGAATTGGGTTCGGTTGTAACTAGTTTGAAGCAACTATTAGGATGGGAAAGCTGATTCATTCTTGAACCTGGAAGTAAGATAATTCAGTGTACATGTGAGATTAAAACTGTGCTTTGGTTTGATGAACCATGATAGGTTTAGGAACCTGAGTGTTGATTCATTCGAGTGAACCTGAGAATTAAATCTCAGACATTAGAAGGAGACACTGTTTTCAATAGGTCTTTTTGTGTATAGGAAATTTGCACTAATGAAGAGATATCAGTGAAGAATATCTGACTGTGGATGAGAGAAATGGGTTGGCTTCACAAATCAGATCGGTTAGAAGACCCTTAAGGGGGAAAAGGCATATGTTATATTTCAGTTGTGCTTGGGCTCTCATTGGGCCAAGTCTGTATGAATCAATAAGTATTGGTTTAGAATTAAAGAATTTTGGTGTTAGTCACCTGTCTTCCCTATTTATTTTGGTCTGGATAATGGCAGTTCCATTCCTGCTGTTTCTGATGATCAACTAGGCACTTTGACTATAGGAATTTCATACCTGAACTTTAGGTCCTATAAGCTTTGGATGTCTGTCCCATATTAAACTGTTGGTAGATTAAATTCCAAATTTTTGATGTTATATTTCGGGCCATAGAAATTTAATTGCTGTTGAAGATTTTAGATCATCATATGAATATTGCTTTAACCTTGGACCAGTCATGAGGAGTGTCCCGACTAGCATTTGACATATTAAGTTCAATGGCAAGGGGTTCGATTGGTGTTTAGCTCAAGCAATACTAGGACTGATAGGAGAAGTAAACTAGTTAAATGAATAGTCTGGAGATTTGGGCTTGTGGGTTTGTTCGTTTAAAATATTAAACATGTGTTAGATTTGGGCTACTAAATTTTTGGGTCAATAGAAGCTAAGCATTAAAGTTTCTCTATGGCAACTTAGATCAGATGGACAGGTTGTTGTTGGGATATATGCTAAGCCAGTGAGTATTCCATGTTGAGTTATAAGGCTTCAAATGGACTATAAATTTAAGACTCCTTTTAAGACTTATACTAAGAATAGTAGTTGGGCTGATTAGTGGACTTTTGATCTTGTCAAAGATTAGTTTAGATAGAATTAGAATGATAAGTCTTAGATTATTTTCTAAAAGACATGATTGTCTTTTGACAGATTTTTCTCTAGGACCCTTGGACTTGACATCTACAACCAAGCCAGGCAAGTACACCGGCTCGAACTCTTTACTCTGTATTTTCTGTCTTGCTTCATGTTCTCATGTTGACACGTTGTACACACGATTGTTCACCGTTCATTGTTCATAGTTCATTGTTCATTGTTCATTGTTCATTGTTCACCGTTCACCGTTCATTGTTCATAGTTCATTGTTCCTTGTACATTGGGGTGGGAAATACTACAGATATGTGACCAATCCTATTTTAGCTAGGCATTGAATAATAGCTTGGGTCTCACATCGTGCACGTGGGACTCCAAGCCGTACCATTTTTCACTGTTCACCGTTCACTGTTCACTGTTTACCCAGCCGGTCACATACTCTGATAGTTATTTCAAATGCATGTTACACTGATAGAATAGTTTCATTGTTTCTGGATCTGGTACTATAGTTTCATTGTTACTCCTGTGCTACAGTTTCATATTCCTGTCTTGTATCATAGTTCATATCGTGATTCTTTTTCATGCACTTCAGTTTACATTGTTTAGAGCTTCTTGTCGGGGTTGTACTTTGCTCTTTTCCTGACAGGATCGTTGCAGGTTTATTTGCGAATGTTGTATCTTCTTCATGGGCCAGAGCCCGAAGCCAGGATAGAGTTGTGCCTCAGGTTGGACTTAGAATTTCAGAGTTATAGTTCGATCTTTTCTTAGATTTATTTTAGAGGATTTATCATGTATTGTATTGAGGATTTCAGGATTGTATAATTTTATTCATGTTACCGGATTTGTCTCCGAATGATAGTGTACCAATAACTTGTGGATTGTGGTGATTCTGGGAACGTGTATAGTAGCTGTGATGTTTTACATTTCTTGTATCTTGGAGTTTTCCTTAGAATTATACAGCTTACTTCGTCGTGTCCTTCGACGAAGGCTGGGCGTGTCCGACTCGTGTCCGATTATTCGGGAGCGGGTCGTGACACAGGGCGCATGACTGTTGGGGCGCATGCCTGTTCAGCTGCATGCTCTTCTCAATTAATGAATTTGATAATGCCTCGGTAACCGAAAAGATTAATGATGATCTTTTGATTTTATCTGCTGTTATCTTCACAAGACCCGAGGCGACGGCTGAGATCACTCGTCATCGGTTCACGCGTGCGACCACGGCCTATAAATAGGTGAGAGGTGGAGAGAGAGAGAGTTCTTCTGCTCTGTGCCTTTGCCTCCTTTAGAGTTCTTCTGAAAACCCTAATTTCTTCCTCTGTTAGAATGGCTCCCAAGACTCCTCGCGGCGGTGCCGGCAAAGGAAAGGGGAAGGAGAAGGAGCCGGTAGAGGCTGTCGACGAGGATGCTCCTGCCATCATTGCGACTCCGGCCGATGTTCGCCCCGGGGTGACGGGTGGGTGTCGACTTTTGCTATCTAATGTGCTCTAACTTTCTGCTGCCGATGCGTATAGGCCTCTGTCCTTGATATGCTGAGGTTTTATCCTGCCGACGTGCATAGGCTCAGGCCTTTATCATGCACCGAGGTTTAGTTTGCTGACGGCATGGGTTTTATACCCTGATGATGCGCCGAAGCTTTCGCTGACGCGTATGGGCTCACGCCCTGATGATGCGCCGAAGCTTCAATACTGACGCGCATGGGTTTATGCCCTGCTGATGCGCCGAAGCTCCAATACCGACGCGCATGGGTGATGCGCTGAAGCTGACGCGCATGGATTTATGCCCTGACGCTGCGTCAATCTACTTTTTGTCTTTTTGCCTGACTTCCATTTTTGTTGTGCCAGTGTCGATGACGATCCCTCTGTTGAACGAAGTCCTCTTGGATGCTTCTCTTTGCCAAATGGGGGTTGATTTTGATGAGGCGGCTCTTGACTGCAATGTCGTCAACATAGCATTCGACTGTCTTGCGAAGATGTTGACGGAAGATGGTGCTCATAGCTCGTTGGTATGTCGCACCGGCGTTCTTCAAGCCGAAAGGCATCACTGTGTAGCAGAAAACACCCTTCGGAGTCCTGAATGACGTGTGTTTCGCGTCATCGGGGAACATCTTGATTTGATTGTAGCCTGAATACCCATCCATGAAGGACATGCGTTCAAAGCCACATATGTTATCGATCATCACATCGGTGATCGGAAGCGGGAATTCGTCCTTCGGGCAAGCAGAATTGAGGTCCCTGAAGTCGATACAGACTCGTATCTTCCCGTTCTTCTTGGTGACATGTACGATGTTGGCTACCCAATCTGGGTGTTGTTCCTCACGGATGAAGCCGCTAGTCAAGAGTTTGTCCACCTCCTGATCGATGGCATTCATGATGTCCGGACGGAAAAGTCGTTGTTGTTGTTTGATAGGTTTGGCATCAGGTAAGATGTTCAACCTATGCATTGCGATCTGTGGATCGAGTCCTGGCATGTCTTCGTAGCTCCAGGCAAAGACGTCAATATACTCTTTAGCTAGCTGGATTAAAGCCTCTCGGTCTTCTCCTTCTAGGCTTTTGCTGATGAAGATAGGTTTGGAAGAAGATCCGTCCCCAAGGTCGATCTGCTCGACTTCGTCTTCGGTGGAAGGTTCACGTAACTCAAAACGAGACTCCTATTGCTCTCCTAGGCGTTGAGCCCAGGGTTCTTCTTCGAAGGATTCCGGCGTTTGGTCTTCACCTTCACCTTTTTGAGGTCATGCTGACGTCATGTTAGCTGACAGCACCTTCCTGAAGACTGATCCGATACTGGTATCGGAATCCCAAGTCGATGCTTCAGACGAGTGGGAATGTTCTACGTCTTCTGTATCTGAATTCTCCGGAGTTGATGGCGGCGTGAGATAGCCTACCCCCCGTCGAGTCTTGTTGTAGTAGTCCTGCGGCTTTCCTTTAGGTGTTGGAAGCCGAAGAGGGAGAGGTCGACCCTTGCCGAAGTTTAGGCCTTTGTTGCTGTTTAGGTCGTAGCCCATCTTCTGGATGATGTGCTTTGCCGTATCCGTATACCGATAGACTTGTATTCTGCCGGTATCAGGTTCAGGCTCGAGTGGCGGGAGGTCTTGATGACGCTCGACTTTGCCAAAAATGACGGATCCTTCGTCTCGGCTTCGTGGAGGGTTTATGAAACAGACTCCTTGAGACGGGACTACTCGGTTTACATTATGGACGGTCGTTATTTGTGTTTTGCAACGACCGTAGAGCGTGATCTAATGTATACATGGCATTCCAATGTAGAAGACAAGAATAATTAAAAGACACTCTATTATTGATGAAGTACGAGATTTTATCCCTGTCACGACCCGCACCCGGATATACGGGTACGAATACGTGGACCACGCCCAGCCTACGCCGCGGTATCGGCGGTAGAACGCTGTCAAGTATACTATACTAACTACAACATCTAAGAATCCAAAACTAGAAATGTACTCATGTCACATCACGAAAACTAAGGAAGATAAGACAAGAATTAATAACAATATCACTAGAACAACTAGAATCTACAATGATCATAAGATAGGAAGATAATGAAGGAACAACAAGACTAACTAAGGAATAACTACCAGGCAACTCACATATAGGAACAGTGAGATCCACCTCAGCTAGCAACATCATGAAGTCCAAATACTGAGGCACAACTACTCCTAAAATTTTGTCAACATATCCAGTCAGGATGGAACGAGCACAAATCTCAAATAACAGTTCTAATTAGACGACATTGAACATGTAGCAGTAAATAGAGAGAATATACGAGAAATCATGAAATGTATATGTGAGTATCATGGCAAGGTAAGCTGTAAATCTAGAGCTAGAACAAGGCAAGTAAAACTGATCATGGCATGTACAAGAATCAAGAATCATCTATCTAAGTGTGTGAGTACTAGTTTCAACATGTGGCCGGCTTGGGTCTTGCACAAGGTCTACTGGCCTGGTTAATCATACGTGGGGTGTATGATTAACACTCACAAGATCTACAAGAACAACAAGGTGGATAATGACCACACATCTACACTAATACTCCCCGTCCCCGACTGGTAGAGTGGATCCAAACAGGATACGTCACTGCACGGGATTCTAATGAGAAGGTCGCGAACCTTCTCTAGAATCAGTGACCACATATCGAGCAAGAGCTACAAGGGTGCTTGCACAATACATCCCAACCTAAGAAGGAGAAACATCTCTCGTCGGGATCCATGAATACCAATCCGTGTGACCAATGTGTCGAGAACAAGCATATCTACACTAAATACAAGAAACATAAACGATATCATAAAACAGAAATATTATCAGAGAATGTACTCGCCTGGGGTCCTGCTGTCAATATGAATCAGGGTTCGGAGTAAAGCCACAGACCTAAAGATGAAATAATACAAGAGCTGATCAGGGTCAAAAGACATACTAACATCTAGGTCAAACTAAGTCAAACTAAGACAAACTGGGTTAAGATTGACGTCTAAGTCTAATCTAGGTTAAATAGGTCAATGGTTGACCTACAGTTGACTTTGGTCAAAAAGTCAATGTTTGTCAAATCTGGTCAAACCTAGGTCAAATATTGACTCTACTTCGACATCTAGTCAAAGTAGTCAACCATGGTCAAGCTAGTCTCTATAACCATCTACAAGGTCAACTTATGAATTTCAGTGATTTAGAAATCACTGAAATCGACAGGTCTCTAAAACAACCAAAAGGAGAAAATATTATAATAATAGGATGACACAAAAAGGGAAGAAATATACAGATGTTGTCGGATGATGAAACTAACATCACCAACGTGTCCAGAATGGTCAAATTAGCTAGGATAGCCTGTCCAAAAATCCAATTTGGACACAGGGGCAAAACGGTAATTTCGGGCCAAAATGATGTCCGCCGTTGGACACCCTTTGCACCGAAAAATGTGTCAAAATAAAAGTACACAAAAGCTAACAAATTATATATCCACGAATCCAGAATGACGATACGAACCCAACGGTATATCCAGAATTGGATTCCGTTGACCCGATCTCAAATTGGTCCGTTGACCCGGACATTGGAAACCGATTTGCACGGAAAAGCGTGTCGGAGCCAATGTCCTCAAAACTCAGCAAATTATATGTCAACGATTCCAGAATGACGATACGAACTCAACGGTATATCCGGAATTGGATTCCGATGAGCCGGCGTCAAAAAGTCCTGTTGACTCAGAAAGTGGGACCCGCTTTGCACCGAAATGCGTGCCAGGGCCCACGTTCTCCAAATCAAGCAAACTTTATATGAAAACATACCAGAACGACGCCACGAGTCTACTGGTGGTGTCAGAAATTGAATCTGGAGTCCCGGGTTCAAAAATGGAATTTTACAAGTGCAACACTAAGAATTCGAACGGCCAACTTTGGCGTCGAATTCGACCGACCTAACAAGCTCAAACTGAAATGAAATCTAAAGGGGGCAGGAAGAGGGTTATACCAGCTGTGCACCGAAACTGGTGGCGCGCAAAACGGAGCTGCGACGACGAAGATACGAACCCGCGAAGTTGGCATCGCAAAACTGTCCAAAAATAGTTCAATTAAAACGTCAACTTGGTGGCCGGTTTTGATGTATCAAACGACGAAATTAACAGGTGAAATTTGAGAGGAATGAAGGTGGATATACCGAGATTGAGACGGAGCGAAGAAATCGTCGATCCAACGGTCGGATTGTCCAGAAAATCGGCACGAAGTTGCTGTCCCGGAGCGAACTTTCTGAAATTCGTCCGCGCGCGCGTCGACGGGATTCCGAGCAAAACGCTGAAATCGTCTAGACGGCGCGTCCCGGAGGACGTTGGCCGCCACGGGATGGTGCGTGCGGCCCACGCGCAGCCCGGGGGGGGGGCTCGCCGGCGACGGCGACGGTCGCGGCGGCGCGCGGCTGGCCGTTGCGCGCGCGGCCTGCTGCTGTGCTCGTGCGCTGTCGCACCTTGCTGCGAGCTGCTGCTGCAGCTGCGCTCGTGCGCGGGGGAGGGCCAGGCCGACCACGGCGGCGGTGGTTGGCTGCTGCAGCGGCGGTGGTGCGGGTGGCGATGGTGGTGGTGGTTAATATGGAGGTGGTGATGATGTGGTGGAGGTGATGATGATCACAATGGTGATGGTGGTATATAAAAAAAATGAAGAAGAAGAAGAACATGAAGAAGGAGAAGAAGAGGAGAATGTGAAGAAGAAGAAGAAAAGAATAGGGGGGGTGCTCTCGGCTGGTGAGAGGGGATGGGGTGTGCGTGTACAGGAGAGAGGTGATGGGGGTGGTGAGTGTAAGGAGGGGGTGAGAGTAAGAGAGATATGTGTGTGTATATATATAACATATATATATAAAGAGAGAAGGGTGAGAACAAAGAGAGTGAGAGGAAGAGAGATATTAAAGAGAGAGAGAGAGAGAGGGGCTTGTCGGCTGTAAGAGAGGGGAGAGGGGGTGGGTGTTGTGAGGTGTACAATAGGGAAGAGAGAGAGAGAGAGAGTTATCCATATATATACTATATATATGTGTATATATATATATATATATATATATATATATATATATATATATATATATATATATATATATATATATATATATATATACATAGATATTAGTAAAGTGGAGAGAGAAAAATAAATATTTAAAAATAGGAGGAAAATAGGGGAAATTATGTGGAGGTTTTGGGCAGTCATAGGAGAACAACATGGGGCTTGGGTTCGAGTTCGGTCGAGCCGGGTCGGGTCGAAATCGGACAGGGGGCAATATTCGAATTAAAATGGGTGTTTATAATCATGGGTAAATAAGTAGCATGCGGGGGCTCAAATAAATGGGACACAAGTGTCAGACGGGTAGTAGGCTTCGTGTGGGCCATGTCCCTATTTGGGGTCGACTAGGTTGGGTCGATGTCGGATCCCGAAATTAAATTGGAATTTAAATCAGGTTTTACGGTAGATAATTAATTGGCCTAAATTGAACCGAAAGTTGTGCGAAGGAAATGGAGCACAAAATGGAGTGTCTGAGTGGAACACGAAGGTCATGGGTGAAGAGCGTCTCGAGTAGATCAAACATGACAAGTTGGTTCCGAGAAAACGACTGGTCTGGTGCTCCTAAATTAAAAGCCACGGTAACGTGCTTATGGGGATCAAGAAAAAGAGTGGGAAATCAATTAATAATTTAAATGGTCTAATTTGACCCGAACTTGCGTGAAGCAAAAAGAGTACAAGGGAACAAGTTCGAGTGGGACAGGATATATCAAAATGAAGATAATCTCGCCTACTACAAACTCCAAGAAGGAAGTTTCCAGAGACTGGCATCCCTGATGCTCTAGAATTCCAAGTCACGGTAAAGAGCATTAAATCAAATAATAATCAAATAATAATATTCTAATTAATTGATTATTAAAATTAAAAAAAATAAGCCCTAAATTCAGGGGCTTACAATCCTACCCACCTTATAAAAATTTCGTCCTCGAAATTAAAGGTTGGTAGTGGGGTTAAAATATGATAGAAGGTTTAGGCAATACTTTAGGCACGATCCAAGAATGACGAGTTTGCACAATCAAGAGAATCGATTTACAAAATTGTTTAGGCAAGATGAGGGATTTGGCACGATAGAATCATGATGTGAACAAAATTATATGTGCATGATTTCAGAAATAGGCCAAGTCATTGGGGCACGATTTAGATATGACAACGAAATCAAAACTTGAGCTTCGTCCGGTTACAATCGAGTCAAACCTTGATTAACAGGATTTCAGCTCGATGAAATTAGATTTAGGGTTAAGATTATCAAGATCATGAAAATCAAAGTCGGATAGTCATAATCTAAAACATGGCTAAGAGAAGCAAATGGAGAGAAAATTTTTTTTGAGAATAGCACGATTGAGAGATAGATTTGATAGAAATCGGATTATAGGTTACATAAGCACGATCAAGATCCAAGTTCAGCTATGAAAGACGGTAAAATCATGAATTCGAAATCAAGGTCCTAAAAGCACAATTTAGAAAGGAACCCAAGTCACAAAGGAATTTGAAGTCATCTAGAGTCTAGTCAGCAATCAAGACTCTTTGGCACGATAAACAAGACGACCAAAATTGATTGGTCATGGACAGAAGGAAATCAAAATTTTTAACAGTATCAAAATTTAAGAAACAATTGAGATATGAAATTTCAAAAAAAATTCAGAGTTTCCAAGTGTAGATGACAGAAGTAGATACGGGATAGTTGATTGGTGTAATCAAGACATAGCTAAACAAGTCAAAGAAAATGATGGCAAGATGAGGAAATTATCATATGATGGGAGAAAAAATAATGATAAACAAGAAATAATGGGAGAAATTATCTTGCTCAATTGGTAAAAGAAGTGAATCAATTTAAGATATGACCTGATAACCATACATGTCTATCCCAAATCATGTTGCCAGAATTCTCGCCACGCCAGTAAGCATAGCGGTAATAAACAATAAAGTCCATAACTATGGTATACACCCTATAATTATGTCATCTAGATTCTTTATCACGCCACCCGGTATGGCTGCAAGAGAACCTAAATGACATAACTAGGATAGTATATCCAAAATTAGGCTCCATGTCCATGTCTCGCTAGCTAATATGACTGCGATGAATTCTAAACTCCATAAATAAAGTAGACACTTACCGTTCTCATCGTCCTCGTCCAAAATATGTTTATCAAGATATCTTAACTCAATTCTTAAAAGAATTTCCCGAAACAAAATCAAAGGTCAACAACGAATATTTAAGATTTAAAATTTCAACAACAAGTCAAGGGTAAGTTAATAGAAACAACGGAAACAACTTCCGAGATAGGGTTCAGAGGAAAATTTTAGGGAAAGTCCCGAGGGTACTACCTAGGTCAAGATAGAAAATGGTGGAGTATAATCTAAAACAAACCTCGACCATGATACGAGGTTGATAAATCATATTCTCTTCCCAACCTAGATGATATACAAGTCCAACTTATACCTTCCTCTGGGGTCCACAACTCATCCCAAGAAGGAATAAATTTTGATACAGACAGATATTTCAGAAATTATGACGAATGGAAACAAGTGGGAAAAGATTTGAAAGCCGTCGAAACAAGATTCCCAGGGGTCATCCCTGGAATCTACCAAGAGTTCCTAATATGTGACTGAGTACCAAAATCCTAAATTATTCCATTACTCAACCTTAATCCTAGGACAGGCTCGCAGTAGTACAGATAAACTCAAGTACTACCACGACTTCGCATTAACTGCAAAGACTGACCTGCATGGGCCACCACTAAAAACGTGTCACGACCCGCACCCGGATATACGGGTACGAATACGTGGACCACGCCCAGCCTACGCCGCGGTATCGACGGTAGAACGCTGTCAAGTATACTATACTAACTACAACATCTAAGAATCCATAACTAGAAATGTACTCATGTCACATCACGAAAACTAAGGAAGATAAGACAAGAATTAATAATAATATCACTAGAACAACTAGAATCTACAATGATCATAAGATAGGAAGATAATGAAGGAACAACAAGACTAACTAAGGAATAACTACCAGGCAACTCACATAGAGTAACAGTAAGATGCACCTCAGCTAGCAACATCATGAAGTCCAAATACTGAGGCACAACTACTCCTAAAATTTTGTCAACATATCCAGTCAGGATGGAACGAGCACAAATCTCAAATAACAGTTCTAATTAGACGATATTGAACATGTAGCAGTAAATAGAGAGAATATACGAGAAATCATGAAATGTATATGTGAGTATCATGGCAAGGTAAGCTGTAAATCTAGAGCTAGAACAAGGCAAGTAAAACTGATCATGGCATGTACAAGAATCAAGAATCATCTATCTAAGTGTGTGAGTACTAGTTTCAACATGTGGCTGGCTTGGGTCTTGCACAAGGTCTACTGGCCTGGTTAATCATATGTGGGGTGTATGATTAACACTCACAAGATCTACAAGAACAACAAGGTGGATAATGACCACACATCTACACTAATACTCCCCGTCCCCGACTGGTAGAGTGGATCCAAACAGGACACGTCACTGCACGGGATTCTAATGAGAAGGTCGCGAACCTTCTCTAGAATCAGTGACCACATATCGAGCAAGAGCTACAAGGGTGCTTGCACAATACATCCCAACCTAAGAAGGAGAAACATCTCTCGTCGGGATCCATGAATACCAATCCGTGTGACCAATGTGTCGAGAACAAGCATATCTACACTAAATACAAGAAACATAAACGATATCATAAAACAGAAATATTATCAGAGAATGTACTCGCCTGGGGTCCTGCTGTCAATATGAATCAGGGTTCGGAGTAAAGCCACAGACCTAAAGATGAAATAATACAAGAGCTGATCAGGGTCAAAAGACATACTAACATCTAGGTCAAACTAAGTCAAACTAAGACAAACTGGGTTAAGATTGACGTCTAAGTCTAATCTAGGTTAAATAGGTCAATGGTTGACCTACAGTTGACTTTGGTCAAAAAGTCAACGTTTGTCAAATCTAGTCAAACCTAGGTCAAATATTGACTCTACTTCGACATCTAGTCAAAGTAGTCAACCATGGTCAAGCTAGTCTCTATAACCATCTACAAGGTCAACTTATGAATTTCAGTGATTTAGAAATCACTGAAATCGACAGGTCTCTAAAACAACCAAAAGGAGAAAATATTATAATAATAGGATGACACAAAAAGGGAAGAAATATACAGATGTTGTCGAATGATGAAACTAACATCACCAACGTGTTCAGAATGGTCAAATCAGCTAGGATAGCCTGTCCAAAAATCTAATTTGGACACAGGGGCAAAACGGTAATTTCGGGCCAAAATGATGTCCGCCGTTGGACACCCTTTGCACCGAAAAACATGTCAAAATAAAAGTACACAAAAGCTAACAAATTATATATCCACGAATCCAGAATGATGATACGAACCCAACGGTATATCCAGAATTGGATTCCGTTGACCCGATCTCAAATTGGTCCGTTGACCCGGACATTGGAAACCGATTTGCACGGAAAAGCGTGTCGGAGCCAATGTCCTCAAAACTCAGCAAATTATATGTCAACGAGTCCAGAATGACGATACGAACTTAACGGTATATCCGGAATTGGATTCCGATGAGCCGGCGTCAAAAAGTCCCGTTGACTCAGAAAGTGGGACCCGCTTTGCATCGAAATGCGTGCCAGGGCTCACGTTCTCCAAATCAAGCAAACTTTATATGAAAACATACCAGAACGACGCCACGAGTCTACTGGTGGTGTCAGAAATTGAATCCGGAGTCCCGGGTTCAAAAATGGAATTTTACAAGTGCAACACTAAGAATTCGAACGGCCAACTTTGGCGTCGAATTCGACCGACCTAACAAGCTCAAACTGAAATGAAATCTAAAGGGGGCAGGAAGAGGGTTATACCAGATGTGCACCGGAACCGGTGGCGCGCAAAACGGAGCTGCGACGACGAAGATACGAACCCGCGAAGTTGGCGTCGCAAAACTGTCCAAAAATAGTTCAATTAAAACGTCAACTTGGTGGCCGGTTTTGATGTATCAAACGACGAAATTAACGGGTGAAATTTGAGAGAAATGAAGGTGGATATACCGAGATTGAGACGGAGCGAAGAAATCGTCGATCCAACGGTCGGATTGTCCAGAAAATCGGCACGAAGTTGCTGTCCCGGAGCGAACTTTCTAAAATTCGTCCGCGCGCGCGTCGACGGGATTCCGAGCAAAACGCTGAAATCGTCTAGACGGCGCGTCCCGGAGGACGTTGGCCGCCACGGGGTGGTGCGTGCGGCCCACGCGCAGCCCGGGGGGGCTCGCCGGCGACGGCGACGGTCGTGGCGGCGCGCGGCTGGCCGTTGCGCGCGCGGCCTGCTGCTGTGTGCGCGCGCTGTCGCATCTTGCTGCGAGCTGCTGCTGCAGCTGCGCTCGCGTGCGGGGGTGGGCCAGGCCGACCACGGCGGCGGCGGTTGGCTGCTGCAGCGGCGGTGGCGCGGGTGGCGATGGTGGTGGTGGTTAATATGGAGGTGGTGATGATGTGGTGGAGGTGATGATGATCACAATGGTGATGGTGGTATATAAAAAAAAATGAAGAAGAAGAAGAACATGAAGAAGGAGAAGAAGAGGAGAATGTGAAGAAGAAGAAGAAAAGAATAGGGGGGGTGCTCTCGGCTGGTGAGAGGGGATGGGGTGTGCGTGTACAGGAGAGAGGTGATGGGGGTGGTGAGTGTAAGGAGGGGGTGAGAGTAAGAGAGATATGTGTGTGTATATATATATAACATATATATATAAAGAGAGAAGGGTGAGAACAAAGAGAGTGAGAGGAAGAGAGATATTAAAGAGAGAGAGAGAGAGGGGCTTGTCGGCTGTGAGAGAGGGGAGAGGGGGTGGGTGTTGTGAGGTGTATAATAGGGAAGAGAGAGAGAGAGAGTTATCCATATATATACTATATATGTGTATATATATATATACATAGATATTAGTAAAGTGGAGAGAGAAAAATAAATATTTAAAAATAGGGGGAAAATAGGGGAAATTATGTGGGGGTTTTAGGCAGTCATAGGAGAACAACATGGGGCTTGGGTTCGAGTTCGGTCGAGCCGGGTCGGGTCAAAATCGGACAGGGGGCAATATTCGAATTAAAATGGGTGTTTATAATCATGGGTAAATAAGTAGCATGCGGGGGCTCAAATAAATGGGACACAAGTGTCAGACGGGTAGTAGGCTTCGTGTGGGCCATGTCCCTATTTGGGGTCGACTAGGTTGGGTCGATGTCGGATCCCGAAATTAAATTGGAATTTAAATCAGGTTTTACGGTAGATAATTAATTGGCCTAAATTGAACCGAAAGTTGTGTGAAGGAAATGGAGCACAAAATGGAGTGTCTGAGTGGGACACGAAGGTCATGGGTGAAGAGCGTCTTGAGTAGATCAAACATGACAAGTTGGTTCCGAGAAAACGACTGGTCTGGTGCTCCTAAATTAAAAGCCACGGTAACGTGCTTATGGGGATCAAGAAAAAGAGTGGGAAATCAATTAATAATTTAAATGGTCTAATTTGACTCGAACTTGCGCGAAGCAAAAAGAGTACAAGGGAACAAGTTCGAATGGGACAGGATATATCAAAATGAAGATAATCTCGCCTACTACAAACTCCAAGAAGGAAGTTTCCAGAGACTGGCATCCCTGATGCTCTAGAATTCCAAGTCACGGTAAAGAGCATTAAATCAAATAATAATCAAATAATAATATTCTAATTAATTGATTATTAAAATTAAAAAAAATAAGCCCTAAATTCAGGGGCTTACAATCCCGCGGGATTACATTGTCTAAGGAGGGTGCATCTACATCAGCAGAGATATATTCGCCAAGCTCCTCATCTGTAAGCACTGGGGTCGGATCAGGAGAATCCACCACAGCTTTGACTTTGGGGTCTGAGAGGGCGATGTGAGCCCTCTCTGGCATCTTGGATGATTGCGGGGGCTTGCCCTTAAGACGCACCTTCAAAGGTGCCTCAACTCCGCCTCCTGTGAGTGGTGCCTTCCCCTGTAATTTTGCCACCAGGGGAGCCAATGTTTGAGGCGGCTTTCCCTTGAGGCGTATCTTCAGGGGAGCCTCAGGAGTCGGTGCTTTTCCTGATAGCTTGATACTCACTGGAGGCACCTTCTGGGGTGGTTTGCCCTTCAGTCGGATCTTCAGTGGGGCATCTGGATTCATCTCAGGCTCCGTGTCCGGCTCAGTTGCCGTCTCTGCCTCATCATCAGCATCGTTGGCTTCCTCCTCGTCAAGTGGCTTGTACAAGTCGGAATCGGTGAAGTAAGCTTCAATCCCTTTGAAAGGATCGATGTCTGCGAACTCCGTCCGGATGACGCCGTTGGTGGATACATATTTCATGTATTGGTGGAGCATGGAAGGCACCACCATGTACTCATGTAGCCATGGTCGGCCGAGCAGGATGTTGTAGTTGACTTTGGCATCCACCATATAACAAGTCACCTCAGTTTTGAGGTTGCCGATGTGACACTTCAGCCGAATCTTGCCTAGTGGCTCACTTTTGCTAGCGTTGAAGCCACTGATGGTTGTGTTCGAGGGCGCCAGCCGGTACATTGGGATCCCCAATTTTGATAGCAGCGCCTTCGGGATGATGCTGAGGGAAGACCCCGGATCGATCTGAATTCGGCTCACCTTGACTGAACCGATGTACCCTGTGTAATACAGCGGTCGGTTATGTCGGTGGTGCTTGAGCAGCATGTCTTGTTGGATGAAAGTTATGTTTGGGATAACTTCATCCGCACAATGACAGTGCGCACAAGTAGTTGGGAGGTCTTCAGGCTGCTTGACTTGACTGAGGAAGGATTCAGCGTCCTTCAGAGCTTCGCAGAGAGCTTCTCGGGAGTCTTTGGAAAGACGCAGAAGCTCAAACAAAGACAGGCGTGCAGGAGTACTGGCCAGTTGTGCCAGTATGTCAAAGTTATGGGGCTTGGCTAGCCCCGAAGCATTCTTATTTCGTATAGGTCTGTCGAAACGAGCCTCCACCTGCTTCTGCTTATTGGCTGCTGAGGGTTTAGACGGGCCCTCCTCAGGGATGGTGCCAGGAGGCACCACCTCGGCGACAGCTTCGCCGGGCTGAGCGTTCTGTTGTGCATGCATCTGCACTGGAAGTGCCTCTTCCGTTGAAGAAGAGACCGTGCGGCAAGACTTGATCTTTCTGCCTTTTGATTTGGAGGTAGAGCGTACCTCCGGTTGAGTCACCTCGGAGACGAGGTCGGAATGAACCCAGAGGACCTCTCCTCGAGATGTGGTGAGTGGAATGAGTCCACTCACATTGTCACGGGTAGGTGGCAAGTTCACCACCTCCATTATCGCCTTAGGGATGGGGACGACGCCATCTTGTGTGGTGGTCGGCGGCAAGGTACCGAATTGAAGTGACACCACATTGGCAGACACCGTCTTCTCTTCGTAGTCGACGGAGATTACATCCGCATTGATCATGCGCTGGATGTAATTCTTGAGGACGTAGCAGTCCTTGGTCGGGTGTCCGACAAACCGATGGTAGTGACAGTACCTCGGGTTGTCCACTTTCTCGACTTCATCGGGCCACTTTGGGTCCGGAAGTTTGATTTTGTCACCCTGCTTCAGTATTTCAAAGAGTTGCAGGGTGTCTTCGTCATTGAATGAATACACCTCCTTGGGTCTCGGCGCCAGTGGAGGTTTCTGAGTAGGCGCAGATGCGCCCTTCGAGGCATTAACAGTCAATGCCTGTTATCCCTTTGCTTCTCGCCCGGAGTTGTTGGCTGCTGACCTTTTCCCCTTATCATCAAAGGCGGGGAAGCTGACACCCAGAAGACGTGCATTGGCCGCCTTCTTTTCTGCGGCTTCAGCTTCGCTGATCAGGGAGCTCCAGTCGGGAGGGGGAGTAGAGTTGAGCCAGAGCTTCACTGCGGGAATCATGTTCATGCTGCAAGAGGAGAGGAGCGCATGTTCTGGCATGCCTGGAGGTAGCCTGAAACAGGCTTGTCGAAAGCGTTCGATGAACACCCGAACCGTTTCTTTCTCCTTTTGGCGTAACTCTATGAGAGATGCCATCGTCATGTCCTTCCCGCCATCGTAGAAGCGATCAAGGAAAAGGCACGTCAAGTCGTCGAAGGACGATATAGAATTGTCGGGGAGGCTGCAGTAACAGTCATACGCCACCCCTTTTAGGGCCCCAACAAA
The DNA here is from genome assembly GCA_029216955.1 of Iris pallida. Taxonomy (NCBI): domain Eukaryota; kingdom Viridiplantae; phylum Streptophyta; class Magnoliopsida; order Asparagales; family Iridaceae; genus Iris; species Iris pallida. Next base: position 1,693,921 of record JANAVB010040820.1, read on the forward strand.
GATGCTGGTGAGGAGCACGTCCTCCTTTGGAAGATGCCCCGTTTGTGACTGGAAATATGTCAGGTATCGACGCGGAGAGTCCTTCCCATCGTATGGTGTGAGTGTTTGTGGTTTATATTTTGGAGGATAAACCACCTTGTTCCACTCGAGGGGATAAGGCTGGGGAATGCCCATCTTCTGGCGCTCCTCTTGCCTGTTTTTGGACTCAAAGCGCTCCCGCAGGTCCTTGATTATTTCGACCACATCCTCCGTGGAGCTAGGAGTCGGGGAAGGTGGCACTATCTGGAGTGGAGCGTTTGAGGGTTCCGACATCCGAGGTGCTTCTATGTCAGAAGGTGCCCGTTGAAGGGGTACACTCGACTCCCCATTAACTCCTGGGTCGGGACCGGTTGAAGGTGTTCTGGTCAAGGCCGACCGAATATCAAACACTGCTTGAGTCAGTGCTTGCATAGAGGCTAAGAGGGTTTTGAGTCCTTCCTCTAATGAGTCTATGCGCTGAACAATGTCCTGCAGTGGCGCATCAGACTCGGCATCATCCCCAGCCATGTATACTGTCCTGACACGGCCAGGAGTAGATGGATTGGTTGAGGCTTCGCTCTCGGCCTCACTTTCATGTGGGGGAGTCACCTCTCCTTGGCCACCCCTAGCCACATTCTGGAGGTCATTCTCGACGGGCGCATCTGCCATAGCCTGATTGTCCTCAGCTCCGTCCTGAAGGGCCTCTTCGTCTCTATCTCCAGCTGTGTCCTGGGGGACATCCTCGTTTCGAGGTACTTCTGGGAGGCTGACTTCGCCTCGAGGATGAAGATCCGCCGCAGCTGTGCTTTGGACATCTTCGTCTTCGGAAGGAAGCTCAACAAGGGTCTGACTACCCCCAGCTTCCTCCAAGAACTTCTTCTTCGACCGAGTGCCTTCGAACACCCCAGAGGTCGAGACTGCTGCCTTGGTTCTCCTTGGTTGGCTTTTGGACGAAGAATTGCCGGTCGCCTTCCGGAGAGATGAGGAGTTGGAGACCACGTTGCATGAAGCAACTCTTGGCTCCTCTTCTGTTGACACCTTCGTCCCGAGACGATGTCGGAGGGGTGTCGATGACTGCAGCCGCTAGAAGACTGACTGCCTTGGTGGTACTGCCATCTTGCCACAGCAGTTGATAGTGACCACCGTACAAGTATTCCCTGTGAGAGGCTCATCGTGCTTGTTGGTCGACTCTCCTGACCGGCGCTTGTGAGTGATCACATTACGCAGGTCGTTGGAGGAGAGTGCTACCTTCACACCCCTTTCAGGCGCATGGCAAGGCCAAACGCCGGGGCGGATGGGTGAGTGCTGCGCCCCCTGATTTAATACCAAGCAGGCAACATGATCAGTAGTGGGGGAACAACAACATTTGAAGTGACTTGAACGGACCTCAAACGCAAAACCAGAGGAGGCGCGGGAGTTCAAGACCACTGAATTTGCCGCACTCGACTTGGTTATGCACGCAGTAGATGCGCCCAAGTGAGATGAGGACTTTGAAGACCGACTCGTTTTTGGTGCCGAAGCACCTGAGTCGACCTTGTACAGCTTGCCATCGGCAGCGCACGTGATTGTGAGCACGTGCCTCTGGCCTGCTGCTGGCGTAGCATGCTTGTGGCGCATGGCCCATGCCGCCTTGGATTTCTTTGTACTAGCCCGCTGGGGCGCGTAGTACTCAGCATCCAAATTTTTCTCGCCATTACAGCGAGTGAGTCTGTCAAAGACAGAGACCTTTTATGGCGCATCAGAGGTGATGTGCGGGGCATTGGCTGCGCCCCTGCTCCGTCGACGCATCTTCTTCGCCTGAGAGGGAGATGGCTGGGGAACGTGGTCAGTCGCACGCTTCCCCGAGAGATGCGCTGCATCAGCGGGCGCACCTTGGTTGCTGAGAACGTCAGCAGGAAGGGAGGGCTGGATTGGCGCATCCCCTTCAGTGGTGGTGCCCGAGGCGTCGACCTTGCGCACCCAGACACGGCGGGTCTTCTTCGGCTTCGGCAGCCGCTTCGAAGGACTCGCGCTTCCTTCAGAAATGAACTCCTCGTACGCCTGTTGATTGAGGCGCACGACCAGCGTCTTGTGGGAGGAGCCCACCTTCACGTCGTCGGCCTGTGACACGACTTTCTCGGAAGAGGAGAAAGAAGTCCCCAGCAGAGTCGCCAGCTTGTTTGCCATTAAAATCGTTTGATTGCAAATCTTAATACAAACAGAACAGTGTTATAATATAGGACTTAGATGTAGTCCTAGGAGTACACTTTTGTTTAATCTGGGTCCTAAGTGCCAATGGAGCGAGTGGTAATGCGTTGACTCCGTTGACGGGCTGACGACGGTTATCGGTTCTCTGAAGGTGTAGATTGTTCTGGGTGCTGGAGCTTGTTGAGAGGAGGAAGACGTTGAGTGTCTGTATCTGCCTCTCTGGTGGTATATTTGTTCGTATCTGTCTGTCTGTCTCTCTGTGTGTGTAGGAAGGAAATGGTCCCTCCATTTATAGCAGGGCAGGTTGACTGCTCATGCACGCATATGTAGGATGCGCCGGTGCGTGGGGACGCCACGTGGAGATTGCTGATGGAGGCGCATGGATGATGCGCCCTACTCGCGGGATTGAATTCTTTATACTGCTGTTGTGAGCCGGCATGTAGCAGAGGAGAAGATCTTTTCTGTTGCTGAGATCTTGGATGAGTTGAGTCAAAGGACACGTGTCGTCGACTCATGGCTCGGAGATCTCGGATTTGGTGGAGGGGATGATTTGGTGGGATGCGCCTTGGATTGGGCGCATGATGAGATTTTGGCTCGTAACCTTTAGGAGTCACGAGCCGTTCTGGGCGCATGGCTTTTGGGGCGCATGCGAGCGACTTTCCTCCTGTCTTTCGGGATCAGAGATCAGTCTGGGGCGCATGGCTTTTGAGGCGCATGCAAATCTTCAACTGGAGACTCTTTTTCTGTCTTCAGGGATCAGTGAAGGGTCTGAGGCACATCGCTTTTGAGGCGCATGCGGATTTGGGCGCATGGCTGCAGAGGCGCATGCGGGCGGTTGAGTGGCCACGTGGCTGTAGCCGTCGAAGTAAAGTCACGATGTTGCTGACGTTGTGGACGCTTCATTTTCTGTAAAGGCTGTCAACTGTTCAGACTTGGGAAGGCGTGCTGCCAACTCTGTCAGTTCAGCATTTAATGTTGGTGACATTCGATGGACAACTGAGTGGGCGCGTCGGTTGACGTTCCACTAAGCGTATGGGGACGTATGGGGGCGCATCCCCTGTGATGCGCTCGGTACAGGGCGCATCTGTTGGAGGCGCTTGAGGTATGAAGGGGTGTGATGCGCTGTCCAGCCGGCGCATCCGACACGTCTTTAATGATGCGGCTGTTTCGCTTCTCGAGTGCTTTAAATAGCCGTTTGGCTGAAGTCGAGGCATCCGGTTCATCCATTTAATGTGAGTTCATTGCACGGAATTCGGAGAGCCATCCACTTGGCGCATGGGTTTGATCTGTCCGGCCTATAAATAGTGGCATGGAGAGAAGGTTGGCCTCTCATTCTCTCACGTCTTTCCAATATGAACTCGGGTTCTCGGGTGTATTTTGTTGACGAAGTGCTCCCGAGGGTGAAGATGAGACGCCATGTCGTCATTGATGCTCTTGAAGGTGACTGTTACATCCAAAAGACGGAGTCGAGGGCTTCTGAGGCAGGCGGGATGTGCCTGTTGCATCCAAAGATAGGGATGCTCGGGCCTCGTCTCCGTTGTTCCGGAAGTGCCGTAGATCGGAATGGCGGTGCTAGGCTCTCTCTTCCTTCAAAGTGGGTGTCGCCCGCTCTGAAAGCTGCTCCTTTAGCCGTATTTTGATCACGGTCTTCCTTGGCCTTTGGAGGCTCTTTCGAAGCCTCCCCTGGCCACAGATTTGCGGTGCTCTTCTCTTCCTTGGTTCCAGCCAGAGGGTTAAATGCTTTGTGTAATCGAAGCACTTATCAGGTGAACCTGGCTGGAAGAGCGGCACATAACTGGGCTCCTACTCAGCCAGGTGAGCCTGGTTGGAAGAGTGGCACATAACTGGGCTGCTGAAGGGATAGTGGGATGCGCCTGGTTGGAGGCGCATGACATCTGCTGCGCCTAACTGGCCGCGCATGGTGACTGCTGCGCCTATCTGGAGGCGCATGGTGGCTGCTGGCTGTAGACTTAGGATCTTTCCTTTGTAGAAATTCTCCTTTGTACAACCTTTTCTAGACATGTAATAGACTTTTATATATAAATAAAAAGTCCTTCTTCAAATGTCTATTGGCTGTTGATCTTGCTATGAAGTGTTCTGTTCGAGTTCTGGTGCCTATAGTGTCTGGCGCATGGTCTTTCTGGTTGTGAAATTCCATGCTTCTACATAATCTTGTATACTTAGATATATGCATGTTTTAGTAAAATTAAATACATATTTGATTTATGTGTTTATAGATCGATTAGAACGTAAGTTTTCTAGATCTACGTTTTCTTTTAGTTTTATATCTAAATATGTATTGAACATGTTCACAATTTCATTCAAAATAAAAAATTTATGATAATATATTTAAGATTATGTATAAATTCTATTTCTATATGTTTTCGTATGAACTATGAAATTAATCTAGAATATCTTAAAAATTTTTTTCCACTTATTTGGAGTTAGTTAATTTCATTAAATTAGTTCATGTGAATTGGTTATTTCTATTATTTTATTTATTTGAATTCTATAGTGTACTACTTCACATTGTTGTATATGTGAATCGAATTATATTATAAAAAAAGTATCCAAAATAAATTATTATATAATGATCACATTGTTGTATATGTGATAAACATAAGATATAATATTCTTTAGTAGCATTTTATCACATTGTTGTATATGTGATACACATAAGACATAATATTCTTTGATAGCATTTTATCACTTTGTTGTATATGTGATACACATGAGATAATATTATTTGATAGCGTTTACAACATTGTTGTATATGTGATACACATAAGATATATTCTTTGATAACGTTTCATCACATTGTGGCATATGTGAAGTTTTGTAACCTTGAAAGCGCTTATCAATTAAATATTAATTTATATCTAATATAATTATTTTCTGTCATGTAGATGTCGAATCTTGCAAAGTTTGAATTCAAAGCTCTTGATGTGGGCAGAAATAATTATTTATCATAGCAATGGATGCAAAATTGTAATTGCAGTCCAACAAGCTTGATGGTACTATTAAGAAGAAAAATAAAGAAAGTTCTGAAGCCAAGGTCAAGACTTTGATTTGATTTTTCTACGACATCATATCCATGATGATCTGAAGACAAAATATCTATGTGACGATGATCCATTGATTTTGTGGACATCTCTAAATGATAGATTTGACCACCAAAGGATGGTAATCCTTATGACTGCTCAAAGTGAATGGTTGAATCTAAGATATCATGACTGTAAAAATATTAAATAATATAATTGTGTTCTATTTAGTATTGTTTCTCGTCTTAGATTGTGCGGAGAAAAAGTAACTGAGACTAAAATGATTGAGAAATCCTCTTTATTTTTCATGCAAGTAATGTACTTTTATAGCAATAATATTGTGAAAGAAATTTCATAAATTACTCTGAACTGGTGACTATCTCACTATAGCAAAGGCAAATAGTAACGTTCTTATGAAAAATCACAACTCTAGACCAACTGGATCAATGGCAATTCCTGAGGCAAATGCTAACTTTGGAATTAGCAGAGGTCGTGGTGGAGGACGTGAAAAAAAAAGTGGAAGATATGGTTATGGTTATAAACCTTACAAAGGTTGAAACAATGGTTCAAGAAAGAATAAATGAACAAGTGGACAACACCCTCTAACAAAGAGAATCAAGTTACAAATGAACAATTTGAGAAAATGCTTGAAAATCCACCTTCCATTGAATGAGGACTCGGTTAATTTATGTTTATTTTAACTACTTATAAACTATTTAAATTTGAAGTCATGTTCTATTTTTGGTTTCCATCATGGAATGTCTAGGCCATGAGAGTTTTGTTTTATTAAAAAAAAATTATTATAAATTTGGAGTTACATTTCTATAATATGATATTATCATTTGAAATGATTAATTTTACTTATTAAACTTATGCTAGCTAGAATATATTATTTTGCTTCATAGAGTAGTAATGCATGCTTGTCGTAAATATGACAAAGATAGACATTTATTTAAGCAATGTCGAGCTACTCAACAAGAGATTGAGAGGTTGAAAGAATTCGAGAAAAATGACTTAGATATGTGTTTGGTGATAGTGCTACAACACATATATACGAGAAAAATGACTTAGATATGTGTTTGGTGATAGTGCTACAACACATGATTTTGAAGAATCAATTTTTTGGCCAAAGTTAGTACTTGACATGCATAAAGTGCCAACAATAGCTGTTGAAACTCGAAATGATAACAACAAAGAGTCATTATGTAGCACATCTAATGTTGGGAGCAAAAGGCTCACATTAGAAGAATTATTTTATCTTTTGGTGGATTTGTATTTCACCACCATTGGCATAATTGTATCTAATTTGAATGTGGCAAAATATAAAGCCAATGATCATGTCTTATATAACATTTGGCATGACCCTTTGGGTCATCCGAGACAAACTATGTTCAATCTGATCATTGATAATCTTTGTGGATATTTATTTGTCACGACCCACACCCATTTTTTTTTTAAACGGATACGAGACGTGTCCAAGCCAGCCTACGCCGCAGTGTCGGCGGTAGAACGCTGTCACGGCCATGAAGATCAAAATCACAAATAATCCATTGCTCATTCACAGAAACTAATTTAACTTACAATGATCACAAGTTTTACATTTGTAGAAGAATATAAACTTGTACAATTCAATGAATGACTACAACTCAACTATCTAGCTAGTCTCTAGGCTTTTGTCTGTAAGTATTTCCGTCACTCTCCAAGCTAAGTAAATCCACGGCTAACCTAAAAATGTTGGTTTCCAGTCAGGAATGGAACGAGCACAATTCACTGAATGCAATTTCAAATAAAGAAAATGACTATAAGACAAAGGTTAGACATCAATCATGGGTTTGAAAATAAACAGGAAATACAAAAACTAATAGTAAATAAATAGACACAAAATACTCTCCCCAACTGTTAGAAGTACTTTTGATATGTGATCGGTCTGGGGTACTACACCGCACGGTCTACGAGGTCTACTTGCATGAAAAGTAAGCACGGTCTATACTACTTGCAGAAAAGTAAGCACGGTCTACACTACTTGCAGAAAAGTAAGCACGGTCTACACTACTTGCAGAAAATAAACACGGGCTATACTACTGCAGAAAAGTAAACACGGGCTACACTACTTGCAGAAAAGTAAACACGGGCTACACTACTTGCAGAAAAGTAAACACGGGCTACACTACTGCAGAAAATAAACACGGGCTATACTACTTGCAGAAAAGTAAACACGGGCAACACTACTGCAGAAAATAAACACGGGCTATACTACTTGCAGAAAAGTAAACACGGGCTACACTACTGCAGAAAATAAACACGGGCTACAATGTCTAACACGGGCTATGGTCAGATCACATATCTTTGGTACTTATAATTTCTGACTCCACAATTTATAATAGAAAATAATCACATAACCAATGGCCAACCAATGAAATATAGTGAAAATCAATATCGAAATGCAGACAATAAACTGTACTCGCCTGTGGTCCTTTGCTGGTGAAACCGGCAATCTGAACTACTCAATGTGTCACTATAGTCAAAACCCGTACAACAGTCCCCGGAAGCTGAAATAAACAATACCAGTGATCTCAGAATAGTCCAATTAGCTAGAATTGCCTGTCCTTACGTCCAATTCTAGATACAGGGGCAAAACGGTAATTTCGGGTCAAAACGGTGTCCGTCGTTGGACCCGCTTTGCACCGAAAAGCGTGCCAAAGTCAACAGTCCCTAAAGTCGTCAAACTACATGTCTACGGATCCAGTTTTTCGATACGAACCTGACCGTATGTCCAGAGTTGGATTTCGGCGGGCCGTGCACAAAATCACCCGTTGAGTGGGACCGTGGGGCCCGCAAAACGACGTCAGATTCGACTGTCTCAGAATTGGACCAAACTTGGCATACAGGACCAGAAAAATGATACGGTCCTGTTGACACAAGTTTCGTCTCGATCTGATGAACGTGCACAAAATAATTGGAGAATTTACAAAGTGCACGATACGGGGAATTTCGACGGATACGCATCAAATTCGTCGCGCACACGCGACCAATTTGAATTCCGTCAAAGCCCACACGACCACGAAACCGTTACGCAGCTTTCGATGCTTTCGGTACGCGACCACGTCGTCCGGATTGGCGTGACGCACGTCGTGTGGAGCAATTTTCTAGTTTTGAAAACAGATTTTTGTCCAAGTTCGGGATTCGATTTCTCGACACATAGTTATCAAAATTGATTTCTGTAACAAGGGTATTCTAGCCCTATATGTTGTCTAAAAACGCCTTCAAAAGGATTTTTGAATTGGTTTATGGTTCGATCGAAATTAGCCTTCTAAATCGTTGTTGGGACTGTCATAACTGTCCTGTTTTGACAGGATTTACGATCGTCTTTGGGTCGATTCTATGATGCACATGATGCAAACTAAATCCAAACATTTGAAAGGGGTCGGAGAGGGTTATGTCGTCTCTCCATGGAGACTTACGAAATCGTAAACGATCGATTAGACGAAAAGAAAATCGAGTAAAAAGATGTACCTGCACTGGTGCTGTGCTGCTACTGCTCTCTGCCAGCGCGTGCTGTGCACGGCGGTCTCGGCCGACTTCGGCGACTTGGCGGCCATGCAGAGCCGTCGGGATGGTCGCCAAGGAGTGGGGAAGGGTGGCGCGTGGTGTCGGCGAGATTTGGTTAGGGTTTTCATCGTTTTGAACTACTCGATCACTTAATATACTCGTCGAGTAAGTACAACTACGGGCCCGGGTTTGTGTTCTCGGCTTTGGGAGAGCAGGCTAGTTTGAGATCACCCCAACTGGGTTCGGCCTGATTGGCCAGGGCTGGATCTTGGGCCCTCCTTTGGCCGTGGTTTGAGCTGGGCTGCTCGGCCTATAGGCCGAGCCTGTGGCTGCTACTGCTATTCTTTTTCCCTTTCTTTTTCTATTTGTTTTATAATTCTTTTCCTATCTCTTTTATTAATAACTACAAAATACCATATACCATTATGCATACAATCCTATATACCATCTATATACAATCGTATATAATATATATATACGTATATACATATATAAAATCATATCTATACATGTATACGTATTTATTTACACACAAATATTTACCTTATATTTATCTATATATATACGCACATATATAATATTATTTATACACAGACAAAATACAGGTATAGTCATTTATACATACATATATAGATATATAATTTATTTATCTATACATACACAGATATATATTTATATTTACACATATACCTATGTATACTCATATACATTTATATATGAATACCCAAATACACTTTTATATATATATATATATATATATATATATATATATATATATATATATATATATATATATATATATACACACACGTACACTAAATATATATATTTATATATACTTACAAATACACACATATTTAATATACATATTTTACCCATAACAATATATCAATATTAATATATATATATAGCATACCAATAAAATAAATAATGATAAAATATAAAAATATTCGGGAAGGGGAGTTACATTATTGAAAAATTACGATATTGGCCTATCGAAGAATCACCTATGTGTTCCGTGTTTACAAGGGAAGAATATAACTAGACCATTGATAATGAGACATTTGTGGTCATATTCACCCTGCTAGTAGTCCTTTTAGATATTTTATGGTACTCATGGATGCATCTACTAAGTGGTCATATGATTGTCTATTGTCTACTAGAAATCTCGTATTTTTTCGTCTTTTAGTCCAAATTATTAAACTTAGATATCAGTTTACTAATCACAAGACTATACTAATTAGTCTTGATAATGCCGCATAATTCATCTCACAAGTTTTTGATAATTATTGTACATCATTAGTGACTGAGATAGTGCATCATGTTCCCAGTGCACACACAAAATGGGTTAACTGAGTCATTTATTAAACATCTTCAACTTATAGCTAGACCTCTACTAGTGCAATCTAGTTTGAAAATTGTAGCATGAGACATGATATTTTACATGTTGCACATAATAAGGTATTTAAAATCAATGACTGGTGATGTCTTTATTACAAGATTTGATGATAGAGTCTTCCCCCCATTAGGGGGAGGTATAAGCAACAAATTGTTCATATAGAACAAACTATTGCTAATTAACGGCGTGAATTGACATGGTATACGCCTACTCTATCGATCTTATTAAGTTCCAAGAACTCCAAATGTGATTATGAGATAAGAAGAATGATACATTTATAAGAAATTGCAAATCAATTACTTGATGCATTTAATGATGCCGTAAAGGTAAATATATCATATGTGCCAGCCATAATCATTGCTCCAATTGGACAAAAAGCTAAACAAGACGGCAAATGAATCTACTACTACACGTCAAAAGCGTGGTAGACCTATAGGTTCCAAGGATAGTGCTCCTAGAAAGAGGAGAGTAAATGAAACATCTTGTCTTGATAAAAGTCCGATAGTGGCTGGAGCTCCGGAAATAGATAATAAAAATGTGCATGTTTTCAAATTCACTGAAATGCCTATGGATGCCTCTAGAGAGGCACATGTACCTGAATATGAAGAGATCTCGATATTCCATGCATGTTCAGGTGAATTGTGAAATAGAAAAGCACTTGTCATCGATGACATATTTAACTATGCAGTAGCTACTGAAATAACAAAGGACAATGATGATTGTGAAAATGAACTACGTAGTATAAATGAATGTCGACAAATAAAAGATTGGCCAATCTGGAAAGATGCTATTCAAGCAGAATTAAATCTTTAGAAAAATGTAGTGTATTTGGACCTATAGTGGAAACACCAATGGACATAAACCTTGTTGATTTTAAATGGGTGTTTCGTGAGAAAACGAAGTGAGATGAACAAAGTTGAAAGATATAAAGCCCGACTTATAGCACAAGGTTTCTCTCAAAGACCTGGAATTGACTAGGTTGAGACGTACTCTCCAGTTATAGATGTCATTACTTTTAGATATCTAATTAGTCTCGCAGTTTCTAAAAATCTTGATATAAGATTTATGGATATTGTAACTGCATATTTGTATGAAGACTTAGATATTAACATCTATATGAAAATTACATAAGGATTTACAATGCCAGAGACTAAGTCAAAGGGAATGTGTTTAATTAAACTTAGACGAGCATTGTATGGGTTGAAATAATCCACAAGAATGTGGTATAATCGTCCAGGGGCGGCCCTTGCCCAGGGCAGGCCGGGCGACGGCCCAGGGCCCCCGACGAAAGGGAGGCACCAACATGAAACTGTTTATGATAGAACTAGTATGTATTGTGTGTCCTTTTTTTTAACTAAAAGGAATTGTGGTGTAGTGGGTACAATGTTAGACTTTTATTTAAGAGGTTCTTGGTTCAAATCTTGACTACAACAAATTTTTGTTTTATTTATATTTTTTTTACCTTATGTTGGGGCCCATTTTGAAAGTTTTGCCTCGGGCCCCCAATTGCTCAGGGCCGGTCCTGTAATCGTCTTATTATATGTTTGACTAAGGAATGATACAAAATAGTCAAATTTACCTATGTGTCTTCATTAAAAAATTCGAAAATGAATTCTCAATAGTAGCAGTATATATGGATGATATAAAACCTGATCAGGTCTCCTACATAATTGGAGAAAACTGCAAACTATTTGAAGAATAAGTTTGAATGAAGACTTGAAAAAAGACAAAGCTTGGTCTCGGTTTGCAAATAGAACGAAGTTCCAGTGGAATATTAGTGCATCATTTTTGATATATTGAAAGAATTTTGAACTGATTCATAATGAATAAAGTACATCCACTAAGTAGACTGATGGTTGTACGCAGGTTGGATTTGGATAAATGTCCATTATGACCAAAAGAGAAGATGAAAAAGGTCTTGGTCCAAAAATATCGTATTTAAGTGCTATTGGAGCACTACTATATCTAGCCAATGCACAAGGCCAGATATTGCATTTTCTGTTAATTTATTATCTAGATATAGTTCTGCACCTCCGCTTACATATTGAATATAGTTAAACACATATTGAGATATTTTTTGTTGAACAACTGGCATGAGATTATTTTATTTATATTATTCCACTGACGATTATTGTCTAGTTGGTTGTGCAGACTCAAACATATTTCTGACCTTCATAAGGGTTGCTCCAAACGGATTATGTGTTTATTAATAACCATGCAGCTATATCTTGGCGATCAACAAAACAAGGTTCAATAGAAATTTTCTCTAACCAAGCAGAATTAATTGCATTACAAGAAGCAACAAGAGAAAGTGTGTGGTTGCGATCGATCATTCATCATATACGAGTAATTAATTGTCTACTCATAGTTACATATGAGCCTACAATAATATTCAAAGGCAATGCGACTTGCATTACGCATGTTCGAGAAGGATTCATCAAAGGAGATCGAATAAGCACCTTCCTCCAAAAGTGTTTTATGCATATGCTCAAAAGGACAAAAGTGATCGAAGTCAAGCAAATCCATTATATCGAGGGGGAGTATGACTCATGAAGAATATTTTTGAGTTTTCCGCGTTGTACTCTTTTTCCTTAACTAAGATTTTTTCCACTGGATTTTTTTTTTCTTAGTAAGGTTTTAATGAGGCAACAAATGCGCATATACCACCAACAAATTAATGGTGTATATCCAAGGGGAAGTGTTGTAAATATGGATAAACTACCATTATTATTTGGTGTCTATAACTTATACCTTTTGGTTATCCATAACCTATGGCTTTTAGCATTATTCTTTTTAATTGTCATCATGATAGTAAGGTCATTTGTAAGCCTATATAAGAGGCTCTTGTCAAGTTGATCAACACATGTGAATGAAGAAATAATTTTCTCTATCTCCTTCTCTTTGTTTTACAATAGGTTGTGTATTATGGGATCTGTTGTCCTGATTTGGTGTCCACTTCTATGTCCCCTCTCCTATGTATATGTGTATCTCACTAAATTTTGTAAAAAGTAGTACTTTTAAATGGTTAGATCCACATATACATATAGGAGAGAGGAAATGAAAGTGGACAATATCAAATCTGGGACAACAGATCTCAACCGGTGTATTACTCATCAAATTTCATTAATGTAATTGAGATGTGTGTCGTCTTGTAGTTAAGAAAGCATAATGGGTCTCATTAATTAATATCAAAGTAGTTATAGTGAGTGGTATATGTAAATGTTTGACTAGAGACCGAATCTATTGGAGTCTTGCATCCTGGTTCCTGTGGTTCGTCATAATGGTCCGCCACCTGCAAATGACCCATGCGTCCTTCTTCCTTCCTTCCTCTCTTGACTTGATATTGATACAAAGTCTTCATTCTTCTCCCTACTCCTTAATAAACCCCCACTAACCCTCTCTTCTTCTTCATTACAACACATTCGTCTCTCTCTCTCTCTCTCTCTCTCTCTCTCTCTCTCTCAATGTCTAAGGTTAGTACTATTTAATTGTATCAATATTGTTGTTAATTAAAACATATTTTCTACTTGTTATGATCAAATTATATGTTCACGCTTGCTTTTGAGTGTGACCACTTTCCTTTTGTCGAAATCTATGAGAAAAATATTAATTCAATATTGCTATTCTTCTCTCTCTCTCTCTCTCTGGTTGTTTAATATACAAACTTTTACTTATGATCATCTCTTTAAGTCCCTTAATTATGGCTTTTCTTTGGTTGCTAATTACCATAATTTTGATTGATTTGTGAATTGGCAGAAGGTTGTGCTGAAGCTAGACTTACACGATGACAAGGACAAGCAGAGAGCCATAAAATCTGTCTCCAAGCTTCGTGGTATATATGTGAATCAATCAAAATATATAGTTTTTTTTAATTAATTCATGCTAATTCTATCAAGAACAGTACTGACTATAATCGTGCGCGCAGGCGTCGACTCGATCGCCATGGACATGCAGGAGAGGAAGCTTACGGTGGTCGGACTGATCGACCCCGTGGACGTGGTCAACAAGCTGCGCAGGCTCTGGCGCGCTGACATAGTATCCGTCGGTCCGGCCAAGGAGCCCGAGAAGAAGAAAGAGGACAACAAGAACGACCCCAAGAAGGACGCCGGCAAGAAAGATGGCGGTGGCGGCGGCGGCGGCGACGGCAAGAAAAAGGAAGTCTCCGTACACCACGATCCGATGGCGGAGCTCGTTGCGTACCGCGGCTACAATCCTCACATGATCACTGCTGCCTACAATCATCCTTACTATATGAACAGTACTGCCGCCTACAATCCCCACATGAACACTCACTATTATGCTCACAACACCACCGAGGAGAGCCCGAGTGATCAGTGTGTCATATGTTGATTTTATTTAATTTGATTTGTTCTTGGAGGATCTACAAAGTTTTGTACATACATGATATATTGGCCATTGATGATTAGCTCGACTAGCTGGTTAGTGAGTTTATGAATTCATAAAGAGATTATTGTTTCAATTTTTTTTTTCTTTTCCTAAGTTTCTTCTTCTTCTTTTCTTCTTCTTTGGAGTAATTGGTATGATTTTGTTGTTGAATTTTTAGGGTTGCTTCTGCCGGCCAATGTGACTATGACCGTATGTGTTGCCAACAAATGGCTTCGCAATTATTTGCTTGGACCGACCTCAAGCGTAGTCGCTATCGAAATTTGTCGTCTATGCCATGTGATATATATCAAAGCCAATTTTCCCAAATGTTGATCATTATTTACTTTTTAAAACTGTCAGAAGATAAGCTGATTCTCAATTTCACGGATATTGTTAGGATTCATAAACTTCCAACTCAGAGTAACAGAATTACCCTCGAGAGTTTCGCATACGCTCTCGTGCCTCGATCTATTGATTTTCGTCACCCACCCGTAGCATTATACCTCTCTTATCTCTCCTCGGTAACCAAAAGAGTCACTCGAGTTCCACAAATCAAAAATTTCAGTTTGGATGGGTTAGAGTGGATCAAGATGGGCTAGTTGTGAACTGACTCATAAAAAATATATAGAAAAAACGTTTTTTTTTTTTTTTTTTTTTTTTTGGGGGGGGGGGGTGTTTAGCCTTTTAGAGTAAGGGGTCACCATTATCGAAATTCGAACCAACTGAATAAAATATTTGGTTTGAAAAAATTAATTTTCGAATTCCATTTTGAAAATACTAAAATTGTTGTGAAACCCTTACTATTCACCATAATGTCATGAGTTACACATGACCATTGGGATCATGTAACGCATGACCCTTGGGTTATGTAACTCTTGACCCTTGGGTTGCCCCTTATCCCTATATATATGGCCATTGCCATATGATGATATGATGAGAAGAAAAATACTATTCTACGATATCTAGTATTCCTTCAAACACGTTATCAGCACGATTGCTGAAGCAAGGAGAATCGACGTCCAGATCTCGACGTCATCCTTCCTTTTTCCCTAGTCGATCCGACCAGAGGCTGGTAACACTTAAATTTTTTTTTACAAATTAATTGTTTGAATGAAAATTAGCAATATATATCTAACAATCTAAGAGTGATATTCTTTATATTGCTAACGTTCAAAATAAATAGTTGCTTCTTACAAACAAATTATTGGTTTTGTTCTGTTAACGAATTTGCTTCTTAGAAACAAAATAGTTGCTTCTGTTGATATTCTTTATATTGCTAACGTTCAAAACAAATAGTTGCTTCTTACAAACAAATTATTGGTTTTGTTCTGTTAACGAATTTGCTTCTGTTAGTATCTAATTTGCTTTCAAGCATTCCATTAGCTTAGCAACAGATATTGTAAAATCGACTTCATTTAGTATCTAATTTGCTTTCAAGCATTCCATTAGCTTAGCAACAGATATTGTAAAATCGACTTCTGTTAGTATACTGTTACTATAAAATTTGCTTCCTAGTAACAGAATATTTTAATTTGACACTCATTACATATTCTGCTAGTATATCTTGACAATACATATTGTAAATCACATTTAGCTTTAAAAAAAATTACTTGTTGTAATATTGACAGATTGCATATTAGCTTCTGGACTGAACTGTTTTATTAAGCACCGTGGTATTTTTATTATGAGTTCTGTAACATTTATGATTATACATTAATATTTAATTTTAATTTATGCATGTTTTTCACATGATAGATAAATGGCCAAAATAGCGAGTGTCGATTTCGAAGTACTAGATGCTGCTGGAAAAAATTATTTGAGCTGGCACGTGGACCTGAAGTTCCACTTACGTGCCCAGGGCTTATTAGCCACAATTTCAACTCCTCTTCCATCGGCTCCGGCCACTGGTACGGAAAATACAGCAGACACTGCTGTGGTTGTTTCTACAGTGAACGTCTCTGATATAGATAAGGCGAAAGCCATTATCTACATCAGGAGACACATTGATCGGACCCTGAAGGTCGAATACCTCACTGTAGAAGACCCAAAGGAATTGTGGACTACACTAGAGGACCGCTATAAACATCAAAAAGATGTAATCCTTCCACGTGCAAGGTATGAGTGGGAAAACCTTCGACTTCAGGACTTTAAGTCCGTAGCTGAGTACAACTCAGCTCTCCATAATATCACCTCACGCCTGAAGTTGTGTGGTGAAGAAGTCTCCGAGTTTCGCATGTTGGAAAAAACTTATACATCCTTCCACGATAAGGACGCAATCCTCATGCAACAGTACCGTGAACGAAAGTTCAAAAAGTACTCTGAATTGCACTCCACCTTGATGATGGCAGAGCAAAACAGAGAACTTCTCTTGGCCACTCATAACCTACGCCCTGCAGGCTCAGCTCCTCTCCCAGAAGCTCATTTTTCTTCCAAAAAACAGAAGAAAAATAAGGACAGATCTAACATGGGGAATGCCCATAAGAGGCCGGCCAGAAGTCCATCCCAGAACAACTTTCATCCCAGAGCAACAAAAGTGGGACAAAGAAGAAGTGGAAGAAGACCACAGAACTGATGTCCATTTATCACGACCCGCACCCTAGAGTAAGGGCATGAGACGTGGGTACGTCCAGCCTATGCCGCAGTGTCGGCGGTATAACGTTGTCCTAGGTCACAACATCTAACAAATGAAGGTAATAACAGTTATACTCCCCGAATGGGGTGACATAACAGAAATATAACTCAACCACAGCTAAGGTAGAACAGGTAAGATAGATAGATAATGAAAGATAACAATATCCAGAATAGAGAATCACAGAGATACAATCCAGAGTTCTAAGTGTCTAAAATAAATACATCTCAGAATATCTCAAAGTCTAGTACAATAATCCCAAAAAGTAAGACAATCCTAAACTAATGGAGTGTCGTCTACAGCTAAAGGATCCTGCTGCTGGTCCAAATCCGGGCACTCATCTAGTGTGGCACCGTAGTAAGTAGGGCAGAACGCCTCAGCCTCGTCCTATGTAATATTTCAACAGGTCCAGTCAGGACAGGAACGAGCACATATCTCTCAACAGTTCATATCAGGTTAGGAGTATAATCATTGTAATAGAGTAAAATACAGGAAGTGCTGAATGGAAGTACAAGTAAAACAGGAGATATTTGTAACTGGAAATAGATACATGATAGTAAAGACTGTAAGTGACTACGTAATTTAGAGTACAATATGGTTATGTAAACGGCTTAGGGGCACATGAATACAAATAAGGAGCACATGAATACCTACTGGGGATTGTGTCCACATAATCAATTCTACTCATCCCGCCCCAATCAATACACAAGGATCCGTTCAAGTTATGTCATAAGCACATGAATACAGCTAAGATACGTGAACTCATGAAATAAGTAGTATATGAGCACATGATAAGCACATGAAGCACATGAGAACATGTAAAAACATGAACTAGTACGAGTACAAGGAGTACGTGATGCACATGATAAAGTACATGAACATGTAATACCCGATGCACCCGTAAAGGGATAACATTTCAAGAAGGGATCCATATAGTACTAATCCGTGAAGATACGTGTCAGCATCATGTAGAGTAATCTAGAGCATGAATATATCCAGACAGGTATGAAAAGATCAGAGAATGTACTCGCCTGCTATCTAAAAGTCCGAGATGAAAGTACTGTCCGAGGAGTGGTGTCTGGCTCCTATTTAGAACAGTACGAGTCACAACAAGTCCAGAATGATAATACAATGCAAATTAATGCATTCTACATGAAACTAGGTCAATCTAGACCAAAGTCAACTCTTGGTCAACTCTGGTCAAACCTAAAGTCAAACCTAGTCAAATAGTCTAATCTAGGTCTAACCAAACTATTCTAGGTTCTAACAAGTCTACTCTAGGTTATACCATGACTAATAGGCAATACCATGCTAAGCCATGCCTTAGTCACATAACCAATTCTATCTATATACTATCACTCAATACCCCATGTCAAAATCTATAATTCATTTACCCATATCATAACCTATCACTAATACCCCACATATCATGACACCATATATACAATATATATTAAAACAAGATACACACATATAGGAAAGCTTGTATATATATATAACAATGCCTATATATAACAATGCCTATATATATATTAGGTACAAAATAGAGTGTGAGGGGAAACACATAACATGTGTGTCAGTGTGTCTAGCCCATAGGCTTGTGTGAACAACACAAGGGTGTGTGACTAGTGCCAAGGACACTGTGATAGATTAGAGGGTGAGTGAGCAAGGAAACTAAACTCTGTGAATAGACTGTGGTGTGGTGTGTGTACTATTCAAGAGAAACTAGAAAAACAGGGACTAAATCCCAGGTTTTGAAAAGCAGTTAACAATGAGTGTGTGGGGGTGTGAAGTGAAGTGAGAACTTGTGAGAAAACAGTGAGCAACAGTGACATGAATCAAACTCAGTAAAATAGAAGAACAAAAAGGAACTCAGTTTCAATACTCCCAGGTTTTACATAGCAGTGAACTCAGGTTATATACATATGAAACTCAGGTTTCTAGACTGTCAGTTTCAGGTTTGACTAACCCCAACAGTCCAAAGTAATGCATTCTCAGGATTTTGAAAACTGGGAATACCAAAACCCTTCCCAGGTTTTGTTACAGGAATAACCCACAATCTCAGGTTTCTAGAGACATATACAAGTTCACAATCCAGAGTTTAGGTTGACTTCATTCTCAAATCAGTGTACCATAACACAGTAATCATATACTAGTTAATCAGTAAACAAAAATCAGTTTAAACTCAGATTTAAAAGGAAGAAGAATTTCAGGTTTACATATATTGAACCACCCTTATCCACAACCTATTCTCAGGTTGTTTAGAATCATCATTCAGTCTAATAGCTAACTCAAACTCAGGTTTGGGACATCCAGTTCCAGTTTGGAATAACTGGAACACCAACAATCTCAGGTTTTCAATCTAGTTCAGAAATCAAAATACCAATCCACTTACATAATTCAGTTAATAGTCTATACAAAACAAATGAGGAGGAAATCTCAGTTTTGAAATACATTCTCAGGTTTGTACAAATTTGACAATGAACTCAAAAGTCCAACATAAAATTCACAACCAAAGGCCTTTAATTGAATGCAAAAACTAAGCTAATATGAGATGTAACTTGTGGGAATCATCCTTAGTGAAAAACAACATAAAGACAGGAAAAAATAGATGGTTTCAAAACTGGAAACTCACTGTATCAGTGATCATCAGAAATAACCCCCATTTCTCATGTTCGAATCCAATATACAACATTAAACCTAAAACTAAAATGTAACATAATGTAACAGGGTTAAAACATGATATTTAGGATCTATTTAATCATTTAAACATAATTTAAAACATTCAAAATCGATTTAAACATCAGAATATACACACAGCCTACGCACGCACCAGTGGCTGCCCCGTGCACACTGAATAACGTGTCCGACATGACACGAGAGGGGCTGAAACTTGACACACATGATGACAGATGTTGCCCCTCATTGTGTGTCGAATCCCACGCGTTGACGTGTCGTGTCCGCGTCGCAATAGCACCCGTGCAGCAGGGCATGAACAGTGCTCGTGCACGCGCGCGCGCGACAGTATGTTCGCGTGTCCGTGGGGACTCGACACGACACTAAGATGACACGAAAACTACAAAAATGCATAAGCGACACATAGATCTAATTTTCTATTCAAATACAATTCCAAAATCACACGAAATGCCCATTGGGACATTTCATCAAACACTTAGTAACATGCACTGATACGTGTCCAGAATGGACACGAAACGACACAAAAATTTGGGGATTCCTATTCCTATAGTTAGGCTAGGTATAGGGCTTCTAAATGATGCAAAAATAACAGGATTAAATGGTAGGGAAAAGGATTTACCTAAGAGTATCACAAGCTTCACAAAGCTTCACAAAGAGGGGCTCCTCTTGATGGTCAAACACCTCAAAAGCTTTCCAAATTGTTCCCTTCCTGTCAAAACTTATTACCAACAGCAAGAATACAGGATTTAGGTCCTATTGCAATTTATTTGAAGGAATTTGGAGAAGAAATAGATTTTCTAAGGATTTACAAAGTTGGGGACTCACCTCTTCCAAATGGCAAGTTTCCTAAAGAGGCAACCCTAGTTTTAAGAGCATATAAATAGGGGAGGGGCTGACCAAAGAGGCTATTCAGAATTTCTAGGGTTAGGGCTTGGTTCAATGGGTGTGGGCTATGGGCCATTAAGCCTATTAGTCATAAAATGACTTGTGACTTCACAAGCCTTTTCCATATCAAACTAACTCCTAATTTCACCAAATTAATCCCAATGAGTTCATCCTCATGAACTTAAGTCAACCTAGGTTCTCAAATCCTAATCTCTTAGTCAAGACCTAGGTTAGCCACTAGGTTAGTCTACAAGGTCAAGTCAAAGTCTCTAAAACTCCAAAAACAATTATTCTAAAAATCACTCAAAAATCACATTAATTATAAATAATAATAATAATTCAAATTAAATTCTAAAATTTTGAAAATGACCTAAATATCCTCAAGCTAGAAAAGTGGTAGTGACACCATTCCCAAGAAAAATTGGGAGGACAAATGCCACAAATGTGGCATGACTGGACACTGGTCCAGAAACTGTCGCACCCCGCGACATCTACAAAATCAGTATCAAGCGAGCCAGAAGTCTTAAGTTGAAACAAATCTGGTAGAAAAGCAGCCGTCTACTCAGTTCTCGACGGAAGACTTCGAGAACGACGACCTACTCGACTAGAGCCACTATCTTATTTCATGCTTTTAAAAACTTGTTACCGCATTTTCATATTATGCTTCTCTTTTAAATTTCTTGAAAAATAATATTTATTCTTACATTTGACAAAGAAAATTTTACGAAGTTTCTCCGAATAGGCTCATCTATTTGGGTATGATGTCAGAAAGAACTTGAGGCTTGGTATTTAATTGGTCCCCGGTGACCTTTCTCCCTCATTTTCCCGCCTGGTTCATATTCACGTAGAGCTACCGAAAAGGGATGACCGAATATTATTTGTTGCTCAAATTGTATTTATAAATTATGCATTTTTGCAAGCAACTTATTGACCTCTCTATATTGGCCCGTCGATCGATATAAGAGAATTTTTTTAAAACAAAAAATTGTATTTCAAAATCGTTGTTTTAATTACGATGGTTTCTTGTTGTTTTTTCATAGGTCTATAGATGAAGTGTGAATGCCTTGTGGACAGCGCCTCGACGCACACAATCCTTCGAGAAAAAAAGCTATTTTTATAGCTTATATGATTATGACGGTCCCGTTATTACGATATCAGGACTACCAAACATAATAGAAGGATCTGGTGAAGCAATTATATTGCTCCCAAATAAAACAAGACTAATAATAAAAGATGCACTATTCTCTCCTAAATCAAGTAGGAACCTCATAAGTTTCAAGGACATTCGTTTAAACGGATATCACTTAGAAACAAATAAAATAAATGAGGCAGAATATCTGTATGTTACTCGTCTAAAAGATGGTTCAAAAACTATCTTAGAACGATTCAAGGGACTCCCGTCGGGTCTCTATCATACTCATATTCAATCAACAGAAGCTAACATGATTGTGCACCAGAAGTGTCATTCATCGCCAAAATTTAAACTTTGGCATAATAGACTGGGTCACCCAGGATCAGCTATGATGAAACGAATCATAAGCCAATCGAGTGGACACAACCTGCAGAACCTGAAGATTCTTCAGAAGTATGATTACTCGTGTCTACCTTATTTTCAAGGCAAAATTATAACGAGACCATCCCTTTTGAAAGTGGGACTAGAGTCTCCTAGCTTCTTAGAGAGAATTCATGGAGACATTTGCGGACCTATTCACCCCGCAAGTGGTCCATTTAGGTACTTTATGGTACTTATCGATGCATCTGCTAAATGGTCTTATGTGTGCCTTTTGTCCACCCGTAACTTAGCTTTTTCTAAGCTATTGGCACAAATAATTAAGTTGCGGGCTCATTTCCCCGATAACCATATCAAAAAAATTAAGACTTGATAATGTGGGTGAATTTACTACACAGGTCTTTCAAGACTATTGCCAAGCAACTGGCATCGAAGTTGAACATCCTGTAGCTCATGTTCACACCCAGAACGGGTTAGCAGAATCTCTTATTAAGAGATTACAATGGATTGCTCGTCCATTGTTGATGCAGTCACAGTTGACTGTGGAAGCTTGGGGTCATGCTATATTGCATGCCGCATCACTTATTAGAATACGGCCTTCTGGAGGTCATATTCTATCTCCGATGCAGCTCGCTTATGGTTCACCTCCAAATATCTCTTATTTGAGAGTTTTTGGTTGTGCTGTTTACGTCCCCATTGCTCCCCTACAGAGGACCAAAATGGGTCCACAACGTCGATTAGGTGTCTATGTTGGGTTTGACTCACCCTCTATAATTAGATACCTAGAACCCCTGACGGGTGACGTATTTAAGGTACGTCTTTATGACTATGAGTTTGATGAAGGATTATTTCCTAAACTGGCCACACAGTCTAAGAAGCTAGAAGCTTCTAAGACAATTTCTTAGGACACAAAAACTTTGTCTCATTTTGATCCGCGTACAAGTCAATGTGAAGATGAGATCCTGAAGATATTACATCTTCAGAACACTGTACATCTACTTCCGGATGCATTTACTGACAACCAGAAGATTGTCAGATCACACGTCCCTGCTGCCAACACACCAACTAGGATTGACATCTCCAAAGATGGATGCAATCCGCCGGCAACAGAAATGGCAATACCTCAATTAAAAAGAGGACGCCCACTAGGTTCGAGAGACAAAGTCCCTCGTAAAAAAACCCTGGAAAAATTAAGAAGATCCCAACACAGGATGCTGAGCTCAGATCAGCTACCTCTCTCCTCCTAGTTTCCCCTGAAGAGGAACAAACAGAAGAAATATCATTAAATTATGTATGCACTGGAGAGGTACTGAACAGAAAAAGCACAGTCGTCGACGACGATTTTTCGTTCAATATTGTCGTTCACGTCACTGAAAATGATGATGACATCGATCCACGGTCTCTAGCGAAATGTAAACGCAGAGGCGATTGTCCAAAGTAGAAAGAGGCAATAGGAGTAGAGCTGGACTCACTCTTGAAACCGAAGTCTTTGGACCAGTAGTCCAAACACCTGAAGGTGTAAAACCTGTGGAATATAAATGGATCTTCACAAGAAAAAGAAATGAACACAACATAGTTGTGCGCTACAAAGAACGCCTTGTAGCACAAGGTTTCTCCCAGAAACCGGAAATAGATTATGAAGAAACATATTCTCCGGTCATGGATGGGAATACCTTCAGATTCCTGATTAGCCTCTCTTCTCTGAAAAGCCTAGCAATGCAGCTCATGGACGTTGTGACTGCATATCTTTATGGCAATATAGATAAAGATATCTATATGAAACTCCCTGAAGGATATAAAATTTCACCAGAGAAAACATATAGACATCGGGACACCTATTTTGTAAGGTTACAAAGATCATTGTACGGTCTTAAACAATCAAAAAAAATGTGGTATAACAGACTAAGTGAGTTTCTTGCTACGCAAGGATTTACTAATGATAAAGTTTGCCCGTGTATCTTTATCAAAATATCGGGAACATGATTTGTTATAGTCGCTGTTTATGTCGACGATTTAAATCTCATTGGATCTCCTGTAGAGATCACTGAGATATCTGAAAACCTTAAGACAACTTTTGAAATGAAAGACCTAGGAAAAACAAAGTATTGTCTTGGCTTACAGATCGAACACCTGAAGGGTGGTATCCTGTTACACCAATCTACATATACACGAAGATTACTTAAATAATTCCACATGGATAAATGCCATCTCCTTAGTACACCAATGGTCATTCGATCATTGGACGTAAAGAAGGACCCTTTCCGTCCACTGGAAGGGGGAGGAATTATTAGGTCCTGAAGTACCTTACCTAAGTGCCATTGGGGAACTACTCTATATAGCTAACTGTACGCGTCCTGATATAGCATTTTCAGTTAACTTATTAGCCAGATACAGTACAGCGCCCACAAAGCGCCACTGGAATGGAGTGAAGCATCTTCTGCGCTACCTCCAAGGGTCTACAGACCTAGGACTATATTACCCGAATAGTGGGTCTTCCACTTTACTTGGTTATTTAGATGCAGGTTATAGATCAGATCTCCACACAGAGAAATCACAAACTGGATTTGTGTTTACTTTCGGTGGTACGACTATCTCCTAGAGGTCCGTCAAACAGACTAGTGTGGCTATCTCATCCAACCATTCTGAACTCCTGGCAATCCATGAAACAAGCAAGGAGTGTGTTTGGCTTCGCTCCGTTATTCAGCACATTTTGGCATCTACTGGCCTGAAGACTGGTGAACTTGAGCCTACTACCCTTTTTGAAGATAATGCAGCATGCGTAGCTCAACTTCAGAAAGGATACATAAAGAATGACAAGACGAAGCACATATCCCCCAAATTCTTTTGGACGCACGACCTTCAAGAGAAGGAACAAGTCAAAATACAACAAATTCAATCTTGTAATAACTTAGCAGATTTGTTTACCAAAACACTGTCACGATGTACTTTTGTAAAGCTTGTAAGAGAAATAGGGATGAGGCAACTAAAAGACCTGCAAGCCTGAAGCTTGTATAGATCAGGGGGAGTAAAACTATAGGATTGTACTCTTTTTCTTTATGACTGATGGTTTTTCCCATTGGGTTTTCCACAACCAAGGTTTTAATGAGGCAAACCAAGTTTACTCTGGATCCAGCAGTATCTACCCCATTAGCTTATTGAATCCTGAAGTATTTCATAAGTGGATCCCAGGAAATGGATGAATAAGGGGGAGTGTTGTGAAACCCTTACTATTCACCATTATGTCATGAGTTACACATGACCCTTGGGATCATGTAACTCATGACCCTTGGGTTATGTGACTCTTGACCCTTGGGTTGCCCCTTATCCCTATATATATGGCCCTTGCCATATGATGATATGATGAGAAGAAAAATACTATTCTACGATATCTAGTATCCCTTCAAACAAAAATAAATTTATTCGGTTTCCGATTTTAGTTTTTGTTACAGTTATATAAATATCCTCAATTCTATATCTATTTCATGATTAAAAATGTGTATATTTTGAAAGCAATAATTATATGTATGTATTTTGAATTCTAATTTTGATAATTAACTACTCGTTCACTTAGAGCCAAAATTTGCCACAATTTCAACTAAAGACCCTGTCCATTAAACAATGAAAAATGCTAAATTTACTACCAAAATTTTATAACTTTTTTACAACTCACACCCATCTCCTGCTAACATGGTCCCACTCAGTCCCCCCTCTATTTGACACCTCTACAATATGACGAGCATTCGGTTTACTCGATAGTTAAACTGCATAAATCTAAATTCTAAAAATAATAAATATAATCCAACTTATCCATAACTGAAACCAAATCAAACCGATATAATAATCGATTCGGTTTGTTCGGTTGGACTTTCTATTGTTTAAGAGAAATGATATGTTTACAACCAATTTTGGTTGTAAGTTTTACAACAGCCTACGTGGCATCCATTGATTGGGGGAGAGGGGGGACTGAGTGGGACCATGTTAGCAGGGGATGAGTGTGAGTTGTAAGAAAATTGTAAAAATTTGATAGTAAATTTAGCATTTGTGAGAAATGTTATGGTTACAATCAATTTTGATTGTAAACTTTACAACACACTAAGTCAGATAACTGAAAGTAGATCTCCTGAGGTCAGAACAGTAGTTCAGGATGAGTGGTTTGTAGCCAGGAAGACCTAAACATTGACTATAGTAGGAATTCAAGTACAACTTTACAATGGGAACAGGAAAAACATGAGGGCAAGAAACCCGGAATGCATGCACAACTTTGACGGCTTGACAATTGTAGACTTGAATTCTCAAATTCAATCACGCATAACTCCATCCTACATTTCTTCAATTCTTTATGGCCTATTCTTCTATTGATACTTGCACGACTTGGATTCTCAATTTCTGCCGGCCACGTTCGGTTTGCAGAATTAAGATCTTGAAAAATGAGACAACTCTTTTTCACTTAGGACAACTAGTTACTTCCAATCCGACCTACAAGAGGTCGGTGTTTTAGGTGACCTGCTGGGATCAGCCTACAACAAGGATCAAGAGACGATCAAATTAAATTTCGTGTATATATATATATATATATATATATATATATATATATATATAGCCTGGTGGTTAAGAGAGATGCATGCGGTCCAAGTGATCCGGAGTTCGAATAGTAGTCACCACCGTCAATTGGTTTATCTGCGGTAGATAATTTTTTCTTTCTTTTACATGCTTTTAAAACTTTGTTGTACATTTATATTCTTGTTGATTAGACTTTTTGTATAAATTTTTTTTTTGAATTTGACTGAAAAAGAGATCTCAATGACGATACCGGTCAGTATCATATCGAAACATGTCAAATTGTATCGGTATCATCGTCCGATACCGTATGCTTCTGAAATGAGCTCCAGGACATGAAGACAGGAAATCGTCCCAAGTTCCTATACCGTCTAATGCGTTCGGGACTTGGCCACCAGTGTATTCAAACTCAACCACATCGAAGTGACATAATAAAATTAAATAAAATCAAATTTACCTCACTACACCAAATTAGGGCTTTTACGGCCTTTCATTTACGACATACGTTGGTTGTAGGCCGTAAATTGTATAATATTACGGCACACCGAGAATGTAGGCCATAAATTCTCTTTTTTTGCTTTTTATTACGGCATGTATTTTTAGGGCCGTTAAATGTTAACAATTACGGCATGTATTTATGCGAGCCGTAAAATATAAGGTTTTCATAACATTTTACGACCTGCGCTGGTAGGCCTTAAAATAAATGGACTTTAACAGCCTACCAATTCGTGCCCTAAATTATATTTCGTCAAATTATTTCCTCCCAAAAAAATTTGCCTCCAATTTTTAGCAGGAACCGCTAAGGGAAAAAAAGTTCCCTCCTTTTCTCTTCAGGAAACCCAAAAAACGAAAACATATAAGGGCTAAAGAAGGGGGGCGACCAAACCTAAAAAAACTATTCGCAGAGAGGGGGGCGGCCAAACCTAACTTTCTATTCGGAGAGAGGGGGCGGCTTCAGATTTCTGATCGGTTGGGGGCCTCAAAAGGGGGGGCGGCCAAACCTGAAGGAGTTGTGCTGCTATCTGGGCTTCCTTCTCCGCTAAGGTGAGCTCCCAACTAGTCTTCTCCTCGAAGATCGTCTTTCTCGGTGGTGGATTCATTCTCCTCGAAGATGTCTTTCCTGAAGAGTCTTCATCGGCAAATCCGTTTTGATCGAAATTTTTTATTAATTTTTTTGATTCAATTCCTCACCTTAATTGACAGGTGTTCGATCCAATTCCTCAAAGGAGCCACCAGCTCCGGTCAGGCAAACTGTGACGGTATGTACCGAGATTAGGGTTTTTACGAATTATTTAAAGAATCTTGTTGTGATTATATCAATCATGTTTTGGCCCCCAATTTGTTTCATTTATATTATATTTGCTTTCTAAAGAAGCTACATTTGGTTCTGGAAATGATCGTTTTAATTGCTTGAACCTGCCTATGGTGATTTTTTCTTAGTTCTTTATTGAGTTTTTTTTCCCTGTTGATGAGAGGCACGTCTTAGGCGGGCCTTGGGTGCGTCCGATTGTGTCTAATATGTGTCCAGCACGACCCACATTTTTGGAGTTTTTGTTTCCTAGCTTAGGATAGGATTACTATGTAGATTGTTTATATGTCCTGTTTCAATTATGGTGTTTGCAGACCTCCTTCCTTAGGAAAAAAGAGCTATTTGAATTGGTGAACCAGGCGAAAGCTTGCTAGAAAGAGCCTCTCATATTCAGAAGCTCAGTAAACGATAGACACTTGTGCCAGCTCAAATTAGAGCCTTTAACTTCTTTATTGTCCCTGAGACATGTAATATCTTCATGGAAAATTAGCTATGACGTCCTTCATTTTAAGCAATGCCATGATACCGAAACAATCATGCTAATTTTCTTAAGCAAAGCTAAGTAATTACATAACTTCAGGTTACCGTATCTAGACAGCTTTGCAGGAAGCTTGCTTGTTATCAGTTTCAAGAGCCCACGGATCGTAGATATCAATTTTTATAATGATAGTACACATGGATTGTTCTCATTTTTTTCCCTTTGACATATATAGGAAAGAAAATTATCAACCATTATTTTTAGCCTAGAATAGAATCTGTGCAAACTGGACTTCTTCTCCCTTTTAGCAGAAATCTCGATATACTATCACTTTTCACTCTGGTTTCTTTGAACCTTTCCTAATCATTATCGTGTTATGCTCAACACCTGCAAGGTTATTGTACCCTTCATGGTTTTTCTTCACACTGGGCAGAGTATTTATGGAGGATTATAGATAAAAAAAGGTAAATAACTCTATAGTAAACCTTTATCAGGGTTGAAGTGAGCAAATGCTCACCAAGTTATGTCAGAAACAGAACATAGAACCATGATTACAAAATACATGACATAGCTCTTATGCATTTCATCCTCTTTAGTGTCATTGTCTTCTCTCACGAGTAACTTGAGGGCCTTTCTTTCTATCCATCTTGCATCTCTCACTTCCATATTTCCGTATTTTCAAGTTCTCTAGCAAAAGCCTACTATCTTCCCGAAACAATCAATGATCATATAATCTTTACCATCAATCAAATTCAGGTGAGCTTTAGGAAGTTGGATTGGAGAGAGTACAGCGCTGCAATCTACTGGGATGAGATTGTCGTCTTGCCCATGGGACACAGCTTCATTACACCTTAGCTTCTCCTCGAGGAGATAGAGATGACTATTAGTTTCTTGACACTACCCATATTTAAGGTGTGCATGCAGTATTACATGTATGGCAAAAGATCCCTCGATCAAGAATATTTGCATCCTGTAACATAGCAACTAAGATTTGGGTAGAAAGAACTGGCTTCTCATACAATGCTATTGCTACAATTCATTTTCATTCTTAATTTATGTAGTTACTTATTTCCATTTTGATTGGTTAGCTTCATGAGTTGTTTATTGTTGACAATGATTTTAAATGTTATTTTTTTCTTTCCTTGTGATGTCTTATGCCCATAATTTTGCAGTATTGTCATTGTAAGACAATCATCCATTATGGATAAAGAATGGACTTATATGCCAAGGTGAATTCCGAAGCCCTACACTATAATGTTTTTAATATCCCAAACATATTTAGCTTCTAATTAGTGTAAATTTGGTTTTCTTTTTTATTTTAGACCATCACAAGCATATCGAGAGGGAGCACGAAAGTTTGTAGATAAGGTTCAAGAAAGTAAGGGATATCCAGATAAGATACAATGTCCTTGCATCTAGTGCTTAAACTTAAGATACCATCATTATGATGTAGTATACGACCATCTAATTTATGCTGGAATTGATCCTACTTACACTACTTGGGTTTTTCATGGAGAAAAACCGATCACAGTAGAAGAAACTGAAAATGATGAAATTCCATCATCGTATAAAATGTTTAGAGATGCATATTTCCAAGATGATGACATGGATCATATAGATGAAACAAGAAACGAAGATTTTGAAAAACTCATCGAAGAGGCAGAACTACCTTTATATTCAGGATCAACACACACTAAGATGTCTGCAACACTTATGTTATGCAAGGCCAAGGCTCGACGCAGCATGTCTGACAAAGCATTTGATGATGTTCTCAAGATTGTTCATGATTTGTTACCAGTTGATAACATACTTCCGGATAGCTTCTACTCAGCCAAAAAGTTATTTAATACTTTTGATCTAGGTTATGAGAAGATACACGCATGTGAGAACGACTGTTGCTTGTTTCGGAAAGATCTAGAGCATATTGAGACTTGTCCGAAGTGTGGTTCTTCTCGGTGGAAACTCAATGAGCGAACCAAAAAGATAAGGAAGGGAGTTCCGGCAAAAGTTTTGAGGTACTTTCCTGTTATTCCGAGATTTAGAAGATTGTTTAAGTCAGCTGAAAAGAGTGAACAATTAACATGGCACCACTCAAACAAAAGTCATGATGGCATTATGCGACATCCAGTTGACTCTTTGGCATGGAATAGAATAGATGATAAGTGGCCCTCTTTTGCATCTGATTCTCGTAATCTTAGACTTGGCCTTTCTTCAGATGGATTTAATCCTTTTGGTGATCTTAGCTCTAGACATAGTTGTTGGCCTGTAATTTTGGTTACATATAATCTTCCTCCATGGTTATGCATGACAAAAGAAAATTTAATGTTGACATTACTCATTCCTGGGCCAAAACAACCAGGAAATGATATAGATGTGTACCTAGCACCTCTTATAGATGATTTGAAAGAGATGTGGACAAATGGAGTAAGTG
Source organism: Iris pallida (assembly GCA_029216955.1). NCBI lineage: Eukaryota > Viridiplantae > Streptophyta > Magnoliopsida > Asparagales > Iridaceae > Iris > Iris pallida. Next base: position 1,724,997 of record JANAVB010040820.1, read on the forward strand.
TTTATGATGCATTTACCCAATCCACATTTATTTTAAGAGCTGTTTTGATGTGGACGATAAACGATTTTCCTGCTTATGGCAATCTATCCGGGTATGCTGTTAAATCCAGTAAAGGATGTCCTGCCTGTGGAATTGAGACATGCTCAAAATGGTTGAAAAATAGCCACAAACACGCATTCATGGGCCACCGGAGATTTCTAGCTTACAATCATCCATTTCGGGTAAAGAAATCTTGGTTTGATGGGACTGAAGAACGTGGTCGAAAGCCTCAAATTTTAACTGGTTCAGAAGTATTTCAAGTGATCAGAGATATAGAAAATGACTGGGGGAAGGCTAAGAAAAAGAAGACAAAGAAAAGGAATAGAGAGGATGAAAACGAAGAGCATGACGTCGTAGAACCTCAATCAGTTTGGAAAAAGAAATCAATCTTTTTCGAACTACCATATTGGGAGGTTTGTCTTTTTTGCTTTATATATTTTTGTTTTAAACAATAAGCTTGTTTGCTTTTAAATTTGTTTATAGAATTTAACATCTTTCTATTTGGTCCTTTTTGTAGTCATTACTGTTGCGGCACAATTTGGATATGATGCATGTTGAGAAAAATATTTGCAAGAGTATAATAGGCACTCTATTGAATATTAAAGGCAAAACAAAGGATGGCTTAAAGTCTCGTGAAGATTTAAAACACATGGGAATTAGAAAGTCATTGCATCCGAATAAAGATGATGACTCTGGTTATAAGAAAGCACCATATGTGTTGTCAAAAAATGAGAAAAAAATATTTTGTAAAAGACTATCTGAGTTGAGATTGCCAGATGGTTATAGCTCCAACATTGCAAGTCATGTATCACTAAAAGATTGCAAAATTTATGGGCTCAAGTCCCATGATTGTCATGTGCTAATGCAACAAGTTTTGTCAGTAGCATTAAGGGGACTATTAGACAAGGGGCCTAGGATTGCAATTTTCAGATTATGTGCTTTTTTTAATTGCCTATGTCAAAGAGAGCTTGATAAAAATAATTTGGAATTACTTGAAGACCACATTGCAGAGACTCTGTGTATGCTTGAAAGGTTTTTTCCTCCATCATTTTTTGACATTATGGTTCACCTTACTATTCACTTGGTTCGAGAAGCACTAATAGCTGGTCCGGTCCATTTTCGCTGGATGTACCCATTTGAAAGGTGACTCCAATATTTTACTCTTATATAAACAGTTCTTTGGTTTAATTATTGGTCGAATTAGCTATTATTAATTTGTTAAACTTACATTTTGAGTTAGGTATATGAAAGTACTGAAAGGTTTTGTGAAAAACCGTTCAAATCCAGAAGGTTGTATAGTTGAAAAGTATAATGCAGAAGAGTGTACAAAATTTTGTGCTCCTTACATAAAACAAGCATCACAAATAGGTGCTCAACAGAGCCGATATGAAGAATATGAAGATGGAAATATATTAGAAGGAAGACCATTGGGTGAGGCTAAATTGAAGGAATTGTCTCCTAACATGTTTGAAGTTGCTCATTTGTATGTCCTAGAGAATACAGCAGAAGTTGAACCGTATAGAGAGTAAGTTTCTAATATATATGTGCTACAGTAATATATCACTTTGGTGGTTTTAGTATGTTTTTATTTGCAGTTTTTAACTTTATTCACCATGGTCTTTTTTTCCAGAATGCACATAGAGGAGCTTCGATTTTCTGATATACGTCTTCGTGTGAATGAAAGTCTTTTAAGAAAGAGGCACAGAGACACATTTAGTGCATGGTTAGCAAATAAAGTCAGGGTTGGAGATGCTAGTAACATGTCAGACCTTGTAAAGTGGATAGGGTGTCGACCTAAACCATATATTGAATCCTATTCAGGTTATATCATCAATAGAAATCGATTCCATACAAGATATGTTAAAAATTGCACACAAAACTCTGGCGTTTCTCTTGAAGCAGAGACAATGTGTCGATCAAGTGCAAGAGATACGTCACATGTTAGTGGAAAAATTGTGTTCTATGGTGTTATAAGAGATATAATTTTGTTGGACTATCACAAGTTTAAAATCCCTATATTTCATTGTGATTGGGCAAACATAGGAAGTGGTGTCAAAGTTGAAGAGTGTTTTACATTAGTTAACCTTCATGAAGGTCAGCACCAATTTGAGAATGATCCTTTTATATTTGCCTCACAAGCAAACCAAGTCTTTTATTCCAGAGACGACGATGCTTCAAATTGGTATGTGGTACTTAAAGCACCACGAAGAGGAGTTTATGAGTGTGAAAGTAATGGGAATGATTGCATACCATATGCTCCATTAGATGTCTCCAATCTTAATCTTGATGATGAAAATTTTGAAAGAAAGGACTATGAGGTCTTGGATGAGTCGGTAATTGTTGCAATGATGATGTTGTTTATTATTTTATGTTTCATGAGATAGATTTGAATACTAATACTAATTTTTAATTTTCTTTTCAGATTCAACCATCATAAATCATGAGCGGTGTCGAGGTAAGCATCCTTTTTGTATATATTTTCTGTCTATGTACATCCGTCCACGTACATAACTTCAGATGATTAATATAAAGGGTTTGTTATAAAGGATTATATTCCCGTTGTTACTAATGAAAGTTTCTAGTTAACATGCAGCTTGTTTTGCTTAATGATGTACCAAATGATTTCATCTGTATCCTCATATGTTTCTGTTGCAAATTCTAGCTTGGAAAGTAAAATAATTGTTGTCCTACCTATATTCTACGACTCAATTATCATTCTTTCTGCAACCTCATATAATTAGATGGAGGAAAGTGCATGGATATTAAGATTAGTTTACACATTGACCTTTCAGACTTACCTATAGGGATTCTGTAAGCATACCATGTAATAATCATGTGGTAAGAAACTCCAGTACTGTAGGTTTAGGTGTCTTCACTTTGGAAGCACACAAACCGAGCATATCTGAAGTATATAAATATTGGCAGTTCTATTTCTCAAGTATAGGGATTCTGTAAGCATACCATGTAATAATCATGTGGTAAGAAACTCCAGTACTGTAGGTAAATATGTGCATAAACATATTGGCAGTTCTATTTCTCAAGTATATAAATTGATAGGATATACTCTTCTATGGAATTTCCATGAATACATTCCTTCTCTGACATAGAGGGTTGAAATCAGGTCGGCATCTGGTCACATTTTTTTTGTCTTATATTTTATGGAGCTTTAATAACAGTGATATCTTTTGCCATGGATTAATATAGTCTGGGATTATATTATTGTACTAATATTGTTAAGCTTGAATGCAAATTCAATGGGCACATACATACCAAAAAGGTTGAGTAACAAACACAACAAAGGCTAAAAACAGACGATCTTTAATAGGGATGACCTGAGATGAGATGTCAGTTTTCAAACAGACAATCACATATTATTGTACTAATCAGTTACAATTAAAAACAGTGATATCTTTTGCCATGGATTAATATAGTCTGGGATTATATTATTGTACTAATCAGTTACAATTAATAACAGTGATATCAAAAGACTATATTTCATTGTGATTGGGCCTCGCCTTGATTTTAAACATTTCATAATCAGTCGAGGGCGTTGCTTGGTGCAACAATAAGGCTTTCCACTTAGCTAGTTAATTAAGTGTGCTAGTTATGTACATGGACGGACATAAGCAGTGTGCTAGTTATGTTTATCATTTTGGTCATATTTTTTAAGCATAACTGTTGCAAACATTTTTCTCTGTGTAGCCTTCAAAAAAGAGAGGAAGGTCAAAAAAGCAACAAATAATTGCAGCAGCTGCAGCCATTCAAGATGAAAATCAATGTAGAAGATTTTCGAATGGAGATTCTAATTCTCCAACTGCTGATATCCCAGAAGTTCAATCCCCCCAAAATCCAAAGGCTACAAACTTAAAACCCAGAGGAAAGGCAAAAGTTTTGTGTTTTACCAAAGGAAAAGGAAAGGGGACCCGCCTTGAAGTTGAGTTCAATGAAATAGGCCAACCGTATAGAGAGAATGCAGCAAAATTTTCTTCTTTCCTTGGGATCACAGCTAGAGAATTAATACCAGTGACACTTGACAATTGGAGTGATCTTACCGATGAATTTATCACGCAAATATGGGAGCACATTATGGTAGTATTCTCTATAAGTATCAAATTTACATTTTGTTAGATATATTTCTAATACAATTGTTCATTTTATTTTGTAGCAAAAGTTTAGTTTTGCTGAATGTTATAAAAAGTATACATTTGGAAAGCTAAGAAAACATTGGAGGGATTACCGGAGTTCGCTGATAAATAAAGTGATGGACCAAGCCAAGTTGGTTGGCCTGAAAGGTGCTGCTACCCTCTTGAAACCTGACAGTGTAGAATCCATGGAAGTTTGGCAAGCTTTTATCAAAAAATAGACCAATCCACAACAATTGGTGAGTCCTTAATTTATACAATGGAAATGCTACATTAATTGATTCTGTTATATGGAAGTAATGCACTAATTTGTTTCTAATGTACTGTAGCAATCCAAATATTGTATTAATTTTAAATAATGCAGTTTTTTTTTACTTATACTGTAGTTTTATTTTGCATATCCTTCAATTGTGAATATTTTGTAGGCGACAAATAAAAAGTATAAGGAAATGCGAGCAAAACAAACTCTAGTGCATAGAACAAGTCGTAAAGGTTTTGCACGGCTAGAGGATGAGATGGTAAGGCAAATTATTTAATCTCTATTGGTGATCACTTAATTTATTGATATGACAAATAAAATTTTCTTTTGTAGAGACAAGAAAGTGAGACACCGGATACAATATCAAGGTCTGATGTTTGGATTCGTGGGTACGAAGCAAGAAAGAAGAAAAATAATGATGACGAAGAAGTTGAGGATCATGAAATAGTGGTACATATGCTTCATTTTTGTACTATAAAATGCCATTTTAAAAATTCTCATGACTGTTTTCATCATATGACTGTTTTCATCATATGACTGTTTTCATATGACTGTTTTCATCAAATGCCATTTTAAAAATCAATTCTCATATGACTGTTTTCATCATATGACTATTTTAAAATTCTTATATGACTGTTCTCATTTTAAAAATTCTCATATGACTGTTTTCATAAAATGCCATTTAGAGAACAATCAATTCTCATATGACTGTTTTCATCAAATGCCATTTTAAAAAATTTCAGTTCAATGCAATAGAGAGGTACGTCTCTTTGTAAATAAACAGTTAGAAAAAGTACAACAAATATAAATTTTGTACTATAAAGGTTCAAAAAATATTCCTGTCTACTGTGCCAGGACCGCCCCTGTTTGTAGTTTGTTATGCTAGTAAACTGGATTTCATATTGGCTAGTGCTAGTAAACTGGATATTGGCTACTGCTAGTAAACTGGATTTCATATTGGCTACTGGATTTCATATTTTGATACTCTGCAGTTTGTTATGACTCTTGTAGGATTGCATAATGCATACTACTGGATACTGCATATGCAGGATACTACATACTGCATCTGGACTGTGCTAGTAATACTCTTTGTTTTATAGATACATGTTCACTTGTTCACTGTATACTTAGGATACTGCATACTCAGGATTGTGCATACTCAGGATACTTGTTCACTACATACTCCGGATACCCAAGTTTAGCTAAAATGCATACTGCAATTTGCAAGCAGTATTTCAAGTACGCTGTGTATAATGCTGTCCAACATGATTTTCCACTCGGACCTCCCATCATGAGTCCTATTGGCATGCACCCATAGGTTTTTCACCAAGTCTGTGCACCCTTATCTCGGTGTAAGCGACATGGGATTCAGATGAAAAATCAGGACAGGAGCTCCAGTTGCATATCATTACTAGTAAAGAAAGGCAGTTTACCTCTGCAGCATAAATGAAACCATTCTGATCCTTGTCAAAGACTTTGAAGGCTTCCTTAAGTTCCTCATCAGAATCAGTGTCCTAGGTACATTGCACTCAGAATATTAGTTTGGAGATTATAAATTAAGTTGTCAGTTTATCTGTCAGGCCTACACGCATTACAATTTCACAGGATATATTTTATGGGGTAGGCGTTATCTAGCCCAGATTTTAGAACTGGGTTGTAGGCTTTAATATCATAAATCTGACACTCAAGGGCTGTCAACTGATCGGGTTTAGGTCAGATTTATGTAAAATCCAGATGACCCAAAATATTTGCCTTCCCCAAATTTGTACCTGAACATGATCCCTATTAAATTCTGTTTCAAGTACCTGAACACAATCCGATTACCTGTTATATATAACAAAAAATAATTTCATGAAATATTGCTGCTGGAGAGGCCCAAACTTAGGACCTCCTCCAATAAATTGTCAAGCCTTAACCAGCCAGCCACATGCCAACTAATAGCTATCTAAAGAACATTTTTCCATTTGATCAAACCCGAACCGGACAATAATTTCAGCTTTCATATGTTGTACCTGAACCCAACCCAAAATTTAATTTGGGTTTAATTTTTTTGCATCCAAACATGCATTTTAGCTAAATTTTTTTGCAAGCAGTATTTCACTACATACTCTTTGCTTTGGTTTGCAGTTTGCAAGCAGTATTTCATTACTGCAGTTTGCTCTATGTATAGGTGAATTCTTTGGATACTGGGTTACTTGATTTACTATTTCAGTACTCCTTTGAGCCATATATTTTTTGAGCCATATGTTTTTTGGATGGAAAGATGAAAGAGAAATTTGGTGGATTCATTTGCTCATTCATTTGTACTCAAAAAAAAGTACAGAGAGCTTGCTATTGCCCATTTGCTGGGTTTCAGCCTGGTTTCAGCTTTGATGGACACTAAAATATGTCAATGTACTACCCTGGGTTTCATCCTGGTTTTGTGATACCATATGTCATACTTGGATACCGAAATATATATAGTCCAAACTCATGTGTGTGTAGTTCATACAGGGTTGGACACTGGATTTTTTTTCTTATGGTTTCAGCCTGATACGGTTCATATACTCGATATGCTTCATTTTGATATTGTTCATATTGCTCTGGATATTACATTGCATATGTTTCATCTTATAAGAACTTGAGGATACTGCATTGCATATGTTTTAATGTTGTCAAAATTGGCTTTATTTTATATGGGCAATGATGAGGACTTTGACAAACTATCTGAATTTTTTTTAACTTGGTATTTGGCACATGTTTCCTGGCAGCCTCACTATGTTTTTTTGGATGCTATGGCTTCGTTTTATTATGCGGTTACTGGCTGCCTCACTTTGTTTTTTTGCTTATGGGCTAATATTTCATAGTAAGTTCCATAAAATTAGGAACTCATCATTAAGCTTCAAACTATTAGTCCATAAAGAAGGCTTCCATAGTAAGGTAATTTATGAAACTTACTACGAATGGGCTAATATTTCATAGAATTTCCGCCTTGAAGTTGAGTTCATGTTGTCATGCTTGTACCTGAGTTTACTTGTTCTATTGTAATACAGCAACAAGTCAAAAAATACAAAGCACAAGAAAATGGTTCTTCTTTTAGAGATGATGCTGTTGCAAAGGTACTCGGTCCGGATCCACGAGGACGAGTAAGAGGGCTTGGATATGGAGCAGCTCCGTCAAAGTTGGAGGGACAAACACAAATGAGAGACAAGGTTAATAAACTAGAAAATGAACTTGTGGCCTTGAAAAATCAAATGAACAATTTTATTGCAATGGTCGGAAAAGGAGGAAGTAATTCGGTAAGTACCTCAATAGATTTGCTTTTTAAATATTATGACTCTTTTGTATTTATATATTAAGCTTAACATATATTAATTATAGCAGAAAGATGATGCAAGTGGTCAACATTCTATCAATAACATGACGCAAAGCAAAAGGAACGAAACAAGTCCAATTATGAATTCTGTTCATGAGACAACACAAAGCAAGAAGAAAGAACATGTAGTTGTTCACAATTCCAATCAGGAGAGCTCAAAATGCAAATTACTAAGTTGGTTAGACAAAAAAACAGTTGTTGCCACCGGTGAAGTTCTATCAAAGGATCCTAAATCACTAGTACATCATGTGCCGATGTTGGAAAGTTTCTGTGCGACATGTAGTAGAGGGCAATGAGAGCGTGACTCTGTATCGACCAACGCGTGAAGCTTTTCTTTTGAATGAAGCACTGGGAAGCATAATCGCATGGCCGATCAATTACATCATAACTTGTTAGAAAATGGAAGGTAATTTCTATCTAAATACTCTTTTTTGCTTCTTTTTGCCGATCAGTTATAGCTTTCATCCATTTTAGTTGAGCTGACACAAGAATTTGCTTCTCTTCTCTTCATTTTAGTTGAGCTTTTATCCATTTTAGATGGCGTATAATCTTTTTGCAGTTAGAGATTAATGGTAGTCATGACTGCATTTGCAAAATCTCCATCTAGTGTATTCTGAATTTTTGTATCCCACACCACATTTATTTCCCCTTGTATATATAAATGCTCGAGTAGTTTGGTATGTTTTATAGAAACCTAGAAGCTTCGACATGAGAGGAGGTAGGAGATATTTGCATTGATTGCCTCAAAGTCTGTAATCTGTATTCATATTCACCTATGTTATACTTTTTCAATAATGGCATCTATACCTTATTAAAAATCATTGGAAGTTCTAATGGGAATTCTTCCGTACTGAAATGAATCGGAGCAATCTAGCAATTCATTTGTTGTTTCCAAGGAGGTCTGTGAAGCTTTTGTCATGTATTTTTTGGATGCAAAGCTAAAAGCTGGCACAGTTTATTGTTAATCTGTATTCACATTGTGTTTGCTAGTTTTATATTTGTTGTTTGTAAGATTTTTTATTATTAATCTTTAATACTACCTACATGCTGTTTATGTTGCGTGCTCTGTGCAACTGTTTTTTTGTGTGTGTAGTTCAATGTTTTTAAGTTTACCCAGTCCCTTTTGTTTTGCAGTGAAGACCTGTAAAGAAGCTAAGCGTACAGCTATTGCTGAATCCCTCTCTACAACAGTAGCTAGAGTAGAGCAACTGGAAAAGACGGTTCAAGATCAGAAGTTAAGAAAAGATTAGCATGGTGCAGTTATTTCTCAACAACTACACTGTAATTTCTCTTCCCATTTACTTCACCCTAAACTTTTTCATTTGACTAGGTTATTTGTATTCAGATAGACCCTGAGGAGATTCCCAACCAAATACTAAAATAAATTTCTTGGTTACATCATGAGAACTTTACTGTTCTGCTAGCTAGAAAAGTAACCTGAGACTTCAATAGCTATTGAGACCTTAATACATGATTGCATGGCATGTTCTAGTCATGGAAGAAGCAAACTTCCTCTGTAGCCTTTATGAAATGGATGTTAAGTGGCTCCCACCTTCATGTTTAATTTTGAGTCTGGACTACCAATAGTCAAATATAGAACAGACCAAACATCAGAATCTGATACTATCGATAAACTTATAATTCTTTTTACATATTTCCTTGAGTCTTTTAGACTGCATTTTCAATTGATTTGGAGCTGAATTTGTCAAAGATCATTGCCTCAGACGTGGAAAGAAAGCTTATAGGTATTTTGTAAAACTGTGAGAATCATAGATGTACATATCTAAATTCAGTGGGTGCATCGCAGAATAGTGGTGAAGTTTTCATTTGGATTTTGAGGCAGACTCTTCTGAGTTCTAATTTTGAGAATTAAGAAATTGGACACACTGTTGATAGTCACCATCCATGTTTTTGTGATCTAACCACCAAGGTTCCAAATTCAAGACTCTTGTTGGTGTGTTTTATATCAAGGCATTGCTTTATCCAGAATTTTTCTGATACACATGCTCTCTTTTCTAGTCTGATGCTAATGTAAACATGGTTGCAGATGATTAACTTCAGGATATAGAAAGTGTGGGCAGCTTGATAGTTTGAGTTCCAATAACACTATTTTTCTTCCAAATGAATGCTGTGGAGGGGACTTAGATGGAGACCAATATTTTGTTTGTTGGGATGCAATATTTTGTTTGTTGGGATGCAAGTCTCCTCATTAAACATGTATATAAGTCTCTTTCATGCATTCATTTTATTGGATATTTGTTAATATTATTTTTTATTTTTATTCAGGTAATTAAGCTTAAAGAAGAGGGGAGGCATGCTTCTACAAAGTTTCATATTTTGAGCTCAAGGACTTTAAAATCTTCGAAGGTCTTGAAGTGTCCAACTATAGTGAGAGTGAATTTTGCTTTTGTAGTAAGACAAAGTGACTTTGTTTTTGTTGTAAGACATTAATTTTGGTTTGAGCTTAATGACTAAGAAAATGACTTTGCTATTGGAAATCCAATTTAAACACTTTTGCTTTGTGTTAAGCTTCTATCATGTTTGTGTCATCTTATTAATGTGTATGGATTTAGTGCAACTTGTTGGAAGTAAATACTCTCAATATAGATGTGCATTTAGTTTGATTTCGGTTGGAAAAACTGTGAGAACCATATTATAGTCATATTTGATTTTGGTTTATTAATTAATTATATTTTGTAGCTATTCAAATGTGGATATTTTAAAAAAAAAAAAAAAAACCATAATCACGGCGCGCCTTGCGAGCCACAAAATGAAACTCATCAACCTTTTAACGGCCCTCAGTTTGAGTCATAAACACATAACATTTACGACCTGCATTTTTAGGCCGTAAATGTGAGATAGTAGGTATTTATTTTTAAGTATTCACGACTTGCCATGTGTGCCTTAAATTGAATTTATTAACGGCCATCACTTCGAGTCGTAAAAGATTAGTATTTACGGCATGCATTATGGGACGTAAATAAGATCCCTAGTTTTTCAGCAACTTCTTTTACGGCGTGCAATTATCTAAGTTACGGCCTACTTTCGCACGCCGTAAATACTCGTACCCTTTTACGGCTGGAGCTTTTACGGCACTATCATGTGAGCCGTAAAATTAGTTTTACGGCGCAAATTGTAGGCCGTAAAAGACCTTATTTGGTGTAGTGCCTATTGGTTATATGTGTTCAGTAAATTGTTTTGCAAAACAAAATGACATCATAATTAGTTATTAGACACAGTAACATGGATGAGAAGAAGAACTGTCCTCTAAAATTAGTGAATCAGTCTGAAACTTCCCAAGAAGAGTAAATAAATACAGCGGCAAAGGAAAGGCACAGCCCAACAGCATATGTTTTTCAAGGACAATCATGCAATATTGCAGACAAAAAAGAAATATATACATATGTCGAAAGTGGAACTATTCATGTTGGACACTTTCTGTCCAGATATGTATAATGCCGAGGAGTGCCAGTAGTGAAGAAATACTTGCAAGGACATGCCTAGCTCACATTTTATGTATCGAATAAATTATTTGATCGACACTCCAGAGAGAAGAAGGTGTTTCCAAAAGGCTAATTATAAGGGCAAAGCCTTTTTTATTCGGGGCTATCCAGAATTAGGGCTAGCCAGACTTTGAGAAACTTTTACTCGGGCTGTCCAAAGTTTTCACTCAGGGGCTGTCCAAACCCCACAGGCCCTCCCAAACCCGAAAATCTATATCATTTGAAATTTTCCCTCTCTCTTCACAAACCCTATTTTTTCTCCTCCTCTTCTTCTTCTTCTTCTTCTTCTTCTTCTTCTTCTCCACGATTTCCCACTCCTCTCTCTCCATTTCTTTTACGCAATTGTCACGGTTAGGGTTTCGATCCTCATCTCCGCCATTTCCTTCGTCTTCACCATTTTCCAACATCTCTCCCTACGATGGCACGCAAACGTTCCTCTCAATCAAGGTAAGAAACCTAATACGTTGTCAATTCCCCCCCAAAATCCTATTAATTTAGTTCGAACAACCCAAGTCAGTTCCTCTCGACTCGACGACGACTGCCCATGTTTCTGACAATCCTATGTACTGTTAGGACTGCCAGAGAGAGGGGCAGTCAACTTGTACAGCAAGTATTACAAAGGACTGCCGCACTTTGTGGCAGTCCTTTACGCATAAAGGACTGCCACAAAGTACGGCAATCCTTTGTAATACTTGCTGTACAAGTTGACTGCCCCTCTCTATGGCAGTCCTAACAGTACATAGGACTGCCAGAAAGAGAGGCAGTCCACGTGTACAACAAGTATTACACAGGACTGCCGCACTTAGTCGCAGTCCTTTATGCGTAAAGGACTGCCACAAAGTGCGGCAGTCCTGTGTTATACTTGATGTACACGTGGACTGCCTCTCTTTCTGGCAGTCCTACTTAATGTTAGGACTGCCAGAGTGAGGGACAGTCCACTTGTACAGCAAGTATTACGGACGACTGCCTCACTTTGTGGCAGTCCTTTATGCGTAAAGGACTGCCACAAAGTGCGGCAATCCTTTGTAATACTTGCTGTACAAGTGGACTGCCCCTCTCTCTGGCAGTCCTAACAGTACATAGGACTGCCAGAAAGAGCGGCAGTCCTGAATTGGCAGTCTTGTTTGATGTTTGCTAAGTATTAATCGATTGATATTAAATATTCGTAGTCACGACCCGACTCCGAATTCGAAGGACATTGACGTCGAGGGTGGAAGAAAACGACCTACCGCATCGGAGCGGAAGGCACGTGAAGCTGAGCGGGTTCGCGAAAAACCAATAACGATAAGTGAACCGGCGGCACCCTCTCAGACTGCACCACGTCGAACCAAACATGTTGCAAGTAAATCGAAGCAACAGAAGACTCGTCCTGATTCTCCCTCCTCCGATGAGGATTTGTCCATTGTCCATAGAGGGGGGACGATGGTTCCGGACCTTCTGACGCGAACGCCGCTTCTGATAGAGCTGATCCGGAAGTGAGGCCAATCGGTTGCTCACTATTGACGTCCCTGCCTAACCACATATCTTACCAAATTTGGAAGGATCTGGCAAGTTCACTACCTTAGATATTTCCATTTCTTTTGTAAAATATTAGTTACATTTTATATTTATAGTTTCTTTATATTGTTTTATTTTCAGAAAAGTTCGTGTATCTTGCGGGTCATTAACCACGCTAAGATGTGCAGTACATGGAATTTTGACAATTTGAAAGAATGTGTGAAGGCCAAAATCATTCCCACTGGGTTGCAGCATATTGCGAAACACTCGTACAAGATCTTGGATCACGCACTGATCTCTGCGTTTGTGGAGCGGTGGCATCCCAAAACAAACAGTTTCCATTTTTCTTCCGGGGAGTTGACGATCACCCTCGACGACGTCCACCACATTTTGGGACTTAGAGTTGATGGTGGTCCAATGCTCATGAATTATGATACGGGTGACTTTGAGATGTATGACGAGATGGTGGAATTGGTCGCCAATGCAATCGGTATTAAGGCATGAAATTTTGTTAGTCTCCCCGAGTTTAAGAAGTTGTACGGAGTTCCTTTGGGTTTTCTTAGGAATGCACACATTGATGATGATGACGATAAAGACGATGAAAATGACAATGAGGACGACGCCAACGACGATGCAGTGGCCCGGGCATACATGTATTTCATCTTGGGAGCCGTCTGCATTCCGGATAAGTCCGAAACCTCGATTCACGCCAAATATGTTAACAATTTTATGAACTTAGGCACTGTGGATCAAATATCATTTGGAAGCGGTATACTAGCTTATCTCTACCGCGAACTTGGCGCTGCATCTAGAGTCGGATCGAAGACTATAGCTGGTTGTCAAACTCTGCTCCATGTGAGTCAAGTAAATCGTACTTTGTTTATAGTTTAAATAAAGTTAGGTCGATTAATATGTGTGTCATCTACATTTCATGTACAAGCATGGATATACGAACATTTTCCGACGCTAAAGAGGGCTACTCTTAACAAAGACTATGATGAGCAGCTACCTAGGATGTGCAAGTGGAATCCAGTTAAGATGGATAGCAGACATCCGCATACTTTAGCTTTCCTGCGTATCGCACTTGAAGATATGAACGAAAAGGAGGTGAGACAATGCTAACTTAAATTTTTATTTACTTAGGATTTCATTATAGTGTAAAATAGTAACTTCTTTGGTCTTGATTACATATACTACGATGTAGATTATTTGGCATCCATATAAGGATCTTCGAAATAGTTCTCGTCCGTTGCAAGGAGTTTTACTATTTCAAGGTCTGATATCCTGTCAAGAAATTGAGGAGCCTCATATGCCAGACAGAGTGCTTCGTCAGTTTGGCTACGTGCAAACTGTACCGGACACTTTGAATTTGAGGACTTCTTCAAAAGGGAACAAAGCATCAACCTATGTCCCGCCAGACTACCGTTAGGGCTCTTACTTCCTCACTGAGTGGCAACGTCATGTAGTTGGTGAAACTTTACGACGTCCGGTGGAGCAGATGTGGGATTGTACTGATGAATATAGGAATTATTATGTAAAGGCCGAACATGGTATGATATTGAATCCAGATACGCGAGAGAATGAAGTGCCGGTAGCTGCTCCTCTACCAAACAGGGCAGGCCTGCTTGACGCAATGCAAAAGATGGCAAGTAGTATTTTTTCGAATTAATGTTTACCAGTATAGTAACCTGGCTAATTTGGACTCTTAATTTTTCCATCAGGCTTCGAAAGTAAGAAACTTAGGGAAAAGTCTACTGCTGTGCAAGGGAGAGAACTACGTCGACGTGGCTAACCAGATGCAGAACATCGCATCGGACTATCCGTTTCTCGAATAAGAGCGACGGACTAAGATGCGTCATGAGAAGAAATGACTTGCTTGTACTTGTTTGAACAATTTGTGTGCTCCTTTTGTTGAACTGTGTTTCGAATACTTGTTGACATCTTGGTTGTAATATGTTTTGAAGACTTAATGTCGAACTCCGGTATCATTTTGTGGTATTGTGTTTTCTTTGTAATAGGTTTTGAATACTTCATGTCGAATTTCCGTATCATTTTGTTGTAATATGCTTTTGATGTAATAGTTTTTGAATACGAAATGTCGATCACCTACAGGTGTTTCCTGAACATTGCAAGTTCTTACAAGGACTGCCCAGAACTCTGGCAGTCCATCGTGAGTGAAAGACTGCCAGGGAACTGGGCAGTCCAATTTGGAACTTGCTGTGAACTAGGACTGCCCTGGGCAGTCCTAGTTCACAGCAAGTTCCAAATTGGACTGTCCAGTTCCCTGGCAGTCTTTCACTCACGATGGACTGCCAGAGTTCTGAGCAGTCCTAATTGGAACTTGCTGTGAACAAGGACTGCCCAGGAAACTGGGCAGTCCTAGTTCACATCAAGTTCCAAATTGGACTACCCAGTTCCCTGGCAGTCTTTCACTCACGATGGACTGCCAGAGTTCTGGGTGGTCCTTGTTAATGTGATACTCAACTGTGAAATTGATACTCAAATGTCTTAGCAAAATAAACTTCCTTCTTCTTCATTACATTTCTTTTGACAACCACATTCACAGATATAAAAAAGTGTATCTGAGTAGAACCAAAGATATAAACATCGACGTAGGACCAAATATTTACATTTCTTTTGGCAATATGCAAGTTCTTCGGTATAGACATAAATGTTTATCCTTGTTTCTAGTTACAAAATGTGACAAGACTATATCGGTATAGACGTAAATGTTTATCCTTCTTTTTAGTTACAAAATGTGACAAAACTATCGGTGATGCTCCCCACTATCAGTCAATCAATACATCGTAGTGGTCTTCCGGCATTGGTTTAGGTTGCACGTAGTTTGTTTTCACCTTGTAGACATTGATCGCATCGGCGTACAGCGTCGTCCAAGCGATCGATTCTTCCGGAACATGTTTATACCAGACTGGATCGGGGGGGAGGGGAATAGGACTGTGTCCGATAAACCGCGGGATGACGAAGTGATTATAATCAAGTCCAATGGCATGTAGAGTGCACAAAGTGTAGTCTGACGGAGGAGCGGTCATTGAGAAGAAAGTGTTGTTACTTCTCTCCGCCATTTCTGACATCAACTGTCCACTTTCCATCCTTTCTTGAGACAAGCACAATCTTGAAAGGACAACCGTACTTTCTGGACCCTACCGCCTTCTCCGGGACTTTTTTCTGGGCACATTCTTCTTTCTTTCGATGAAACCTAAATGTCCCACCTCTTTCGCATCCAAGATTAGCAGTTTTACGACACGACGGGCCTCGTAATGACCTTGAAATGACAAGGACTGTGTTTACTTGCCTTCCAACTTGTCTGCACCATTCTAATGCTTCTTCATAAGATTCAAATGCGACATCCGTTGAGAATATATTACTCAAGTCAACGAAAATAGAAGGTGGTGGGCCCTACATTTAATTTCAAAAAAAATTGCCAATCACAATTACAACCAAAATTACAATATCAACAACTTCAAGACTGTCAAGGAAAATTGCCCTTCCTTCAGGACTGTACAACAGTACTGCCAGACATTCTGGCAGTCCATCGTGTTTTATAGACTGTCAGAAAGTCTGGCAGTCCTGTTTTACACTACTTCTTAACAAAGACTGCCAATTCTTGTGGCAGTCCTACGTGTTTAAAAGACTGCCAGCAAGTCTGGCAGTCCTACTTAACACTAGTTCTACACATTGACTGCTGAGTTATGTGGCAGTCCTACGTGTTTTATGGACTGCCGGAATGTCTGGCAGTCCAACTATACAATATTTCTACATATAGACTGCCGCATAATCTGGCAGTCCTCGTTACTTCTTCGACTGCCATGTTTTGCGGCAGTCCCATTTTACACTAGTTATACAAATAGACTGTCGCGTAATTTGGCAGTCCTTTCTGTTCTATGGACTGCCAGAAAGTCTGGCAGTCCTCTCGTACAGTCGAATGCGTAACAGTCGGTCAAAAATTTACCGAGAGTTCTTCGGGTGTTTTGTCGTGTTGTTCGGAAGATCCGGGTTTCTCGATTGATAGACGTGATCCACTTTCTTCCATAATTTCTACATTGGGACAAAATATAAGATTACTTAAAAAAAAACTCAAAAATTTTGTCGTTTAGCAGACGTCATCGTACCGAATATTCTAGGAATCTTCTTTGGAGAATCTTCTAGGGTTTGGAGAAATGTGGGGTTGAAAAAATGGTGGGGACCAGTGTCACGCCCCGATCCCGGAGGATCGAAAACAAGCCACTGGGCGTGATGCCGTACAAGTCTAGATTGCACTTCTACAAGGCAAACCATTACAGTTCCTGGTAATTCTCAGAAAACATCGATAACGCAGCGGAACCAAGCAGATAAATTGAAGTCACACAATTTATAAAGGAATGTATCTCTTTATTGATAATCAAAATGGATTACAAGACTTGCAGCGGAATACAGAGTTTACAATTGTTTACAAGGCTCTTAAATAGCCGACTGAATGTATACACTTGCCCTTTGGGCTACAACTGAATATACCGACTTCTTTACAATGAACTTGCCAATATGGCTACGATCTCACTGGTACAACTGAGTTCCCCTGTTCCATACATTATGTTCCGTATAGCAAAAGACATCGTCTTGGAAGAAGAGCTTCTGCACACCCATCCGATTCATCGATGCCAAGCACTGATTCACAGTATTTCCCCCAAGCAAACACCTGTAATATTGCCCACAACGTGGGTCAGTACATCATCAATGTACTGGCGAGCGGTGCTGGCCCAACTCACCTAAGAAGACAACACTAAGTAATCATGTTACAGAACATTATTAACAGTGGTCTTTCTTGTTGCCTTAGGGTCAATTTCATGTTATAGCCGACGAGAAGTAAAGCATGCAATTCTCATAGCCAACATAATTTAAAGCATACTGTTATCACCCTTTGGTGATTCTTACCCACGGTTGTGTAGCCATCCCTGTACATTTATAATACTTACTCTGCCTGCACAAGACATTGTTAGGAACAATATCATTTTTTAATATGGTTATCACCGTTCAGGTGAATTCTTACCAAAGTCGACATCCTTCCCTGTATTTGAGTAATAACTTACTCTGCCTGCATAAGACATCGTTAGCACCTGACCTATCTATATGAAGGTCACTGGCGACATGCCATCCTGGACCGTCTTACTGGTACAACGGCGCCCTTTCAGTGCAGGTAGCTAGCCTCACTGCAAGTCCCGTTTACCGATGCCAGTACGTCGGCACAATCCTTGTTTCCCCCTAGGACGAATCGGGTTCCATGGCCCAGGAATACCGTTCGAGAAAACTACCTTGTCGACAAGTTGTCCATGACCATGCAACTATATACAACTTATCTAAGAAGAAAACATATAATGCATGATAAGAAAAACTAAGCAAAACCATCATTCTCATTCATATTGCCATCTAGCCATCTTGCCTTGAGCCAACGCTCATATTATCATATGCCCATCGAGGGTCTTAGCGTAATCAACATTCTACATCGGCGACGGGATAATAGAATGTTGTTACCCAATCCTTTTGCCACATCTTTGATACTAAACATCTTTCCAACCAAACTCAATGTACTCACCGCCCAATTTCTGGGACTTAGCATCTGTTTAACATTCATTCATTCGTATGCAATTCAAGCATATCACTGCCCAGTACTTGGGTCTTAACATCTGTTTTGCCATCTATTCATTGAGCCAAAGCTCGATATACTCACCTGCCCAAGTATTTGGGTCTTTGCCTTCACCTGTCATGTAATTCATCGTAACAGCGTACAAACATACAATTTATCTAGCCACAACAGTTTACATTCAGGTGATTATTATCTTTCATTATCTTTCTAAATTCCATGCAAGGTGTTATTGAGCAACACAATAAGAAACATAGCATACTATCCTTATTTTAAGCGTGAAGCTAAAGGATCTTTGAAGGGTTCAACACTACTCACATTCATAGAACGATTTCCGCCACGATCGCATAGACTTCCAAGCGATCCTTCATATAATCCCAAGTCCAACAAGGCTTCATCGAACCAACCATCCATCATAAGGCATCTTGCGGGTCGGGGCATTACAATATATACCACCCAGAAAAAGTTTCGTCCTCGAAACTTAAAACAAAACTCATCCCCAAAACTTCAACCAACTTTTCATGAAACTTCTCAACGATCAACTTGTACCACTTAATATTTCTCCGCAATCTCTCGATTGATTTCAAGTAATATACCGTCTCGACATAGCATCCCAATTAATTCGACATAGTTTACCATCTTTGATCTTTCCTCCAACACTCGTGTAATTCCTTAGCATATGATAATCCTTTCCGTGGCTTCGTTTGAATTCAGCATACCAATTAGTTAGAATCATACACATATTTTAGGCGTCTCCGAAATACATGCACTTCAGCCAAGTTCAGTGATAGAGAAAATGAACGAGCTACGGTGTACCTTCTTTTCCCGAACATCAGTAATTCTTTTGAGCATCTCGTATAATCCCACTTGTTTATTCAATATTCCAACCAATTACTAAGACGATAGATGTCGCCAATTCCAATTCGATAAATATTCCTCAATCGATACCAACGTTTTCCAAAGTATTCAGACTTAGATGTATCAAGTATTCCTTCAAGTTCATTGTCATCCATGCCACCAAAGTTGATAAATCCTATTGCCATATTTCATTTCGATACCCCGATTCTCGTCGGTAAAATCTTGTACACATCATCGTTCGCATCCATATACTTTGTTTGCAACTTGTAAATTTCCCAATCATGATCCATCTTCCAAATCGTACCATCCTTCAAATTGTACCACAATTCCACTCTAGCAACATTTCTTGATGTACTCCAACATTTTCTCGTATTGATCAAGCCAACATATTTATCCTCTCGCATAGGCAACTATCATATTCCAGCAACATCAATTCCGAGGGTCATTCCTATTCACATTCGCCGATCTCGGCTTCATGTACTATCCAATCCCGTCGTTACACTTATCCTCAATTCTGATCTGGTCAATAAAATTATCCCAACTGTATTAAGGCACTACCATCAATTTTCGTAGCTCAATATTAATCAACCAAATCCAACCAGTTCCAACAATTTCCAGCTTTCCAACAAGGCAACTCAATTTCCGAAACCAACATGATCCGTCATCCCATCCAACATTATAACATCAAATTTCTCAAATATCTATTCCATTCCAAAGCCTACCTTCCAACACATCTTATTCATTCCAACTATACTCACGCAACACTAATAGAGACATCCTACGGTTTTCCAACAGTCAACTTAGCATACAATCAAGTCTCTACGGTCAGCTAATCTAAGCTAAACCAGACATTCAGCTAACCCGTATGAGATGAGTAGCTATCAGGGACATACTTATATCTTATCTTAGAGGCAACCAATTCTCATCATAGGGCAACTCTACGGTCTGACCAACTTAGGGACAAGGGACGCCACCCCAATCTTATGAACTTATTTCCAATACGGACAACTAAAGAACAAAGACAACCAATCTGAAACTTAAGCAACCAACCAACATTATAGGCAACAAACCGACACTCTAGTCAACCAACAGACATTCTAAGTAACCAACCAACATTCTAGGCAACCAACCGACACTCTAGGCAACTAGCCAACAATCTAGGCAACCAGTCGACAATCTATACAACTAGCCAACAATCTAGGCAACCAGCCGACATTCTAGGGTCAAGTCTTCCTACCCGTACTCATACTCGAGTCATACCCAACGAAGTCTCATTCTAGACTTACCCGCAATCGACCAATTCTATCCGACAATTCTATCCGACAATTCTATCCAACAATTCTATCCCACAACTCTATGGGTCTGTTTGCCATTAAAATCGTTTGATTGTAAATCTTAATACAAACAGAACAGTGTTACAATATAGGACTTCGATGTAGTCCTTGGAGTACACTTTTGTTTAATCTGGGTCCTAAGTGCCAATGGAGCGAGTGGTAATACGTTGACTCCGTTGATGGGCTGACGACGGTTATCGGTTCTCTGAAGGTGTAGATTGCTCTGGGTACTGGAGCTGGTTGAGAGGAGGAAGACGTTGAGTGTCTGTATCTGCCTCTCTGATGATCTCTGTCTGGATTGTTCGTATGTATGTCTCTCTGTGTGTGTGTAAAGAGGGGATGATTCCTCCATTTATAGCTGGACAGGTTGACTGCTCATGCGCACATATGTAGGACGCGCCGGTGCGTGGGGACGCCACGTGGAGATTGCTGATGGAGGCGCACGGATGATGCGCCCTACTCGTGAGGTTGAATTCTTCATACTGCTGTTGTGAGCCGGCACGTAGCAGAGGAGAAGATCTTTCTGTTGCTGAGATCTTGGATGAGTTGAGTCAAAGGACACGTGTCGTCGACCCATGGCTCGGAGATCTCTGATTTGGTGGGGGGAATGATTTGGTGGGATGCGCCTTGGATTGGGCGCATGATGAGATTTTGGCTCGTGACCTTTAGGAGTCACGAGCCGTTCTGGGCGCATGGCTTTTGAGGCGCATGCGAGCGACTTTCCTTCTATCTTTCGGGATCAGAGATCAGTCTGGGGCGCATGGCTTTTGAGGCGCATGCAAGGCTTCAACTGGAGACTCTTCTTCTGTCTTTAGGGATTAGTGAAGGGTCTGAGGCGTATGGCTTTCGAGGCGCATGCAGGTTTGGGTGCATGGCCGCGGAGGCACGTGCGGGTGGTCGAGTTGCCACGTGGCAGTAGCCGTCGGGATAGAGTCATGATGATGCTGACGTTGTGGACGCTTCATCTTCTGCAAAAGCTGTCAGCCGTTCAGACTTGGGAAGGCGTGCTGCCAACTCTGTCAGTTCAGCATTTAATGTTGGTGACATTCGGTGGACAGCTGAACGGGCACGTCGGTTGACGTTCCACTAGGCGTATGGGGGCGCATCCCCTTTGATGCGCTTGGTACAGGGCGCATCTGTGGGAGGCATTTGGTGTTTGAAGGGGTGTGATGCGCTGTCCAGCCGGCGCATCCGACACGTCTTTAATGATGCGGCTGTTTTGCTTCTCGAGTGCCTTTAAATAGCCGTTTGGCTGAAGTCGAGGCGTCTGGTTCATCCATTTAATGTGAGTTCATTGCTCGGAATTCGGAGAGCCATCCACTTGGCGCGTGGGTTTGATCTGCCCGGCCTATAAATAGTGGCATGGAGAGAAGGTTTGCCTCTCATTCCCTCACGTCTTTCCAATATGAACTCAGGTTCTCGGGTACATTCTGTTGACGAAGTGCTCCCGAGGGTGAAGATGTGATGCCATGTTGTCATTGATGCTTTTGAAGGTGACTGTTACATCCAAAAGACGGAGTCGAGGGCTTCTGAGGCATGCGGAAGGTGCCTGTTGCATCCAAAGATGGGGATGCTCGGGCCTCGTCTCCGTTATTCCGGAAGAGCCGTAGATCGGAATGGCGGTGCTAGGCTCTCTCTTCCTTCAAAGTGGGTGCTGCCCACTTTGATTGTGTTGAAAGTTGCTCCTTTTGTCGTGATTTCGATCACGGTCTTCCTTGGTCTTTGGAGGCTCTTTCGAAGCCTCTCCTGGCCACAGCTTTGCGGTGCTCTTCTCTTCCTTGGTTCCAGCCAAAGGGTTAAATGCTTTGTGTATCGAAGTATTTATCAGGCGAGCCTGGTTGGAAGAATAACTGGGCTACTGAAGGGATGCACATAACTGAGCTGCTGAAAAGATGGCGGGATGCGCCTGGTTGGAGGCGCATGACATCTGCAGCGCATGGTGACTGGCAGCGCATGATGACTGCTGCACCTATCTGGAGGCGCATGGTGGCCGCTGGCTGTAGACTTAGGATCTTTCCTTTGTAGAAATTCTCTTTTGTACAACCTTTTCTAGACATGTAATAGACTTTTATATATAAATAAAAAGTCCTTCTTCAAATGTCTATGGTTATTGACTTTGCTGTGAAGTGTTCTGTGCGAGTCCTGGCGCATGTAGTGTCTGGCGCATGTAGTGTCTGGCGCATGGTCTTTCTGGTTGTGAAATTCCATGCTTCTACAAGACCCCCTTCAAAGTTTTCAAAACTTTTGAATAAGTTTTGGAATACTTTGAATAAGAAGCATGGCGATCAGGGCGCATGACTGTTGGGGCGCATGCCTGTTCAGCCGCATGCTCTTTTCAATTAATGAATTTGATAATGCCTCGGTAACCGAAAAGATTAATGATGATCTTTTGGTTTTATCTGCTGCTATCTTCACAAGACCCGAGGCGACGGCTGAGATCACTCTTCACGCGTGCGACCACGGCCTATAAATAGGTGAGAGGTGGAGAGAGAGAGTTCTTCTACTCTGTGCCTTTTAGAGTTCTTTCTTCAAAACCCTAACTTCTTCCTCTCTGTTAGAATGGCTCCCAAGACTCCTCGCGACGGTGCCGGCAAAGGAAATGGGAAGGAGAAGGAGCCCGTAGAGGCTGTCGTGAGTGACATTCCTCGCCCGCCTGTCGAAGTTCGGCCGGCGGTAGTCGGTGAGCTTTATTGTCTCCTATCGATGTTGAGAACTTTCCCGTCGACGTGCATAGGCCCAGGCCTTTATCATGCACCGTGGCTTTAATTGCTGACGTGCATGGGTTTTACACCCTAATGATGTGCCAAAGCCTTCGCTGACGCGCATGGGCTCACGCCTTGATGATGCGCCGAGGCTCCTTTTTCAGATGCGCTTGATACGCGCATCTAACGAGCATGAAGCTCTGATCTTTGTGTTGTCTCTAATATCTTTGCATTTTTTTGTCAGTGTCGATGACTATCCCACTCTTGAACGAAGTGCTCCTGGACGCTGCGCTCTGCCAGATGGGAGTAGATTATGATGAAGAGGTGATAAACCCTGCTCAAGCGGCTATTATGTTGGATCAGCATTCCGAAAGAATGATTCAAATTCGGGAACAACATCACGGGTTCCTTAAACGGATGATGGAACGTGGCGTTCTGAAATCCGCCACTTCCGATAAAGTGACCTTCTTAAAGCCCGAGTTCCTGTTCGGGGATCGCCTTTCTTCTACTGAAGCCCAAGTACTGAAGGTCAAAGAAGACTGGTTCTTTACAGCCAGGGGCGTGCATATGACCGTCAGGCGGCTTGAACGTCAATGGCCTTTGTTAACTTTCTGTCGACTTGCTTCTAAAAGGAGAATGTCTTGGGACCTTACTCCATCTCAAGGAGGAGCGGTAACAGGTGTCATCAGAATTGATTCTTCTTCTGATCAGAGGGATACTCTGGTCGCCTCGCGGGCTGGTACCTCGTACACCTGGCGGACTCTTCGTCCTGGGAGTATTTATAGCGATGTTCCCGTCAATACTTTTGCCCTGGGTGCCTCGACTTTTGCTCGTCGCATGTTGTTGATGGAACAATCATACCCCAAGGGAGAATTTCGAGTAGAGGGTTGGTGTCATTATGTTTCAAAATAGGACAAACTGACACACTGGATCCTGTCGCAGTTTCAGACTGAGCTCCAAGAGGTTGGGCTGACCGCCGCGATCCGTGCCACTCAGGCAGGTGTAGAGATTAACAGGCACATGTTCCTTGCGCTTTTGGAAATGTTTGATACCCATACCGGGACCTTCTTTACTCCAGTGGGGGAGCTAGGGCTCGTGCTTCATGAGATGTACGAGGTATCGAAACTCCCCTGGGGATCGGAACCTTACGAGGAGTACTTCCCGACCAATAAAGAATTCCAGGTCTTGGGAGACAAAGCTGATGAGATGATGGCTGTCTTCAAAGAAGTAGCGAGTCATCACTACTATATGCAGAAGAAGGACAGGGGCGGGACGCAGCCTCATGTGACTGCTTGGAGAGATCACATCTTTAGGCAGGACAAAGAGAAACCTTCTCACTTTTCTACCCCGCCGGCACTTTCTCGTAACGAGGTGCTTTCTGAAATGAGCAGGTTAGCCGAGAAGAATCCCTTGGAGAGCGAGGACCAGCAGTCGGATGAACGCTCCTATAGCTGTTTTTGGCATCTCACCTATCGGATGTCGCCAAAAGCAGTATTAGTCGCGTATCTTATGATTTGGCTCCGGGACCACGTCTTTTCAGGCGGGTCTGGCTCTGTAGAGAGGGTGACTCGGAACTTAATTCTGCCGGCCGTGAAGTTAGCCTTCGGCCGTCCTTTAGCCTTACTCCCCGCAATGGTGTGTAACCTGTTGCGGGGTCTTCGAGAGTTTGCAGGAGATGTCGTTCACGAGCGGGGCAAAAACAACAACTTTCCGCGTGCCGAACTGCCGTTTCATTATTTGATGGGGTGGTTAATTTTGTACCATCCCAATGTGATGAGCCCGGGTTCGGAGGAAGACTACAGGTCCGGAGATGCATTCCTCCGGCGTTTCCACCGGAGGAATTGGTTACACACCGGTGTTCCTGTATGCAGGAAAGTTTTATCCCATCTTCAGGGATGGGAGATCGCCAAAGTTGGTCCTGTCTTCTCCGATTTTGAGGCCAACGAAGATCTGGTGGACTCGGGTGAGGATGCCACCACTCTGTCTCCATGGGGATTCCGCTGGTTGCAAAGTATCCGGCCGTCCCATTTGGTATATCGGAACAGGAACCAGTGTTACCTGGAACCATATCTGCCGAGCCGCTTTGCGAGGCAATTCGGGTACGCCCAGTTGATGTTGGATAATCCCAGTATCACCTTGGGGTACGCTGGAAGTTTGCTGGATGGTGCACGAGCTTGGCATTACTATAATGCCGGATGTACTGGAGCCCGCTTTACGCTCCCCGTCCAGAATCCGCGGCCGCCGATTCTCTATTCAGCCGCCAGATTTTACTGTGCTATGGCTGCTCCGCCCACCGGATATGATAGGGAGACCAGTTTTATTGCAGGCACCCATTTAGCGGCGGGTGCAGACACTTTGGCGAAGGCTCGGTCGTACCGTCCGCCCGAGTTGGGTCGAGGCGCCCCCGCCGTATCTACCGGGGGTCAGGGAAGACCCTCGGTAGATCAAACGAAAAGGGGTACAGATACAAAAGTCGACTCTCCTGTATCGAAAAAGCAGAAGAGGGCGTCGTCACCGACGGTGTCCTCGGACTCCGCATCTGCAGAGGTAAGATGTCCTGTAAGGTTTGATTTCAAGTTCAGCTCCTTATGGAATCATGCTTTTCCCCTTGTTGTGTAGGAGCCGCTGATAAGAAAGCCTCGCACTCCAAAATTTGGTGGAAGCAGGCCAAAGGAGACGGTGGGCTCGTCTGACATGCGTATTCTACCTACTATGATATCTCCCATGGAGGAGAATACCGAGGGTGTTGCTGTAGGGATTCCAGCCTCTCCGGATTATGTCAGACGGGAAGCTGAGGATGCAGCAGCTTCCGAGAAGATAAAGGCCACAGCGTCGACCTTGGATGACGTTGCCGCGGATCCGCAAGAGTCTACTGCGGGGGCAACAGATATGGTTGAGGCAGAGGAGAGGGTTGATTCTCCTCATTATCATGATGAGGGGAGGTCGGCTGGATCATTGCCGAGTCCTACCCCAGCTTCAACCTTGGTAGTTGAGGCGGCTACCGATCAGGAGGTAGCGACAGATTCTATCCCAGTAGAGGGACTTGATGACGAGACCCGTCTGCCGGTCACAACCGCTGAGGCGGGTCAAGAGACGAGTGATAATTTCCCCATTCTGCCAAGGGAAGTACCAGTTGTCGATAGGACGTTGGGGGTAGAAGAGGTGGCCGTTGACGTCGGTGGTTCCTCCGGGCTTGAGAAGGGCGAGGGTGTGGAACCCTCTGTTGTCCCTCCTACTCGGGGTACTATTTCGACGCCTGCGCGGGCTTCCTCTGTTCCTTCGGCTCCTCGAGCTAGCAGTCCAGCCCCCGTTGATGAAGAGCTCATTGATACTGAGGTTCAAGCCTCGCAGGTTGAGGTTGGCGGATCTTCTTCCGGTCCGCAAACTGCTGTAGCTCCTCCAACTCCTGCTATGACGCCGTAGGTCCTGGCGGATGCAGACGAGTATGTGAAATTCCTCGTCGACGGGGTATACAAAATGCTGCAGAAGGGTGTATCTGCTGTGATAGATGCCAATGGGAGCTTTACAACGGCAAGAACTTTGGCAATGCCCTGTATCGAGCTGATCCGCATTCACCAAGGCCACGACCATATGGCCGAAATTCTGGAGGCTTCGGTGATCGAGCTGGACGAGCGGTTTGCGGAACTTCAGCGCATCCAGCGAAACGACCTCTCCGTCTTGATAGATGCGGAGAAGGGGAAGCTGATTGCCGAGATCGAGTCTTCATACCAGGCCACTGTGGGCCTTTGGGAGCGCGAGGTGGCTGAGACTGAGGCTGCGGTAGAGCAGTTGTCTCAGTCCATGAAGACGACGGTGGAAACTCGAGCTGCATTGGATGCTAATATCGCGGAGATCGACATCCAGATGCGCTGTCTTGAGGACCAACGGGCCCGACTCCAGTTAGATGTCGAGCGTGTCCGGGCTGAACACGCAGCTTTCAAGAAGGATGAAGCGACTTTTATTCAGCGGACTCTTGCCTTGGTGCAGCAACGACAACAGCTTGATGAGAAGCATGCGCGTGATA
This sequence comes from Iris pallida, assembly GCA_029216955.1. Lineage (NCBI taxonomy): Eukaryota > Viridiplantae > Streptophyta > Magnoliopsida > Asparagales > Iridaceae > Iris > Iris pallida. The sequence continues at coordinate 1,752,345 of JANAVB010040820.1, forward strand.
CTTCCGCTGGAGCTGTTGAATTGATGCGCCAAGAAGCTGAGCGACGAGTCCTGGCGACTGTGGAGGCCCGCACAGCCGGCTTAAGACTTCGAGTCAGGGAGCTCTCAGCCCATCCTGGGGAGGTTCAGGGACCGTAGCTTTTTCCTCTTTTATGTTCTTTTGCAACCCTTTGCTGGGGGATAGTGTAATTTTTGTACTCTCTCTTTTCAGAAAATAAAGAAGTACGCAACTTTTTTGTGATGTGTTCATTTTTTGTTATTATGAACCTGATGATTTGTGTGGACCCATTATCTTTTGCGCACCTTGGTTTTTAGGCACAGATAATAAGTTTGAAGGACCCGACATGTTTGCTCAGAGGTAATGTGGACGTGGCAATCATTAGGGTTCAAATGATAGAATCATCCTACTCAGAGGTGTGATGGACGTGGTAGGAATGATCCTGAGGGATACACTGAACAACTCAGAGGTGATGTGGACATGGAAGTTCTGCGATCAATGTACGACAACGCAGGGGTTGTTTGTACGAGATGTTTACTCAGAGGAAATGTGGACGTGGTAAACATAAAGGGTAGCGTCGGCTTACGTAGCGTAAGAGTCCGCTTTGTAGGGTGTAGAAGAACAACTCAGAGGTAATGTGGACGTGGTTGTCTTTCTACCGAAGGATGCCACGGAACAGCTGGGTTCCAGCGGCGTATGAGTTTGTGGAAGGAGATTGTGTATGAGCCCTGATGATTGGGCCCACAGATCCTCTTTTGGGGAAGTACATGTCTGAAGGATGTCAAGAATAGTACTTCTTTAGGAACTTGCCATTGATGGGCATCATGAACAAGTCCCCATTGGGTTTGGCGAGGCGGTAAGCACCGTTTGAGTATACCGTCTCTATGATGAAAGGTCCTTCCCACTTGGGCTCGAACTTTCCTGGTGTTTTGTGAGTTACCACCATCGGCCTCCTGACTGCCAAAGCCAGGTCGCCAACTTAGAAAGTCCTCTGTTTGATCCTCTTGTTGAAAGCCTGTGATATATGGGCTTGGTAGAGTTCGATGCGTTGTTGAGCTGGGAGACGCTTCTCATCGAGTGCCTCCAGTTCCCGCAGACGACGACGTTGATTGTCCTCTTCTGTGAGTTTGTTTGTTATTGCCACGTGGAGTGAGGGTATCTGGATCTCGAGAGGCAGTACCGCTTCGCTTTCGTAGACCAGAAAGAATGGTGTGTTGCCTGTCGGGGTCCGTACCGTTGTGCGGTAGGCCCAAAGGCATTCGCCAAGCTTTTCATCCCAGTCGCATTTATTGGATGACACGACCTTTTTGAGTAGCCTGACGATGGTTTTGTTGAACGCCTCTGCTAACCCGTTTGCTGCCGGATTATAGGCGGTGGATGCCACATTTTGAATACGGTTCTTGTCACAGAACCTGCTAAAAATGTGGCTGATAAACTGAGGACCGTTGTCATGAATGATCTGTCGGGGTACTCCAAAACGGTAAATGACATGGTATTTGATAAAGTTGACCACCCTGGAGCTCTTTACTTCCGCCAGTGGGACTGCTTCTGCCCATTTGGAGAAGTAATCGGTGATGGCCAGGATGAAGCGGTGTCCTCTTGATGAAGGAGGGGTGATAGGTCCCACAATATCCATGCCCCAGGCTTCGAAGGGCCAGGAGGCGACTGTAGGATGTAGTGGTTCAGACGGTGTATGTATGAAGTCAGCATGGAGTTGACATGCGTGACACTTCTTAGCATATTCAACAGCGTCGGCGGCCATGGTTGGCCAGTAGTAGCCCATACGTCGCAGTCGATCCTGTAACTTAGGACCGGATTGATGAGCTCCGCAAGTTCCGTCATGAGCTTCTCGGAGGGCTTCGGCTGCTTCTTCGTTGGACAGGCATCGAAGGAGGAGCCCATCGAAGGAACGTCGGTACAGCATTTTAGTAGCTGCGTCGTAGTAGAATCGAAGAGAGCGTCTCCTGACTGAGATGGCTTCCTTCGGGTCCTCTGGAAGAATTCCGTAGACAGCAAAGTCGATGAACGGGAACCTCCAGTCTCGGACATTAACACCAGTGTTCGTCGGCATGGCGTGGGCCACTTGCAAGCACAGGTTGTTTCTGGGACAAATCAAGTCTCGGCCTGTTACCGTGACATAGTGTTGAGTCCCAAAGGGCGCTGCCAATGAGGCTGCGAGGCCAGCCAGAGCGTCAGCCTCCAAGTTTTGTAGACGAGGCACGTGTTCGATGAAGAACCCGGTGAAGGTTGAAATGATGTTCAATGCAACTTCATGGTAAGGGATCAGATCTTCATGGCGAACCTCGTACTGCCCTCGAATCTGGTTCACGACGAGTTTTGAGTTACCGTAGGCTTCCAGATGGTCCACCCCCAGCTGTTGTGCGAGTTGGAGTCCCATGACGAGTGCGTTGTATTCGGCAACATTGTTGGAGCACGACTTTGAAAGAGAGTAAGCACGCTGGATGACCAGCTGATCGGGGAAGACTAAGACTACCCCCACTCCTGCGATGATTTGGCCTTTGGGGCCTGTTCTCGAAGCGCCATCGAAAAACATCCGCCAAACGGAGCTTCCTTCGGTGACGTTGGATTCTTGGACCTCATCCGGAATGTCTTCATAGAGTTTTGAGGATTCTGGGATGGGGTGTGCAGCTAAAAAGTCAGCCAGAGCTTGACCTTTAACAGCTTTTTGAGGGACAAACACCATATTATATGGTGTTAGCAAAATTGCCCATATGGCTAGCCGAGAGTTTAATGATCCTGGCTTCGTCATGAGGACTCTGAGTGGATTGACACGGAAAATGACATGAATTGTCTGGCCCGAGACATAATGACGAGTCTTCTGGATGGCAAACACCAAAGCCAAGCACTCCTTTTCAACGGGGTTGTACCGGTGTTCGGCCCCGATGAGCGTTCGACTGAGGTAGTAGATTGCTTGCTCATAGCCTGTATCGCTGTTTTGAGCCAGCAGAGCGCCAAGGGAATGATCCATGGCACGGACGTAAAGAAGAAATGGTTTGCCCACGACAGGTGCCACCAGGACTGGTGGGCTCGTCAAGTAGGCTTTGATGTCGTCGAAAGCCTTTTGGCACTCCTCTGTCCAGACATAAGAGACTCCCTTCTTCATGAGCTGAGTGAAGGATTGACATTTATCGGAAAGGTTTGCTATGAACCTCCGGATGTATGCCAGACGTCCCTGCAAGCCTCGAAGTTCTCGAAGATTCTTTGGAGGGTCCATGTTGAGGATGGCTTTGGTCTTCTCGGGATCAACATAAATGCCTTTCGCCGTGATGACAAAGCCCAAGAATTTGCCGCTAGAAACCCCCCAGGAAGGATTTAGCGAGATTCATTTTGAGTTGATGTGTCTGCATGAGATCGAAGACTGTCTTCAAATCCTGTAGGTGATCTCCTTTGAGGCGGCTCTTGACTGCGATGTCGTCAACATAGCATTCGACTGTTTTACGAAGATGTTGACGGAAGATGGTGCTCATAGCTCGTTGGTATGTTGCACCGACATTTTTCAAGCCGAAGGGCATTACAGTGTAGCAGAAAACACCCTTTGGAGTCCTGAATGACGTGTGTTTTGCGTCATCGGGGAACATCTTGATTTGATTGTAGCCTGAATACCCATCCATGAAGGACATGCGTTCAAAACTACATGTGTTGTCGATCATCACGTCGGTGATCGGAAGTGGGAATTCGTCCTTCGGGCAAGCAGAATTGAGGTCCCTGAAGTCGATACAGACTCGTATCTTCCCGTTCTTCTTGGTGACAGGTACGACGTTGGCTACCCAATCTGGGTATTGTTCCTCACGGATGAAGCCGCTAGTCAAGAGTTTGTCCACTTCCTGATCGATGGCATTCATGATGTCCGGACGGAAACGTCGTTGTTGTTGTTTGATAGGTTTGGCATCAGGTAAGATGTTCAACCTATGCATTACGATCTGTGGATCAAGTCCTGGCATGTCTTCGTAGCTCCAGGCAAAGACGTCGATATACTCTTTAGCCAGCTGGATTAAAGCCTCTCGGTCTTCTCCTTCTAGGCTTTTGCTGACGAAGATGGGTTTGGAAGAAGATCCGTCCCCAAGGTCGATCTGCTCGACTTCGTCTTCGGTGGGAGGTTCACGTAACTCAAAACGAGACTCCCATTGCTCTCCTAGGCGTTGAGCCCAGGGTTCTTCTTTGAAGGATTCCGGCGTTTGGTCTTCGCCTTCACCTTTTTGAGGTTGTGCTGACGTCATGTTAGCTGACAGCACTTTCCTGAAGACTGATCCGATACTGGTATCAGAATCCCAAGTCGACGCTTCGGACGAGTGGGAATGTTCTACGTCTTCTACGTCTGAGCTCTCTGGGGTTGATGGTGGCGTGACATAGCCTATCCCCCGTCGAGTTTTGTTGTAGTAGTTTTGCGGCCTTCTTTTGGGTGTTGAACACTGGAGAGGGAGAGGTCGACCCTTGCCATAGTTTAGGCCTTTGTTGCTTTTCAGGTCGTAGCCCATCTTTTGGATGATGTGCTTTGCTGTATCCGTATACCGATAAACTTGTACTCTGCCGGTATCAGGTTCAGGCTCGAGTGGCGGGAGGTCTTGATGACGCTCGACTTTGCCAAAAATGGAGGATCTTTCGTCTCGGCTTCGTGGAGGGTTTATGAAACAGACTCCTTGAGACGGGACTACTCGGTTTACATTATGGACGGTCGTTATTTGTGTTTGCAACGACCGTAGAGCGTGATCTAATGTATACATGGCATTCCAATGTGGAAGACAAGAATAATTAAAAGACACTCTATTATTGATGAACTACGAGATTTTATCCCGCGGGATTACATTGTCTAAGGAGGGTGCATCTACATCAGCAGAGATATATTCGCCAAGCTCCTCGTCTGTAAGCACTGGGACTGGATCAGGAGAGTCCACCACAGCTTTGATCTTGGGGTCTGAGAGGGTTATGTGAGCCCTCTCTGGCATCTTGGATGACTGCGGGGGCTTGCCCTTGAGACGCACCTTCAGAGGTGCCTCAACTGCGCCTCCTGTGAGTGGTGTCTTCCCCTGTAATTTTGCCACCAGGGGAGCCGATGTTTGAGGCGGCTTTCCTTTGAGGCGTATCTTCAGGGGAGCCTCAAGAGTCGGTGCTTTCCCGGATAGCTTGATGCTCATTGGAGGCGCCTTCTGGGGTGGTTTGCCCTTCAGTCGGATCTTCAGTGGGGCATCTGGATTCGTCTCAGGCTCCATGTCTGGCTCAGCTGCCGTCTCAGCCTCATCATCAGCATCGTTGGCTTCCTCCTCGTCAAGTGGCTTGTACAAGTCGAAATCGGTGAAGTAAGCCTCAATCCCTTTGAAAGGATCGATGTCTGTGAACTCCGTCCGGATGACGCCGTTGGTGGATACATATTTCATGCATTGGTGGAGCGTGGAAGGCACCACCATGTACTCATGTAGCCACGGTCGGCCGAGCAGAATGTTGTAGTTGACTTCGGCATCCACCACATAACAAGTCACCTCAGTTTTGAGGTTGCCTATGTGGCACTTCAGTCGAATCTTGCCCAGTGGCTCGCTTTTGCTAGCGTTGAAGCCACTGATGGTTGTGTTGGAGGGCGCCAGCCGGTACATTGGGATCCCCAGTTTTGACATCAGCGCCTTCGGGATGATGCTGAGGGAAGACCCCGGATCGATCTGAATCCGGCTCACCTTGACTGAACCGATGTACCCCATGTAATACAGTGGTCGGTTATGTCGGTGGTGCTTGAGCAGCATGTCTTGTTGGGTGAAAGTTATGTTTGGGATAATTTCCTCCGTACAATGACAGTACGCACAAGTAGTTGGGAGGTCTTCAAACTGCTTGACCTGACTGAGAAGGGATTCAGCGTCCTTCAGAGCTTCGCAGAGAGCTTCTCGGGAGTCTTTGGAAAGACGCAGGAGCTCAAACAAAGATAAGCGCACAGGAGTACTGGCCAGTTGTGCCAGTATGTCAAAGTTGTGGGGCTTGGCTAGCCCCGAAGCATTCTCCTTCCGTAGAGGTCTGTCAAAACGAGCCTTCACCTGCTTCTACTTATTGGCTGCTGAGGGTTTAGACGGGCCCTCCTCAGGGATTATGCCAGGAGGCACCACCTCGGCGGCAGCTTCGCCGGGCTGAGCGTTCTGTTGTACACGCATCTGTACTGGAAATGCCTCTTCTGTTGAAGAAGAGACCGTACGGCAAGACTTGATCTTCCTGTCTTTTGATTTGGAGGTAGAGCATACCTCCGGTTGAGTCACCTCGGAGACGAGGTCGGGGTGAACCCAGAGAACCTCTCCTCAAGATGTGGTGAGTGGGATGAGTCCACTCACATTGTCGCGGGTAGGTGGCAAGTTCACCATCTCCATTGTCGCCTTAGGGATGGGGACGACGCCATCTTGTGTGGTGGTCGGCGGCAAGGTGCCGAACTGAAGTGACACCACATTGGCTGATACCGTCTCCTCTTCATAGTCGACGGAGATTACATCGGCATTGATCAGGCGCTGGATGTAATTCTTGAGGACGTAGCAGTCCTTGGTCGGGTGTCCGACAAACCGATGGTAGTGACAGTGCCTCGGGTTGTCCACTTTCCTAACTTTATCGGGCCGCTTTAGGTCCGGGAGCTTGATCTTGTCACCCTGCTTCAGTATTTCGAAGAGTTGCAGGGTGTCTTCGTCATTGAATGAATACACCTCCTTGGGTCTCGGCGCCAGTGGAGGTTTCTGAGTAGGCGCAGATGCGCCCTTCGAGACATTAACAGTCAATGACTGTTTCCCCTTTGTTTCTCGTCCGGAGTTGTTGGCTGCTGACTTTTTTCCCTTATCATCAAAGGCGGGGAAGCTGACACCCAGAAGACGTGCATTGGCCGCCTTCTTTTCTGCGGCTTCAGCTTCGATGATGAGGGAGCTCCAGTCGGGAGGGGGAGTAGAGTTGAGCCAGAGCTTCACTGTGGGCAGCATGTTCATGCTATAAGAGGAGGGGAGCGCATGTTCTGGCATGCCTGGAGGTAGCCTGAAGCAGGCTTGTCGGAAGCGTTCGATGAACACCCGAACCGTTTCTTTCTCCTTCTAGCGAATCTCTATGAGAGATGCCATCGTCATGTCCTTCCCGCCGTCGTAGAAGCGATCGAGGAAGAGGCGCGTCAAGTCGTCGAAGGACGATATAGAATTGTCGGGGAGGCTGCAGTACCAGTCATACGCCACCCGTTTTAGGGCCCCAACAAAGATGCTGGTGAGGAGCGCGTCCTCCTTTGGAAGATGCCCCGTTTGTGACTGGAAATATGTCAGGTATCGATGCGGAGAGTCCTTCCCATCGTATGGTGTGAGTGTTTGTGGTTTATATTTTGGAGGATAAACCACCTTGTTCCACTCGAGGGGATAAGGCTGGGGAATGCCCATCTTCTGGCGCTCCTCTTGCCTATTTTTGGACTCGAAACGATCTCGCAGGTCCTTGATCATTTCGACCATATCCTCCGTGGAGCTTGGAGTCGGGGAAGGTGGCACTATCTGAAGCAGAGCGTTTGAGGGTTCCGATGTCCGAGGTGCTTCTGTGTCGGAGGGTGCCCGTTGAAGGGGTACACTCGACTCCCCATTAACTCCTGGGTCGGGACCAGTTGAAGGTGTTCTGGTCAAGGCCGACCGAATATCAAACACTGCTTGAGTCAGTGCTTGCATAGAGACAGAGAGGGTTTTGAGTCCTCCCTCTAATGAGTCTATGCGCTGAACAATGTCCTGCGGTGGTGCATCAGACTCGGCATCAACCCCAGCCATGTATACTGTCCTGACACGGCCAGGAGTGGATGGATTGGTTGAGGCTTCGCTCTCGGCCTCACTTTCATATGGGGGAGTCACCTTTCCTGGTGTTTCACCTTGGCCACCCCCAGTCACGTTCTGGAGGTCATTCTCGACGGGTGCATCTGTCAGGGCCTGATTGTCCTCGACTCCGTCTTGAAGGGCCTCTTCGTCTCTACCCCCAGCTGTGTCCTGAGGGACATCTTCGTTTCGAGGCGCTTCTGGCAGGCTGACTTCGCCTCGAGGATGAAGATCCGCCGCAGCTGTGCTTTGGACATCTTCGTCTTCGGAAGGAAGCTCAACAAGGGTTTGACTACCCCCAGCTTCCTCCAAGAACTTCTTCTTTGACCGAGTGCCTTCGAACACCCCGGAGGTCGAGACTGCTGCCTTGGTTTTCCTTGGCTGGCTTTTGGAATTACCAGTCGTCTTCCGGAGTGATAAGGAGTTGGAGACCACATTGCATGAAGCAACTCTTGGCTCCTATTCTGTTGACACCTTCTTCCTAAGGCGATATCGGAGGGGTGTCGATGACTGTAACCGCTGGAAGACTGACTGCCTTGGTGGTACTGCCGCCTTGCCACAGCAGTTGATAGTGACCACCGCACAAGTATGCCCCGTGAGAGGCTCATCGTGCTTGTTGGTCGACTCTCCTGATCGGCGCTTGTGAGTTATCACATTACGCAGGTCGTTGGAGGAGAGTGCTACCCTCACACCCCCTTCAGGCGCATGGCAAGGCCAAACGTCGGGGCGGACAGGTGAGTGCTGCGCCCCCTGATCTAATACCAAGCAGGCATCATGATCAGTAGTGGGGAAACAACAACATTTGAAGTGACTTGAACGGGCCTCAAACGCACAACCAGAGGAGGCACGGGAGTTCAAGACCACTGAATCTGCCGCACTCGACTTGGTTATGCACGCAGTGGATGCGCCCAAGTGAGATGAGGACTTTGAAGATCGACTCGTCTTTGGTGCCGAAGCACCTGAGTCGACCTTGTACAGCTTGCCATCGGCAGCGCACGTGATTGTGAGCACGTGCCTCTGGCCTGCTGCTGGCATAGCACGCTTGTGGCGCATGGCCCGTGCCGCCTCGGATTTCTTTGTACTAGCCCGCTGGGGCGCATAGTACTCAGCATCCAAATTCTCCTCGCCATTACAGCGAGTGAGTCTGTCAAAGACAGAGACTTTTTGTGGCGCATCAGAGGTGATGCGCGGGACTTTGGCTGCGCCCCTGCTCCGTCGACGCATCTTCCTCGCCTGAGAGGGAGATGGCTGGGGAACGTGGTCAGCCGCACGTTTCCTCGAGAGATGCGCTGCATCAGCGGGCGCACCTTGGTTGTTGAGAACGTCAGCAGGAAGGGAGGGCTGGATTGGCGCATCCCCTTCAGTGGTGGTGCCCGAGGCGTCGACCTTGCGCACCCAGACACGGCGGGTCTTCTTCGGCTTCGGCAGCCGCTTCGAAGGACTCGCGCTTCCTTCAGAAATGAACTCCTCGTACGCTTGTTGATTGAGGCGCACAACCAGCGTCTTGTGGGAGGAGCCCACCTTCACGTCGTCGGCCTGTGACACGACTTTCTCGGAAGAGGAGAAAGAAGTCCCCAGCAGAGTCGCCAGCTTGTTTGCCATTAAAATTGTTTGATTGTAAATCTTAATACAAACAGAACAGTGTTACAATATAGGACTTCGATGTAGTCCTAGGAGTACACTTTTGTTTAATCTGGGTCCTAAGTGCCAATGGAGCGAGTGGTAATGCGTTGACTCCGTTGACGGGCTGACGATGGTTATCGGTTCTCTGAAGGTGTAGATTGCTCTGGGTGCTGGAGCTGGTTGAGAGGAGGAAGACGTTGAGTGTCTGTATCTGCCTCTCTGATGATCTCTGTCTGGATTGTTCGTATGTATGTCTCTCTGTGTGTGTAAGGAGGGGATGATTCCTCCATTTATAGCTGGACAGGTTGACTGCTCATGCGCGCATATGTAGGATGTGCCGGTGCGTGGGGACGCCACGTGGAGATTGCTGATGGAGGCGCACGGATGATGCTCCCTACTCGTGAGGTTGAATTCTTCATACTGCTGTTGTGAGCCGGCACGTAGCAGAGGAGAAGATCTTTCTGTTGCTGAGATCTTGGATGAGTTGAGTCAAAGGACACGTGTCGTCGACCCATGACTCGGAGATCTCTGATTTGGTGGGGGGAATGATTTGGTGGGATGCGCCTTGGATTGGGCGCATAATGAGATTTTGGCTCGTGACCTTTAGGAGTCACGAGCCGTTCTGGGCACATGGCTTTTGAGGCGCATGCGAGCGACTTTCCTTCTGTCTTTCGGAATCAGAGATCAGTCTGGGGCGCATGGCTTTTGAGGCGCATGCAATGCTTCAACTGGAGACTCTTCTTCTGTCTTTAGGATCAGTGAAGGGTCTGAGGCGCATGGCTTTCGAAGCGCATGCAGGTTTGGGCGCATGGCCGCGGAGGCGCATACGGGTGGTCGAGTGGCCACGTGGCAGTAGCCGTCGGGATAGAGTCATGATGATGCTGACGTTGTGGATGCTTCGTCTTCTGCAAAAGCTGTCAGCCGTTCAGACTTGGGAAGGCGTGCTGCAAACTCTGTCAGTTCAGCATTTAATGTTGGTGACATTCGATGGACAGCTGAGTGGGCGCGTCGGTTGACGTTCCACTAGGCGTATGGGGGTGCATCCCCTTTGATGCGCTCGGTACAGGGCGCATCTGTGGGAGGCGTTTGGTGTTTGAAGGGGTGTGATACGCTGTCCAGCCGGCGCATCCGACACGTCTTTAATGATGCGGCTGTTTCGTTTCTCGAGTGCCTTTAAATAGCCGTTTGGCTGAAGTCGAGGCGTCCGGTTCATCCATTTAATGTGAGTTCATTGCTCGAAATTCGGAAAGCCATCCACTTGGCACGTGGGTTTGATCTGCCCGGCCTATAAATAGTGGCATGGAGAGAAGGTTTGCCTCTCATTCCCTCACGTCTTTCTAATATGAACTCAGGTTCTCGGGTGCATTCTATTGACGAAGTGCTCCCGAGGGTGAAGATGAGACGCCATGTTGTCATTGATGCTCTTGAAGGTGACTGTTACATCCAAAAGACGGAGTCGAGGGCTTCTGAGGCAGGCGGAAGGTGCCTGTTGCATCCAAAGATGGGGATGCTCGGGCCTCGTCTCCGTTATTCCGGAAGAGCCGTAGATCGGAATGGCGGTGCTAGGCTCTCTCTTCCTTCAAAGTGGGTGCTGCCCACTTTGATTGTGTTGAAAGTTGCTCCTTTCGTCGTGATTTCGATCACGGTCTTCCTTGGTCTTTGGAGGCTCTTTCGAAGCCTCCCCTGGCCACAACTTTGCGGTGCTCTTCTCTTCCTTGGTTCCAGCCAGAGGGTTAAATGCTTTGTGTATCGAAGCATTTATCAGGCGAGCCTGGTTGGAAGAATAACTGGGCTGCTGAAGGGATGCACATAACTGAGCTGCTGAAGAGATGGCGGGATGCGCCTGGTTGGAGGCGCATGACATCTGCTGCGCCTAACTGGCAGCGCATGGTGACTGGCAGCGCATGATGACTGCTGCGCCTATCTGGAGGCGCATGGTGGCCGCTGGCTGTAGACTTAGGATCTTTCTTTTGTAGAAATTCTCCTTTGTACAACCTTTTCTAGACATGTAATAGACTTTTATATATAAATAAAAAGTCCTTCTTCAAATGTCTATGGTTATTGACTTTGTTGTGAAGTGTTCTGTGCGAGTCCTGGCGCATGTAGTGTCTGGCGCATGGTCTTTCTGGTTGTGAAATTCCATGCTTCTACAGGGTCAATCTCGAAGCTATCATATAAAACTTATCAATCGAATATCCAAACTTTCAATTTCCATTTGCATAGACATAGCATCACTTGTTCAATCCGACTTGCATCCTCATATCGTACTCAAATTGTCTATTCAATCGGGTCAACTATTCCGAGTCATCATCCGACATTGCTATCTCAATAGTTTATCACTTGCGATCTCTTCCTACGGTCTCTTTGCGACATATTCATTTCCCACATTTTTAGATCATCGATACGGTCCGTACTCTCTTAACCAACAAAATAAGGCAACTACATAATCATATTTCTTCCGAGGCATCATTATAAATTTCTAGCACCAATACGGTCATCTCTTAGCAATTCACGTTAACCATCAATATTTATTTTGCATCATCTTCTTGTGATTCCATAAGAAGATTTACTATTCATTCACCGATCCAATCTCTATGGCACCAATTATCTAGCATACACATATCGGTCATCTTAGTAGATATAACATAACTCATTAGCTAAGTCATAATCCAACAATTCTATATTCCACCAAACTTGTTGTTCATGCGACAACGTCATCTACCGACATGGTCTATTACATATCGCTGCACCTCGATACTTATTTGTATCCCAGCCATTTGACTCTTATAAGGAACATCTACTCTTCATGCATCAAGGGACAAGTACCCATTCTCTATGCCTCAAAATAATCAAGGGTCATAACTTGTTAATTCAGAACATCAATTTCTCTCAAGCCCAACTGCACATCGTGCTAAGATCATCCATTCTTCAAGCCCATTCTCTAACTTTTCGGTCGTTGATGCAACTCTCTCTGCATCATCTAAATCATTTGCAACATCCCGATAAGCGTCTAACATTACTATCAATTCTATCGATATCCAACATGCAATTTCTTTCACTCAATTCCAACATCGTTCAATATTCGGTCCATAGTTGTTCTTGTAAAAATCTTTCGATAGCAACACTACACCATCATTACTAAGCCTACCATCCTTCTTACCCAACTGATTCAAGTCTTCGCCTGAATCTAAAATTCATTTCATTCCCAACCAAAGCATTCATTTCATATTCTCAATTCTCTTACTACCCAACATACTGCTAACCGACAAGGTCTAGCGATGGTTTACCCGAACACATCAAAATCTCACAACGGGTCATCCCAACTTAATCATCAAGGGACATTTCTAGCCCACATGTATCAATCGTAAGTTCAGCTACGATTCGATACCACCTAATACCTTATAGGTGAAGCAATCACAAAATCATAAACACATCAAGGGTCAAGGGACATCTTATCACGATGAGGGTATATGCGATATACCACCCAGAACTCAAGCCATTGCAACACAATATTCCTTCGCATCAAACCAACGTCCCATATGGACAATCCATCCCGCAGTGGTTATGCTGACCACAAATATCGACTCAAGATTCTGTCGATTCCCATTCACTGAAATCCATGCACATTCTGTGCCAACATACCAAACCATCACCCACAGTCGATTGCTGCATAACAATCGATTCAAAGAATCCCACGCATAAGACATCCAGCATACATCACAAACTTATTATCGCATCATTGTTATTCTTTTTGGTATCTTTTAGAAATTCAACAAAGCACACATATCACAGCCCACATATTTAGACTTATTGTATGAAACACCCAGTGAGAGGTTAGAATGATCAACGGACTTCAGTTAAGGGAACAACATAGAATAGTTTGGAAGCAACACAGAACAATCGCAGAAGCACTATGAATCATCATAAAGGCAACTTTGATTTTATCGCGGAAGCAACTTTGAGTATTCGCGGAAGCAACTTTGATTCACTGCAGAAGCAACTTTTGAATAATCGCGGAAGCAATCTTTGAATCATCGCGGAAGCAGCTTAGAATCTTCTTAGTAGCAACATTGATTCGAAACAAATCGAATAGGAATCCAAGGACGTAAAGTCGTGCTCTGATACCATTATGTCACGCCCCGATCCCGGAGGATCGAAAACAAGCCACTGGGCGTGATGCCGTACAAGTCTAGATTGCACTTGTACAAGGCAAACCATTACAGTTCCTGGTAATTCTCAGAAAACATCAATAACGCAGCGGAACCAAGCAGATAAATTGAAGTCACACAATTTATAAAGGAATGTATCTCTTTATTGATAATCAAAATGGATTACAAGACTTGCAGCAGAATACAGAGTTTACAATTGTTTACAAGGCTCTTAAATAGCCGACTGAATGTATACACTTGTCCTTTGGGCTACAACTGAATATACCGACTTCTTTACAATGAACTTGCCAATATGGCTACAATCTCACTGGTACAACTGAGTTCTCCTGTTCCATACATTATGTCCCGTATAGCAGAAGACATCGTCTTGGAAGAAGAGCTTCTGTACACCCATCCGATTTATCGAGCACTGATTCACAGGATTTCCCCCAAGCAAACACCTGTAATATTGCCCACAACGTGGGTCAGTACATCCTCAATGTACTGGCGAGCGGTGCTGGCCCAACTCACCTAAGAAGACAACACTAAGTAATCATGTTACAGAACATTATTAACAGTGGTCTTTCTTGTTGCCTTAGGGTCAATTTCATGTTATAGCCGATGAGAAGTAAAGCATGCAATTCTCATAGCCAACGTAATTTAAAGCATACTGTTATCATCCTTTGGTGATTCTTACCCACGGTTGTGTAGCCATCCCTGTACATTTATAATACTTACTCTGCCTGCACAAGACATTATTAGGAACAATATCATTTTTCAATATGATTATCACCGTTCAGGTGAATTCTTATCAAAGTCGACATCCTTCCCTGTATTTGAGTAATAACTTACTCTGCCTGCATAAGTCATCGTTAGCACCTGACCTATCTATATGAAGGTCACTGGCGACACGCCATCTTGGACCGTTTTACTGGTACAACGGCGCCCTTTCAGTGCAGGTAGCTAGCCTCACTGCAAGTCCCGTTTACCGATGCCAGTACGTCGGCACAATCCTTGTTTCCCCCTAGAACGAACCGGGTTCCATGGCCCAGAAATACCGTTCGAGAAAACTACCTTGTCGACAAGTTGTCCATGACCATGCAACTATATGCAACTTATCTAAGAAGAAAACATATAATGCATGATAAGGAAAACTAAGCAAAACCATCATTCTCATTCATATTGCCATCTAGCCATCTTGCCTTGAGCCAACGCTCATATTATCATCTGCCCATCCAGGGTCTTAGCGTAATCAACATTCTACATCGGCGACGGGATAATAGAATGTTGTTACCCAATCCTTTTGTCACATCTTTGATACTAAACATCTTTCCAACCAAACTCAATGTACTTACCGTCCAATTCCTGGAACTTAGCATCTGTTTAGCATTCATTCATTCGTATGCAATTCAAGCATACTCACTGCCCAGTACTTGGGTCTTAACATCTGTTTTGCCATCTATTCATTGAGCCAAAGCTCGATATACTCACATGCCCAAGTATTTGGGACTTTGCCTTCACCTGTCATGTAATTCATCGCAACAGCGTACAAGCATACAATTCATCTAGCCACAACAGTTTACATTCAGGTGATTATTATCTTTCATTATCTTTCCAAATTCCATGCAAGGTGTTATTGAGCAACACAATAAGAAACATAGCATACTATCCTTATTTTAAGCGTGAAGCTAAAGGATCTTTGAAGGGTTCAACACTACTCACATTCATAGAACGATTCCCTCCACGATCGCATAGACTTCCAAGCGATCCTTCATATAATCCCAAGTCCAACAAGGCTTCATCGAACCAACCATCCATCATAAGGCATCTTGCGGGTCGGGGCACTACAACCAGACCTAGGATTTGGAGAAGAAAGAGGGAGAGAGAATGGAGAGTGAGGAAGAAAAGGAAAAAAAGAATAAGAGTTAACTTTTATACCTACAACTTGGATAGCCCTGAGTAATTTTTTCAGTGGCAAACTTGTAAATAATGGAAAACAGTCACTTGGACAGCCCCGAGTAAAAAAGGCTGTGTCCTTATAATTTGCCTTTCCAGAATGTCCTAGTTTGTAAAATCCAATGGACTCGGAGTCGGAGAAGGGTTAATATTAAAATATATGTTTGAACTGTTGACTTAGATTGACCGTCGTAAAAATAGAGATCTAAATACAAATTTTGATTATTATACGAGACCCTATAACTAAACGAAAATGTGTAAGAATTGTATGACTTAGAATATTTAGTTTTCCATGATGAGAATTGTATGACCTGAATTATTTAGTATTTTCATGATCAATCGAAAATAAGATATTTTTGTTTCCTTCTATTTCGATATCAGTACCTACACAATATTTTGGGAATTTTGAGTTTCATGCATTCAACAATGTGACCGAGATGAGAGACATCTGATGATATGCGATGTCCATGAACTCGTTTCCATCGAAATGGTCACAAAATTTGTGTGACTGTTCATGAGATCATAATAGAAGCAAACAACATTATTATCACAAGTCTCATTCTTGATTGGTCATGATAAAACTAAATAACCCAAGTCATATAACCTCCACCGTGAAAAACTATAAACTATATAATCTAAATCACACAATCCTCACATATTTTAGTTTAGTTTTAGATATAATTTAATATTCAAAATTTATGTTTAGGTCTCCATTTAGGACAGTCAACCAAGCCAACCGTTAGGACGAAACTTAAATCTTATTCTGAAACAATTATGCTATTTGGCTCCCAAAATATTTGGGTAATGTCATCTCCCATTATGTGGCATCTAACATGGCAAATTTTAATCCGAAAAATTAATTACCCAAATTTTGTTAATATTAATATTAATATTAATATTAATATTAATATTAATATTAATGTTAAGGTTTAGTATTAAGGTTAATTTAATGTTAATTTAATATTAATATTAATTTTAATATTAATATTAATATTAATTTTAATATTAATTTTAATGTTAAATTTTGTCATATCAGCTGTCATGTCAGCGACCATGTCATATGTCACGTAATGGGAGATGGCATCATCCAAATATTTTGGAAGCCAAATAGCATTTTTGATTCTGAAAATATGAACACATAAACAAAAATTTGTAATATTACAGGAGAACCAAATACTAAATAACCCTAATATGCAATTTAAAATTTAAACCAAAAATTGTGTTGTTAGATTATACATACATTCTTACTTCAAGACAGCAATTACTATGAGGAAGTTGGTATTGAATGCAATTGATATGAGGAAAACATGCTGAAAACAAAATCAATTCTGCTATTCATCACCCAAAAATCAAAATGATACAATATTTCATTATGTGGCATTTAACATGATAGATGGCATATCAAATTTTAATAATAAAAATTTGTGGCTATAGGATGAATAAGAAAATAAGATTGCCTCCAATTTTTTTAATTTTCTATTTTTAATTTTTAATTTATATAAAGGTAATTTTCTATTTTTTTTAAATTTTAATTTTTGTTTGAATCGTCATGTTCGATTGATCGGTGTTTCGCAAACTTGTTCTCACATAATTCCATTACGACATTCGTGGGAGACAATTCTGGACAATATCGGTGCTACATGATCGGTTTAAAAATAGAAACAAATATCTATTTCAGGAAGACATCTCTCTCGTTCAAAAGATCACTTTTTTGTACAGAGACATAACGAGAAAAAGCCATTCATGCTCCAAAATCTCCTCCTCAATTCAACTTCTCCAAACAAAGGTGGTGATTGTTCATGGAATTTTCCATCGGGTGCCGGTATTGTGGATCGAAGGGATTCGTTATATCTCGGAGATAGATCGTCAGGAACTCGCTGCACTATTCGTAGGAGCAAAATTCTATTCTAAGGACAACGTGTAACTTACCTCGAATCCGTACTTTCAATTTTGAATATATTTTTTCTGCAACTTTCTACTTGCATGCTTTAGAAACTTTTACCAAATATCACCCATTTTTTTTTGGATGATGAAGGTAATGCCCTGTTCCACGCGGCCTATTATGCTGGTTTATTGGCTCCAAAGTCTGGTTGAATTTGAATTCATGTCGAGGATTTATTCGGTTATCTTTATGATTGGTGTTATGTCTCACTTCGAGTGGCGATGCAAACTTATTTAATTTGGACGGATTGAATAGTTTACGAAGATGTACTCGTTTGAATGTTTATATTGATTAAGAAGTTCCAAACCGTTAGCAGGGGGAAAGAGTAAGGAAGAGAATTGAAGCTTAGAAAATTAAGTTATATAGACTGCAAAGTTTGCAGACCCTTTATGAGACCAAGAACAAGTTTATGAGACAGCCACACAACCTTGCTTGGGATTCATTTTTACATACTTATCAGCCAATAATTAACTTACAATAACATATTGCTCACAGCAACGTTAGGGACTCCATTCACAACTTTGAGTTTTATGTTTCATAGAGACGAATGCAACAAGAATCAGAACAACATGCACGGAGAAGCAAGCACACCTAGCCAGTCCTAGTTTATACTGAACAAGTTCCGCAGAGCACCCCTCCCCAGCCTCACCAGCAACTTGTCGGTGCCGGGCACGTCGGCGTCGACGAGCTTCTTGAGATACCCAATCGCCCCGTGGGCGAACGTCATCCTCCTGCACCTGCCGCTCGAGGCCACGTACAGGAGGCAGCACGCCGCGTGCCCGTTCGACGCGGCGTTCTGCGGGCTCGGGTCGAGCAGCTGGACTACGCCGAGAGCCGCTGCAGCGACACCACCGCCTTCTCTCTCGCCACCGAGGTGCCCGATTCGATCAGCCGGATCAGCGGAGGGAGCGCGCCTTCGGATATCAGCAAGCTCTCGCAGCTCCGGCCGGACTCCGAGAGCATGCAGACGGCAGCGGCAGCCTTCTCTCTCGTCTTCGGGGCGGTGGCAGCGAGCAGCTGGACCAGAGCGGCTACGCTGCTCCGGACGAGAAGCGCGGTGACGCTCCTCTCGTCGTCCCTCAGCGCCTCGAGGAGCCCGTCGACCGCCCGTTGCTTCGCCTTGCAGTGCCCGATCTGCAGCCGGGCCAGCAGCTCGCGGTCCGCGGAGCCGGACTCCTGCAGCATTGCTGCCTGCTCGATCTCCGCTGAAATAATTCAAAGAAAAAAAAAATGACACACAAATATGGTCAGACGCTGCAAGACACAAACATATGTACATTCTTTTAGTTTCGTTGCACCAACAACACCACAGAATCTTCCTTCGTTTCAGTGCAAGACACAAACGAGTTATTTCGTAAGAAAGTTTTACAAAGGGCTTGTAGGAAAGCAGCTTATTGACGGAGGAATCCCTTTGTGACAGCCAGCCTGCAAGCACAAGGGTTTTGGAAAGCAAATTCTTGTTGGTAAGTCTCGCTGTCATGGTAGCAGGAATGGTATGACGCATTTTAATTGTCAATAATGCTAAGTCTACTACCAAATCTTTACAACCCTCTTACAACCACTCACCTATTTGTTGACATGTGGGCCATGGCCCACATGTCAGCAACGGGTGAAGGTTGTAAAAGAGTTGTAAGAGCATCTCCAACCTATTGTGACTTTGGAAAAAAGTTGTTGCCACATAGGAATGACAAAATTTTATTCAAAAGTTCTTCTCCAATGCAATTGTCAAGTCAATTGTGAAGCTTATGTGACAAAAATTAAGGAAGACATTGTGAAGTTGATTGTCTTGTTCTAGACAATGCACTTGACAATGTCTTCTCTTCCATGTCATCAATTATGAATAAAAAATATTAGAAAGAAGATGAGTAGTTGTCTTAAAAGTTGCCTTGGAAGTTGGAAAAAATACTTTTTATTGTCTCCTCAATACTTTTGCATTGGAGAGAGTTTTTCTATCTCATTGTCTTTTGAGATATAATTTTGCCACATAAGCAAGACATTGTCTTGTGGCTCATGCCACATAGGAGCCACCTAAGACTCACAACACTTAACAAGACAATAGGGTTGGAGATGCTCTAAGCATTTGGTTGTAACTGTAGCATTACTCATTGTCTATTGTCGTCTGCAAGTGTTGGTTCGTGTTAGGAAATGTTGCAACAAATTATATTTTCATTTATTATGCGGCAGACTATTTGACTAATATAAATATCATTCAGAATATATATATATTGGATCACAAATATTGTTCTATCAGTTAGAACCGGCCCGACCCAGCACAAAGCCCAGACACTGAGTCTGACCCAAAAATTTGGTCCATGTGAGTCGACAGTCCGGTCCGTTTGATAGTGGTCTGCTCCAGTATATTGGGTCACATATATTGTTCCATCAGTTGGGCCCAATCCGACCCAACGCGAAGCCCAGACACGACCCAGCTCGACACGGCCGACCTGGTGCGAACTCGGGCCAAACATATGACATTTGGAGCCTCCCTGCACTCTCTCCTCTTTGACAGGTTTAAAGTCAGAATCTAAAGCAGGCCCGAAGCTTAGATGTATTATGGCAATGCAAATTCAAGCATACCAATGCTGTCCATGTATTTTTTTTTTTTTTAATTACTCAAACAGGTCTGTTTTCACGTATAAGAGAAAGAAGAGGACTAGACTCAAAACTATGACCAAGTTTATGTTATAATAGACTTTCTGTCTCCATAAAACGAAATGTCTAACTCCCCCTTGTATGTGTTGGTTTTGTTGCTTGGGCAACGCATGTGATTCAATGAGGTTTCAATTCTTTTCGTCCCACATCATCAGATACGATAAAAAATTATCATTTGTTTAATAGTGGTTTATCCACTTTATTAGGTAAGCTAAATCCCTTAATTTGTGTTTTTGACGTGTTTATTAGTCATGTACTTAGCACTTAGGACGATTGTATTGCTGATCGAACCATGAGAATAAAAGTAATTTTCTTTTTTTTTTTCCTTTTTTTTTCTTTTTCAATATGCTTCGGTTGCTAGTGTTTCGCAAACCTGGCTGCCTTAAAACAACAACCATGACCAAATTCTCCTCCTTCGTTCAACTTATCTTCTAGACAAGGACCGTGATCAATTGCGGGACTCGTCACCGGGTGCACGATGTTGCCAGTCGTTGGGTTCTTTGTATCTCGAAAATAGATCGTCAGGAACCTGCTACACTGTAACGTGCCTCGAATCTCATTCTTCTACGTTTTGTAATATGTTTCTTTCCCTCTCTCTCTAAAAACATTCATTCACATAGAAGAAGAAGAAAAAACAACCAAAATTAAATTTTCCACCTCCGTCAAAGTAATATTCCGGCGGAGATCTGTGTTCGTTTGCTGAACTCATCACCGGATGCACGATGTCGTGGATCATTGAATTCGTTGTATCTCATGAATAGATCAACATGAACCTACTGTATTGTAACGTACCACGAAGTCTATATTTTCAATTTTTGCCTTTAGTTTCTACAACTTCTAATTTACATGCTTTATGAATAGACTCCAAGAAAACATTGTTTATAAAACATAAAAATGATCATCACCTGTCATCCTCGTCGTCGTCATCTTGTAGTCATGTGTCAACTGCACTTTTCTAAGGAAAATCTTCGTCGTCATCGCACAATCGTGATTTTGCAAATACTGTAGAATAGACTGCCGCCCGCTCCATCGAGGAAGAGCAACTTATGTTATACACGTTGGTTTATAGAACCAGCACTACCAAAATACACTCAATTAGCGACGGATATTTAGCTACGAAATTTTTCCGTCGATGATAGCGACGGCTTCGTGGCCGCTCAGCGACTGATTACCGACTACACGCCTTTGCCATTTTTATATTAATTTTAGGGGGAGGAAAGGTCGCACATCCGTCGCTAGACTGTCGGAATTATAGCGACGGATCTCCAGTCGTCGCTACGTAGTCGATTATTTGGCGAAAATTGTGTAGAGAATTGGTGGGACAATTCTTCGACTACGTAGCGACGGATATTCAGTCGGCACGTATCAAACAGGGCGACTACGTGGCGACGGATTTCTTCCGTCGCTATTCCGTCGCTATATATACGTACCAGACTTTAAATGAAACGGCGGGAGGAACTTTTCTCATTCCCCCCAAATTCACTCTCTCTCCTCTCTCTCTCTCTCTTTCGCAGGTGTCGGCTTCGGTGATCGACGTCGGTGTCGTCGTCGACGTCGGCGTCCTCTCCTCTCTCTCTTTCGAAGGTAACCCCCTCTCTCTTTCTCTCTCTCTCTCTCTCTCGGGGTCTGGGAGGCGGGCTTGGGGTTGTGGCGTCGGGGACTGGGCGGCTGGATTGGGTCGGGGGCTGGGCGGTGGGCTTGGGGCGGCGGCGTCGGGGGCTGGGCGGCTGGCTTGGGGCGGGGGCGTCGGGGGCTGGGCGGCTGGCTTGGGTCGGGGGCTGGGCGGCGGGCTTGGGGCGGGGGCGTCGGGGTCTGGGAGGCGGGCTTGGGGTTGGGGCGTCGGGGGCTGGGCGGCTGGCTTGGGGCGGGGTCTGGACGGTGGGCTTGGGGAGGGGGCGTCGGGGTCTGGGATGCGGGCTTGGGGTTGGGGCGTCGGGGGCTGGGCGGCTGGCTTGGGTCGGGGGCTGGGCGGTGGGCTTGGGGCGTCGGTGGCTGGGCGGCTGGCTTGGGTCGGGGGCTGGACGGTGGGCTTGGGGCGGCGGCGTCGGGGGCTGGGCGGCTGGCTTGGGGCAGGGGCGTCGGGGCTATTTGCAACCGACGCACAGCCATAAGCACTCTTCATATATATATGCAACCGAACTACTGGACTGGGCGGCGGGATTTGGTCGGGGGCGGCGGGTGGCTTTGCTTCTCAAATTCATCTGAGTTTATATATTGGCTAAATAATGTGTTATCCAGATTGGGTGTTCCATTAGTTTGGTGGTGTTTGGATTAGTAAATATGAATATGGGGTTTGGATTCATGGTGTATATATATGTTCACTGTCTCAAGGACAGTGTGAGTTCTATCAGTTGTGTGCTTCTGTATAGATGTATATATCTATACATCTAGCTGTGATATACATATGTGTATGTGACAATCTCAGTTAGCGACGGACTAGTTACCGGTTAGCGACGGATATTTCCAGCTCCATTTGCATTAATCTACGGTACGACATGGTGATCAGGACATAGTCCCTGCAACCATTCGACTGGCAAGGCAGAAACTATGTAGCCGTAGATAAAGTTGACTGTCTTCCGACCCTCATCCCTCGGCAATGATGATACGACAACCTATCACTATAGCTTATATAGTAGTAGATGATGTCTTAGTATTACATTAAGTGAGTTCATCTTGATTCTGTTATATCCTTCAGATACTAGATACGATAAGAATATATACTACACGATATGTATACAGAATATAGATGATTCACACTAATGTATGCTAGAATGAGAGCGCCGGAGAGAGTGAGAGCGCCGGAGGGGGGAGGAGAGAGAGAGAGAGTAACATGTCATGTGAATATCATGTTACCGCGGTGTCGGAAGACTAACATGTCATAAATTTTTAAGCCGTGTATTTTGATATAATCTTCCCAACTCTTTCCTCCTATGTAGTAACCTTGCATTATTACATAGCAGGAAAGAGTTTGGAGGATTATGTCAAAACACACGGCTTAGAAAATTATGACATGTTAGTCTTCCGACACCGCGGTAACATAGTTGTCACATTAAGGGTCTTTGACAAGGTGATATGTTGTGAAAAGATATATCCTTATAGTTCTCCTACGTCTGTTGAAGAAAACCTCGGTACTTCCTCCGGGTCATGTCGCCGGCTGTGCTGCTTCCCCCTCCTCTTTCTGCCCACTTCTTATCCTCCGACTCTACACTTGAGCTGGATGTCATATATGGCTGAGAGAGTCAAATAAAAAGAAGGGAAGTAGAGGGAGGAGCAGATTGGTTCAGAGCCATGGTGGAGGACAGGAGAAGGAAGATGCTTGATCAGAACGGATGGCTCAGAACACAAACCAAGATTCATTCTAGCATACATTAGTGTGAATCATCTATGTTCTTATCGTATCTAGTATCTGAAGGACGTAACAGAATCAAGATGAACTCACTAATGTATGCTAGAATGAATCTCGGGTTGTGTTCTGAGCCATTCGTTCCGATACTTGGCAATTAAGCCATTCGACTGGCGAGGCAGAAACTATAAGGCTACTTGCATGTTCTTCCAACTTTAAATTACAAGATTACTACATTAGGTTAAATAAATCACTAACCTCATCGCGGCCAATGTTTACAGTCTTGGTCTCAACTGTCTTCGATTCTATGATCCCATGCTTTCGAAAAATAGACAACGCAGACAGTCCATGGAATAGAATGGCCTTACATGCAAATCGTCTGTGATTATGTATCTTTTCCTGTAAGCCCCTGAATTTTGGGCTTATTTTTTTTTCAATTTTATAAATCAATTATTTTGAACAGATATTATTATTTGATTATTATTTGATTTAATGCTCTTTATCGTGACTTGGAATTCTAGAGCATCAGGGATGCCAGTCTCTGGAAACTTCCTTCTTGGAGTTTGTAGTTGACGAGATTATCTTCATTTTGATATATCCTGTCCCACTCGAACTTGTTCCCTTGTACTCTTTTTGCTTCACGCAAGTTCGGGTCAATTTAGACTATTTTAATTATTAATTGAATTCCCACTCTTTTCCTGGATCTTCATATGCGTGTTACCGTAACTTTTAATTTAGGAGCACCAGACCTATCATTTTCTCGAAATCAACTTGTCATGCCTGATCTACTCGAGACGCTCTTCATCCATGACCTTCGTGTCCCACTCAGACACACCCTCTTGTGCTCCATTTCCTTTGCACAACTTTCGGTTCAATTTAGGCCAATTAAATATCTGCCGTAAAACCTGATTTAATTTCCCATTTAATTTTCGGGCCCGACATCGACCCAACCTAGTCGACCCCAAATATGGACAAGACCCCCATGAAGCCTACTATCCGCCTGCCACTTGTGTCCCATTTATTTGAGTCCCCGCATGTTATTTATTTATCCATAATTATAAATTCCTATTTTAATTCGAATATTGCCTCCTGTCCGATTTTGGCCCGACCCGGCTCGACCGAACCCGAACCCAAGCTCCATATTGTTCTTTCATGACTGTCCAAATATCCCACGTAATTTTCCTATTTTTTTCCTATTTTAAAAATATCTTTATTTCTCTCTCTTTTATATATGTGTATATATATATATATATATATATATATATATATATATATATATATATATATATATATATATATATATATATATAATATGTTATAATATCTTCCTCTCTCTTTCTCTCACCATACAAACACACAAGCCCCTCCCCCTAAGTGCAGTCGACCTACACATCCCCTCTCTCTCATTCTCTCTCTAAATATCTTCTAATATCTCTCTCTCTCTCCCTCTTTATATAATATATACACACACACATATATATATATATATATTATATAATCCCACTCTCTCTCCTTTCCCATCACCCACTCCCATACATCACTTCTCTCCCTCTCTCTTCACCTGGCCGAGAACAGCCCCCCTTCTAATTTTTTCATCATTATTCACACCATCACCATCATCTTCTTCCTCACTTCTCCTTCTTCACATTTTTTTCTTCTTCTTCTTCTTCATTTTAACACAAAAGCCACCATCACCATTATCATTAGCATCACCACTACCACCCGAACACCAACACCATCTCCACCCCACCATCGCCGGCAATTCCTCGCCGTGCCCACGGTCGGTCCGTCGCCGAGCTCCCTGGTTGTGCCGCCGGGCCAGGCCGGCGATCCCTCCTCTCGTGCGGCCAGCTGCAACAGCAGCAGCGCCACCATAACAGCTGCAGCGCAGCAGTGCAGCGACGGCACGCTGGCAGCCGTGCGCCGCCCCGGCCATCGCCGCCGCCGGCGAGCCCCCTGGCCGCGTGCGCACATTCCGACGAACACCCCCTGGCAGCCACCCTCGTCCCCGGTGCGCACGACAGTCGATTCGTGCATTTTTCAAGAGATCCCGTCGACGCGCTGCGCGCGAACGAGATCCAGAATTGGCGCCTCGTCGCAGCAACTTCGTGCCAATTTTTTGGAGAATCCGACCGTTGGATCGGCGATTTCTTCGCTCCGTCTCAATCTCGGTATATACCCCTTCATCCTTCTCAAATTTCACCCATTAATTTCGTCGTTTGATACATCAAAATTGGCCACCAAGTTGACGTTTTAATTGAACTGTTTTTGGACAGTTTTGTGACGCCAACTTCGCGGGTTCGTATCTTCGTCGTCGCAGCTCCGTTTTGCACGCTACCAGTTTTGGTACACAGCTGGTATAACCCTCTTCCTGCCCCCTTTAGATTTCATTCAGTTTGAGCTTGTTAGGTCGGTCGAATTCGACGCCAAAGTTGGCCGTTCGAATTCTTAGTGTTGCACTTGTAAAATTTCATTTTTGAACCCGGGACTCCGGATTCAATTTCTGACACCACCAGTAGACTCGTGGCATCGTTCTGGCATGTTTTCATATAAAGTTTGTTTGATTTGGAGAACGTGGGTCCCGGCACGCATTTCGGTGCAAAGCGGGTCCCACTTTCTGAGTTAACGGGACTTTTTGACGCCGGCTCATCGGAATCCAATTCTGGATATACCGTTGAGTTCGTATCGTCATTCTGGACTCGTTGACATATAATTTGCTAGGTTTTAGTGGACATTGGTTCCGACACGCATTTCGGTGCAAGTCGGATACCAATATCCGGGTCAACGTGTCATTTTGATTTCGGCTCATCGGAATCCAATTCCGGATATACCGTTGAGTTCGTATCGTCATTCTAGACTCGTTGACATATAATTTGCTGAGTTTTGAGGACATTGGCTCCGACACGCTTTTCCGTACAAATCGGTTTTTAATGTCCGGGTCAACGGACCAATTTGAGATCGGGTCAACGGAATCCAATTCTGGATATACCGTTGGGTTCGTATCGTCATTCTGGATTCGTGGACATATAATTTGTTAGGTTTTGTGCACTTTTATTTCGACACATTTTTCGGTGCAAAGTGTGTCCAACGACGGACATTATTTTGGCCCAAAATTACTGTTTTGCCCCTGTATCCAAATTGGACTTTTGGACAGGCTATCCTAGCTGATTTGACCATTCTGGACACGTTGGTGATGTTAGTTTCATCATCCGACAACATCTGTATATTTTTTCCCTTTTTGTGTCACCCTATTATTATAATATTTTCTTCTTTTGGTTGTTTTAGAGATCCGTCGATTTCAGTGATTTTTAAATCACTGAAATTCATAAGTTGACCTTGTAGAGGTTTATAGAGACTAGCTTGACCATGGTTGACTACTTTGACTAGACGTCGAAGTAGAGTCAACAGTTGACCTAGGTTTGATCAGACTTGACCAACGTTGACTTTTTGACCAAAGTCAACTGTAGGTCAACCATTGACCTATTTGACCTAGATTAGACTTAGAGTTGACCGGAGTTGACCAGTTGACCAAAGTCAACTGTACGTCAACCTTGACCCAGTTTGTCTTAGTTTGACCTAGATGTTAGTATATCTTTTGACCCTGATCAGCTCTTGTATTATTTCATCTTTAGGTCTGTGGCTTTACTCTGAACCCTGATTCATATTGACAGTAGGACCCCAGGCGAGTACATTCTCTGATAACTTATTCCCAATTTATGATAACTGTTATGATTCATGTACTTAGTGTTGATATGCTTATTCCTGACACATGGTTCTCACGGATTGGTATTCTTGGATCCCGACGAGAGATGTTTCTCCTTCTTAGGTTGGAATGTATTGTGCAAGCACCCTTGTAGCTCTTGCTCGATATGTGGTCACTGATTCTAGAGAAGGTTCGCGACCTTCTCATTAGAATCCCGTGCAGTGACGTGTCCTGTTTGGATCCATTCTACCAGTTGGGGTAGGAGGAGTAGTAGCGTAGGCTTGTGATCAGATCCATCCCGCATTCCCGAACAGTGTGAGTCATATACCGCACTTATGACTTGCCAGGCCGATTCTTGACAGGTACCCAAGCCGATCACAAGCTGAAACTATTACTCACACACATTGGATATATAGCTTACCTTGATTCGTGTACATGCCATGATCCCGTTCTATTTTCTTGTTCTAGCTCTAGCTTTACAGCTTACCATGCCATGATACATACATGTACACTCCATGATTTATTGTATATGCTCTACTTACAGTCTTATAGCTTTTATTCTATCTTGAGATCTGTTATGAGATATATGTACTCGTTCCATCCTGACCGGATATGTTGACAAATTTTAGGAGTAGTTGTGCCCTCATTATTGGACTTCATGATGTTGCTAGCTGAGGTGGATCTCACTATTCTTCTATGGGAGTTGCCTGGTAGTTATCCTTAGTTAGTCTTGTTGTTCCTTCTTTATCTTTCATGTCTTATGATTATTGTAGATTCTAGTTGTTCTAGTGATATTGTTATTAATTCTTGTCTTATCTTTCTTAGTTTTCGTGATGTGACATGAGTACATTTTTAGTTATGGATTCTTAGATGTTGTAGTTAGTATAGTATACTTGACAGCGTTCTACCGCCGATACCGCGGCGTAGGCTGGGCGTGGCCCACGTATTCGTACCCGTATATCCGGGTGCGGGTCGTGACATTTCCCTCCTCATCCATTGCCTTACCACAGGGACATCGAGCGCCAATAACCGAACTATACAGACGGTGAGTCTTGGTGTAGCACTCAAATGTGGGGCACCCGTAAATTCGTCGAGGTTTTAAATCATCGAAGTTCGCAGTGGCAATAAAGAGTGTGATCAGCTGATAGACATAACTCGGATAAAATCAGAAGACAATGCAAGTACTTGTACTGCTAGGTGGCTCCTATGTAGTAATCTTTCGGATAAAATCAGAAGTCGTGGGTTTTGACATAAATCGACTTTGGCCTCAACAAAGACCACAAGTCAGACGATGAATCCTACTTGTTTTGACATAATCCTCCTGTTGTCAGAAAGATGGCTCCTAGGACTCGTCGAGGTGGTGCTGCTAGTCGAGGAAGGGGTCGAGGCAAGAAACCCTTGGAGGTCGACACGGAGGAAGTCTCCGTCGTAAAACAAGAGCCGGTGACTGTTAAGGAGAAGGTGTTACCAAAGGTCGAGGTCAAGGAAGAACCGATGACCATCAGGAAAGAGATTGCTCCCAAGCTTGAAGTTAAGGAGGAGCCACCGTCAGAGAGTAGTAGCATAGGGACCGACCCTCCTGTCCCTACAGAAGACCTCAACCAGATTGAGCCTTCGTATGCAAAGTGGCTGATAGAATGGTACATGCCTCAACGCAACTATGATCCCTGGCTGTGAGGATTCATCGTCTGACTTGTGGTCTTTGTTGAGGCCAAAGTCGATTTTCCTATGCGGTTTGGAATATTTGTGAAAATTTTGGAATATTTGTGCTATGATCGGATTATAACGATGGATATTAGGTTACTCTTCCGGATAATTGATGTCTATTTTATATTTATTTGGTTTGGTCTATATGATTCTTGGATAATTGGTGTGCATTAAATTCGTATGTGCATATTTGGTCTATGTGATTCTTGGATAATTGGTGTGCATAATATATTTGGTCTATGTGATTGTTGGATAATTGGTGTGCATTATATATTGGTTTGGTTTATGCATATTTTTGCGAAAAGGGAAAGCGCTGTAATTTTTTTTTCAAAATATTCTCAGTTAGCGACGGACTTGTGACCGTTTATCGACGGTTACTACCAGTTTCCGACTACTTTTCGACGGCTTTTTCGTCGCTAACTGGAGAATTTAAAATATTTCCAGGTAGCGACGGATGGTCGATGGAATATCCGTCGGCATTGTATATAGTTCGGCGGACTAGCGACGACCTATCCGTCGTCCTTGTTCTGGAAATACAAAGAATTTCCAGAACATGCTCGACGGATCATCCGTCAGTACTCCGTCGATATATATCGACGGATTAGCGACTACTCTTCCGTCGCCATGGTGCTGGAAATGCCAAGCATTTCCAGAAACTGATCGACGGATAGTCCGTCAGCACGCCGTCGCTAATCCGTCGTTCGTTACCGACGAATACCGACGGAATGAGCGACGGAAAGATACGCTCTAATACGCTGTTACGACGGGTTACCGACGAAATTTAACGTCGCTATTGTCTACACAGTTCAGTACTTAATAGTTGAAATAGACGACAGTCCGTCGAAAATGCGTCGCTAATGCTTCGTATTGTGACGTCGACAATCCGTCGCTATTCCGTCGTTTGACGACAACGTAGCGACGGACCGTTATTGGCGACGAGCTGATTGCCGACGGATTTTTTTGGCCAAAATCCGTCGGTTATCGGTCGCTAATAGTAATTACCGTCGGTTTAGCGACGGATGGGGCCGTCGCTAAAACGATAAATTTTGGTAGTGCAGCCGTTGGTTTATATATATATAAAGAGAGAGGAGTACTCTAGAAGACTGAACCAGACGGTTGGTTTATATTATGAAACCAACTTATGTTATACACGTTGGATTGGAATTGAATGATTGAGATTAAATGACTTAAAAAGATGGTGGGGTCTACACATTGGGTGGTTCTATAATACAAAACCAAACGACTGATTTTGGAGCATATATATATATATATATATATATATATATATATATATATATATATATATATATATATATATATATATTTATTTATTTTTATTTTTATTTTTATTTTTTTGGTCCCACCGAATATATATATATATATATATATATATATATATATATATATATATATATATATATATATATTTGAAAGAAGGTAATTGTGGCAAATGCTCCCACCGAGAATCGATCTCCTGCCCAAGTGGTCCGGAGTTCGATCTCCAGTCAGGGGCGGATCCAGAAATGTATACTGGGGTGGGCTAGATTGAGTTGGAGTGGGCTAGATGTAGGCAAATTTCACAGAAAAATCTAAAAAAAAAAATTATATGGAAAAAAAGAGAATTTTTTTTTTTGTGGGCTGGAGCCCACCCCATGTGTTACCTGGATCCGCCCATCACTACAAGAAATTCGGGTTTCCGTGACAAGTTATTTGTGACAAGTGTAAAACTTGTCACTGAAATGGATATTTTTGTGATAAATAAATTTTGTTGTCACTCATAGTTTGATTCTGTGACAACAGTGATTTTCCGTCACACAATTAAATCGTTTAGTGACCATGTTTTTATTAGTCATCACTTAATGTTGTCACTGAAATAAAATTTAAATTTTAGACTTATGTCAAAGACAAATTATGTGTGGCAAGTGAAAATACTTGTCAGTTAAGGTATTTTTATAGTTACAAGAAAATATTATTGTCACATAAAACTATTATCCACAAGATTTAAATTTTATTCATGTCACTTAAAAGTATTTTTTAGTTACCAAATAATTGTATGTCACACAAAAGTATTAGTCACAAAGAAAAAATTTATTTCATGTGACAAAAACTTAAAGTAATTTAAAAAAGTTAAATAAACAAAATATCTATTGCAATGAAATATAACATTGCTAAATATTTCAAAATAAAAAAATTTAATACAAATTTTTTCTCGTTTTTGGTTTAGGAGGCAAACCAAAAATATTTCCCTCAAAATCACAAAATTTGGAGACTCTGTTGAGTACAAAATCCCGAAATCCCCTTCCATTCCCAATACAAACAAACAACTCTCTCTCTCTCTCTCTCTAGAATATTTTTTTTACATAAATATAAATGCTATAAATATAATATTGTCTTGCTGGTACAATACGGTTCTGGAAGTAATTTTCTGATAGCGTTGTACTATATACTATTGTGATTTTTTGCATCTGAAATCATAATTTTCTATAGAAGAGCTGCTAATAGTTATTTCCATCTAAATTGTAAAAATTCATCTTCAGGTTCGACATAACTTGGATCAGGCCAAAACAACGTTGGAAGCTTTGATTAAGGTATTATAATTGTAATGATGAACCTTCTTTTATATATTAAATGATGCAAAGTCCATGTATATGGTCCTTTGCTATACAACAAATATGTTTGGAAAGGGAAGAAAAGAAAAGAGAGGTAAGGGATTCTAGATCACCAATATTTCAAGATGTACTTTAAGGTGAGACCTTTAGCGTGCTCTGTCTATATGTTTAAAGCAAAGAGCTTTGGGTGAAAATTTTCATCGAAAAACATGAAAAGTTGTGTTAAGAGTTAGATGTTAGCCCACAGGCCTAGCACATCTTTTGGGCTTTCTTTATTAGGCTTAGGGTTTACTCATGTATTATATATATATATATATATATATATATATATATATATATATATATATATATATATATATATATATATTAATATATATTTTAATATATATATATATATATATATATATATATATATATATATATATATATATATATATATATATATATATATAGATGTTAGCCCACAGGCCTAGCACATCTTTTGGGCTTTCTTTATTAGGCTTAGGGTTTAGTCATGTATTATATATATATATATATATATATATATATATATATATATATTAATATATTAATATATATTTTAATATATATATATATATATATATATATATATATATATATATATATATATATATATATATATATATATATTATCCTCTTATCAATTGATGAAGTAAAAAAAGTAGACATTTTGCATTGTGAATTGTACAGTTAGGTCTTTTGAAACAGTCAGGGATATATTGATTCCTTCTCTACGTACATGCATAAATAGGTTTCCTTGTTTATTATGTCCTGAAGCTAAGTATTCTATTTGATATATGAATATATTATATCTTGATGTTTAATAGTTCAACCCATTCTGCATATATAGGGGACTTATAATATCATACCCTTTTGAGGCTCCCGCCAATGCAAGGTTTAGATGTAAGCAGCCTTGCCTCCATTTTTATGTAGAGGTGGTTTGAACAACTCAACCATCGCCCGCCCTCCTAGATGAATGCCAAATGACAATCACTACACTAAAACACATGTATTTTAACGGTCTAAACATGTTAGTAAAATTAATTCTAACGGATTATTGTCGTGATTATATTGGCGTGGGTAATATTACTAATTACCCTTCTAACGGCTCCTTGCTATTAGTATTTTAATTATTCTAACGGCTATAGCCGTTAGTATTATATTTTCTAACAGACATGTAAAAATCTATATAATGGAATAGTAACAGGATTTAACCGTTAGTATATTTGAAAAAAATGGAAAAATAATTAGAATTCTCCTTTAGTTTAAACCTTTTTCCAAGTCCGTCAATTGACAATTTTCTCAATTCTCAAAAAAATAAAATATTGTATCTAAACTGAACCATATTTATATATTGATAATCATTCATCATTACATATGAGGACGAGGACAATGACAATATCCAACCAATCAACTTTATCTCTGTTTTGCAGCCACATTTTTGTTCCCTGTTACTCAAAATCTTGAACCACTATAAGAGGATAAACTAGAAATGCCAGGGTTGACTTGAAACATGACACTTAAGAAAACCGTTGGAGATAGTTTTTTTCTAGCAACTATGTCCATGAAGGTATATCACTTCTTCTGAGCCACCACAACAGCAATCCCGCCAACGAAAAGTCCTAAAGTTGTGGCAGTTATGCCAATGCCAATGCCAATGCCAATCACTCCATCTGAGAATAATAAATGTT
This sequence comes from Iris pallida, assembly GCA_029216955.1. Classification (NCBI taxonomy): domain Eukaryota; kingdom Viridiplantae; phylum Streptophyta; class Magnoliopsida; order Asparagales; family Iridaceae; genus Iris; species Iris pallida. The sequence continues at coordinate 1,785,539 of JANAVB010040820.1, forward strand.
ACTAATCCAGATTTGGTAAATGAAATAGAATACGAAAACAAAAGTATTACATAAACCAAACCAATGGGAAGAAACACCCAAAGTATATCTAGTCACCTTTGGCAACTTTGTCTTTCCACCACTTTCTTCAAAGATATGGCTTGTCTCCAATCTGGCGCAATATAAAAAACCAATCAAGATAAAATACTATTCCTAAGGTATTATTTACATGGTGCAGTCTGCAAAATTAATCAAGGGTAGAAAAATTGATGGAAACAATATACCCTGGTGCTATCAACAAAACCAATCAATATTGTCACATGGTATGCTTTTCTAATGATGTTCCAATACTCATAGGAAGAGTTCGACGCCGATACTAATTCCGATAGTGTGAACCTTGTCAAAGGACATAAATAAATAAAAAATGTAGACCTTATACAAGTTCTCTACATACAGTGGCACAATGATGTATACCTAGTAAGGCAACTGATATAAATCTCTTATGAAGTGTCATTTAACAAATAGTAAAAACATTGGAGGATATATGGACAGAGTATTGCTTGATAGATTGGGAAAAAGAATACCTGATGTGTTTGAAAAATTGGAGATGATGGATATGAAGTACCTGATAAAGAAGACAAAAAAAATCAACTGAGTTGACACCAAGTATAAAAATTGCTTCAAAGAAAATGAATAACATGGATTCAAAAAGTAAAAAACAATGGAATTTAAATTTGTTAATGTACAGTATCCTTATAAAGATTATATTCCCATTGTCATTTGTTATGCAGTTGAGAACTGTAGAAGAGCGCTCGAGGAATCCTCTCAAGGAGATGGATCGAGATGAGGACAAGGATATTTCCGACATAGATCCTACAAACAGCCAGCGGAGGGAAAAAGTGAAAGATGCTATGCTTCACGCATGGAACTCTTATGAGAAGTACGCATGGGGCCAAGATGAACTTCAGGTTTGTTCTAATATTGATATCGTCTTAGAAATGTAAAACAACAGAACCTTCACATTTAGTCGAGCTTTCCAAAAATGCATTGGAGAATAATGTATTCCTTTCAACTTTTATGGCCAGCCGCAATCAAAGAACAGAATAAATAGTTTTGGCGGCCTTAGAGCAACTCTGGTGGACTCTCTTGATACTCTGTACATAATGGGACTAGAGGATCAATTCAAGAAGGCTAGAGAGTGAGCAATAACTTTTCATCTCAAAACAGTTCTTCATGCTTTAATGTTTTTGAATGTTGTGCACTTATTGCATAGCAACTTTTTTATTCAACCATGTTCTTCACCCTACTATATGATTTTCAACTACGATTTGTTCTAGATAAATATTCCATAAAGTTATTCAACCTATTGACCTATGTCGTGAAAGATGATGAGGAATTCAGTTGATCATTGGTTTTCTTATTAATCTTGAATTCTGTGCAATTTGGACACTTTTAGCTCATTTCATTTTGGTCTTCCTTCAAGTGTATAGTTATGCGTGTGTAGTATTTTGCCATCATAACTGACCTTATCAGTTTACTCACAAGGTTTAGGCCCTACTCCATGGTTTGGGATTGCTGCTGCTGCTGCTTTTCAAAAAGCAGCAACAGTAACAGCTTTTGGAAGCAGTCTCTCACCTGCAGCAGTAATCCCAAATCAGGCCTAACTCTAGACCTGGTCCATTTTATTTTAGTGTTGGCCTAGCTTGGCCATTTTTAGGCCAGGCTCACCTTGCAAGGATGACATAGGTTTCGGCAGAAAAGAAAGACCCAGGCTTATGGTTACAAGATCATTCTGTTGAAAGAATAGGAAACTTCTACAGTTTACATCACTAATAATAAAATCTCAGCATCCTGTCTTATTTATTGATGGTTCTTTTTTAACTATAGAAAACTAAAAAAATATCCACACTTTCTAATAACTTTGGCTATCTGTCTCCTCCAAGGTATCCCCTTAAATTTTTTTGGCATCCATTTTCTAAATGTTTTCGTCTGTGGAATAAATATGAATACCAAGAGACTGTCTTCTTTACTAAGGAAGTAAAAGGAGATGAATAAGATGATAAAAATACGATTTCAGCTTATGAATTCTAACCTGGAGAAGCCACTTTCAGTTTTGAGGATTCTTATTAGATAACAAAGTCAAGTTGGGATCTTGTGGCTATCTGACTTACACTTTTATGATTCGAGGCAGGAGACAAGTAATTGGTTGAGAAGGAGCACCCAAGAGTTAGCGGAAGAAAGATAATGTTTGGGAGATTACGGCTTTTAACTAATAGCAGACCGAGACCAGTATGTATTTATGGAGTATTGGGTTATAGCCTCATAGGTTACGTATAATCTTTAATTGGAATCGGGATCTTGGACTCATGTAGTAAGCTTCAATGATTACTAATTTATGAATAGGTTTTGCCTGCAGGTATGGGTTGTGTTCCAATGAGTGATAAGTAATATGTACATTCGCTAGTCATGTAAAGATAGTATTATATGTTTATGTTCTAATGGGTGTCAAAGTCCAAACCAGTTCCTCTATAGAGGGACTTTTCAAAATTAGGTCTGAGTTCAGCACACAGAGCAAAGGTTATGGACATGACTTCCACCTATATGGGGCTTAGATGGACTGACAGGAACAATGCTTATTGCAAATTCTACTAGATGAAGATGGTGGTTGTGTATCTTTTTATTCATTTTTTAATCTGAAGTCTTTTTCTATAAGATTAAACTCTTGAATGACCATGGTGCTATATACATTGATGTTCTTAAACAGCATGATTGCTTGATGTATAACCGGTTGACCAAGACAAACCCGAAAGTGATTTTTGTTGCGTTCATTATAGGTAGGAATGATAGTGCATCTGAATAGCTTCGCTGATTTCTAAGTCAGTTCAGATCCCTTCCAGCCTGACCATAGTTGCATCCTCCAATCTCAAGTGTAATTGGGAGAACAGTTTTGCTGCCTAAGCTAGGTTAGAGTTATTATGACCTTAGCAGTTCAAGATGGTGACTGTGGAACTGTGCTACTTTTTAAAAAGTTATTTTTTTATAAAAGGTGGGATGAATAAGACCTCCTGTGTTTCATTATGAGCAACATTAACGAAACAGAGAAACTTATTTTTTATCTTAACCTTTTTATATAAAATCAAAGTGTTGAATGAACTTGGTGTGACAATATTGTTTGTAAAAATAATGATTATTTTAAAAATAATGATTATTTTTAAGGATTGTCCGACATTTTGGGACAATATGAGTTTTAAACCAACCTTTATTAAATCAAAAGTGATTTGTTTAGTTTTTTTCCTGGATATAATTTTCTGATCTGATGAACTTGGTTGACTTCTGGTTCCGCTAAGAGCCAGTCCACGAAATTTGGCAGTATTTTGCTGCATCCAAGGCATCGCCATATCTCAGTCTATGAATCTTCAGTTAAGGTCAACTTTATATAGTTCTCTTTGACTAGAAACAGAAATGTGTAAATATTAGAGCCTTAATTCTCATATGTATGCCTCTGTGATGAGTAAGGTTATGCCAAATGCATTTTAACATGATGCACATTAGGAAGTTGAATAGTCCTTTTTTTTGGAGTACTGCTACTTATCTTAGCATAAATACTATTGCTGATCATTTCTTAATAGCTTTGTAAGGTGCTCACTGTCTTGTTATTGAATATGCTGCAATATCAGCTAAGAGAAAGTGTTTTATTTTCCTGTATATGTTGAATTGCAGATTTTATATTTCCATTCTTATTGCTGTTTATGGCAGGTGGGTTGCAAACTCCTTAGATTTCAACAAGGATTATGAAGCAAGTGTTTTTGAGACAACTATAAGGTTGCATTGTAAGGTTTAGTTTCATTTTCTGTTTAACCACCTTTTTTTCAGGAAGCAATAACAGTGAAATTTAGATATAATGCAATAAGCTTTGGTTCTATCCTTATTACATTGGTCTTGTTAGTGTTGAGCATCTCTGATAATTTCCCTTAACCTCTTATATATCTTTTCTGTCATTGTTGATTGAATTTCAGAGTTGTTGGTGGGCTTCTTAGAGCCTACGATCTTTCTGGGGATGAGATATTTCTTGAAAAGGCAAAAGATATCAGTGATAGATTGCTGCCAGCATGGGATACACCTTCATGGATTCCCTATAACAGAATCAACTTGGCCAATGGCAATGCTCATAATCCTGGGTGGACAGGGGTAATTTGTGAATATTCTTTCTTTTCGTACTTGGACATTTTGTTATTTTTGCTAAGCAATGATGTTTTTACTTGCAGACTTGAATTCATTGGTCAATATTAGGCTAGCAATAACATTTGGTACATGCCATGTGTTCCGACTTTGTCTATCTGGCTGACTTGACATTGCGAATTTGTTCATAGCTTCGCACACTAAGATAGTCACATTTGTTCTTATCTTATGATAATGAAGTCTCTGGTTGTTTGAGCATTAGATGGACTAAATCAATAAGTTTCCAAAGTGGTCTCTTCTGATCTATAAAACAACAACAAGAAGAAGAAGAACAAAGCCTTCATCCTAAATTTTGTGAGGTTAATTAATGAATCCTTCGCATTATTCAGCATATTAAGTCGGTCTTCTAACACTAGCAATTACCATACCTTTCTTATTTCCTCAACCCATGTTTCTCTTGGTCTACCCTAGTCGTAGCAGCTCTATAATTGAGAATCTAGGGTTTATTATTGAAATTGGAGAAGAAGGAGATTACAATGTACTCTCTAATTTCTAAGACAGAGAATGGAAAGAACTAAGTTCAGTATTCTTTTTATGATACATTCTTTAACAGTCTCCCCTACTTATAGGCTACTGATACATTGCTTATTACAACTAACCGACTCTACTAACTCATTGGAACACAACCCATACCTGCAGGCAAAACCTATTCATAAATTAGTACTCATTGAAGCCACGTCAGCAAATGTGGTTAGTAGAGTCGGTTAGTTGTAATAAGCAATGTATCAGTAGCCTATAAGTAGGGGAGACTGTTAAAGAATGTATCATAAAAAGAATACTGAACTTAGTTCTTTCCATTCTGTGTCTTAGAAATTAGAGAGTACATTGTAATCACCTTCTTCTCCAATTTCAATAATAACCCTAGATTCTCAATTATAGAGCTTCTTCTTCTTTCCACTTACTACAGCCTTCTTAGTACTTTTGTAAGAATTTAGCTTGCTGCAGCTTCAATAGATTACATAAGTGAATCATGCTGCATTTGAGAAAGTTGTAAGATTTCATTGTCTTAGAATTAATGTAGTATTCAGTATTTGATTAAACCCTCATTCTATTATATTTTGACATTTATGTTTCTTAGGGTTTCTATTTTTTATATGTGCTAATTTTTGGCTATTGCAGACCAAATTTTACCGGAGTTTGTCTTTTTTTATTAATGTTAGGAGGAAGAGATGGAGAGAAGTTTATTGAAACGCAACCAGGTTGCTAAAGCTTGTTTCCTCTGGATATATGTTAGTGTTTGATCTACTAATCAGTATACCAATTCTTACTAACAGATTTTTGTGTGTTTACAATGTAGAGAAGAGATGATGATAATAATGATACCATAGGAAGCAATTAAAGTTTTTCTTATGAGTAGACACCTTCAAAAGAAATAATAGTTTTTGTACTTGCTGGGAAGGAAGTGTCAACTATCCTGGAGGCTGCAAAGAGGATTATCAGAAAATAATAGGAACACACTATTTTTTGTGTATTACACTCAAAATTTAATTGTAAAGATATATTGAAGACTATATAAAATTGTTTATAAAAGTAATTTTGGTTTGATTATTGTTTGTGTAATTTACTTTTAATTGATTGACTTGTTTGCCGGAATAGCGTAGGAACGTCAAATGGTGTGTTCCAAATCTAAACCTAGGAACACCTAGCAAGTGTTCCAAATGAAAGGTTAGGAACGCCTAATATCTGTTCCAAATATTTGCAATGCCACTTTTAGGAACGGTTACTATACATTCCTAAAAATAATAGGAACACATTTATACCGTTCCTAAATCTTTTTTTTGGTGTAGTGTGTTCTTGTCTTTCAATGTATAATGACAATGACAAAAAAAATACTCGTGACAATATTGATTTGTCACAAAACATATAAAGTGTATACTACGGTGACAACATTTACCTTCACTAAACATATAAGTATATAGTGACAACAATAAAAGTGTTACTGCAAGTGTTTACAATGATGACATGTACATGTCACTAAACATATACGTTTATTGTGATAACAATAAAAGTGTTACTAAAATTGTTTTGTGATATCAAACGTCGTCACGGAAATAATTTTTATTTTTTGGTCAAAAATATATATTTATTTTTAACTACCATAAATGTTATTTGTGACAATATCGTGTGTCACTTATAATAGTTTAGTGACGCATTTGTTGTCACGGAAAGTTTACTATCACTGACAACATATTCTAGTCACAGTAGAGAACTTTCTGTGACAACGACTTTGGTCGTCACATATACTTTAGCTACGGAGGTATAGGCTACGAAAGTAAGTCGTCACTATACTCGTCACAAAAGATGTGTTGTGACGAGTTTCATAACTTCTGTGACAACGTTACATGTCACAGAAACCATGTTTTCTTGTATTGCATGTCTCCAGTGAAGGCGAGTTCGCCACAATTACCCATAGTTTCAAAATTTATATATATATATATATATATATATATATATATATATATATATATATATATATATATATATATCTATATATTATATATATATATATAAAAGCTGAACCCTAATTTAATTACTGATATACATACATACATATGAGCCAGGTTAATTATTTGATTAAGTTAAGAAATTGTGTTAATGATGACATTTTAATGTTTAAAGAAGATTAGCAAGTGACTGAAGAGAGAACTCAAATTTCTCCACAAATGTCGTCACTCAGCTAATTGTTATTCATCACGATGATTACTTACTGAAACATTTTTACTATAATATGACAAAAGTTAAAAAAAAAAAAAATTAATAGACCAGACTACTCGTGTCATGGAGTTGGATTCGATGGGTTGGGCTTCAGTGCACAACGCAGTCAATATTGGGTCGAGCCCGTTCGAAAACCTTAAGCCCATGTCAAAGTTTAATAAAAGTCAAAAAAATTATTGTACCGAAATTAATTTTAACTAAATTAGCTACAATAAAATAATTTGGATAAATTAGAACCGGAGTCATTTCTGCCAACTCAACTGGGTTGGCGGAAAGTTGGCATTGCCAAATTTCCGCTAACCTAGTCGGCGGAATTGTTGCGTTCCCTCATAAGGTGGTTCTTTTTTTGTGTATAATAAATAACTGAATAACTACCTAGATACTTTATTAATTATTTAAAAAAATTAACTAAATATTTAATTATCTAATATGATTTATTTAAAACTGAATAATTCTAACTCAAGTGATTAAGGTGAGGTATTTTTCTTGGTTGCTTGAGTTTACATCCAAGGATTTAAAATTGTTTATAATAATTTATATTTAATTTTTTTAACATTCTTTTCGCATGTGCAATTGCACGTGCACTTACTACTAAATATAAAATATAGATGATAACAAATTAATATATAAAATACAAATTAATATGACAATAATAAATTAATATATTAGTATACAATAGATATATTAATATATACAAATTAATATATACAAATTAATGTATTCAAATTAATATATACAATTAATTTGTATACTAATTAATATATTTTGTTATTATTTGTATGTTAATATTTATATATTTATTAGTATATATTAATTTGTATAGACAAATTAATTTGATTATATGGATAATTTGTATATTATCTATATTACTTTGTATATTAAGTAATATGGATAATAACAAAATATATTTGTTAGTATAAAATTAATATATATAAATAAATATATATATTAACGAATATATTTTGTTATTATCTATAGTATAGATAATAACAAATTAAAATAAAAGATTAAACAAATAAAACTAAAAGATAACCAATTTTTTTTTAAAAAACCACTTTCTAACTAAAGTCAACAATTCCGCCAACTAGGTTGGCGAAAAGTTGGCAATGCCAACTTTCCGTCAACACAGTTGGCGGAACATGTCCCTGGTTCTAATTTATTTAAATTCATTTCGTTGTGACTAATTTAGTTAAAATTAATTTTGGTATAGCATCTTTTCTTATAAAAGTAGGAGTTTATAAACTTTGGGGACTCAAGAGGAAGAGTTGTAGCTAATTTTAGCTAACTACGTGATAATATTGTACAAATTAATTAGGGATATGATTTCTCTTGGAGGTATACTTGTTATGTACTGTAATCAATCTATTATCTATTATCTCTAGTAGTTAACACAATGTTATATATAAACATAGTATCACATTTATTAAATTTCCAAAGACACTAACGCTGTTCACACTACAACATTTATAAATCTATACTACGATATAAAAAAAAAAATTGGCTTCATCGTAAAATTTCTTCTTCCAACTATGTTCTTCCTAGCTTTCTAACTGAAATTGTCCAATAAATTTAACGAGAACATTTAAGTAATCTATACTACTATATGATAAACAAAGTTTGGCTTTACGGTATTTTTTTTTTCCTTCCAAATATGTCCTTACCTAAATTTTAATTAAAATTATTCATTAAATTAACAAGGACAATTAGATAATTATGTATATAAAAAAAAATTAAGAAAAATATAATTTGAGCCTTTTGTATCTTTTGTTCTTCCGATACATAAAAAAAATGAATAGATAATTAAATACGTACAACAAACGTGCATATATAGTAGTTTATAATAATAAGAAATTGGTTAAATCCAACTAACAATGTTTTTCTTTTTAAACCGGTTGGTTCAAAAAAAACTTTCTTTTCACTCTCAATTTTTTTTTTCCCGTTTAGACATCCGAAGGATACCCACGAGCATCAAACTTTCGATTTTTCGAGAAATATACATAATTTATATTAAATAGTATTTTTCTAATTCAGTCAGTCTCATATATTGCACACAAATGCATGTTCTAAGATTGGAAATCATATTTTTTTTTTGGGTACAAACAATAGAAAATTGCACTAACGCTGGCTATGTGTAACAAACACTCATTTTACTAGGCTCTAAAACATCACTAATTCTTGTCCTATAGTTTGTTGGCATCTCTAATATTAATAATTCTCTGTTAGTTTGGAATATATACCACTTTATACAACTATGGTCCTTATCTATGTCTTCTGTCAGTCATTCTCCATCACTAATTCTAGAATTTATTTATTTATTTATTTTATATTTTGATTTTTGCACCTTTATTTATATAATATTTTTTAGTATTTCGGTTGCGCCATCCTAATCGATGGGCTACCGTCCATGGGTTTTGAAAATCTGG
>JANAVB010040820.1:1805443-1991085 GCA_029216955.1 Iris pallida
TTATTTTCTTTCTGATGTTTGAAAATGCCAAAGAATTGAAAAGGAAGGTGATATGTCACGTCCCGCTCACGTAGGAGCGATCGTCCTCGCTAAGGCGTGATGCCGCACGGGCCTAGGTTGCGCCCGTGCAAGGCCAAGTCCAGAAAACGGCCGATTTGAGTTAGGCCACAGAGTCGCACAGAGTGTCCCCATTTGCAGCGGAAAGTAAATGAACACAAGTTGGAAGCGAATTCAAACTCTTTATTGATATTCAAGAAGTTTACAAGCGGCGCTAGGCGAGTTTACAAGTCTCTCAAGCTCTCTCTCTCTCTCTCTCTCTCTATCTCTATCTCTTTCTGAAACATAAAAGGCGTGCCAAGTGGCTTACAAGATGGAATAATTTAGGGCGATGGTTCCGATACATTATGTCATTATAGGGTGCTTCAGCTTCTTGCAACGTTCCAAGGCCCCAGAGTTGGCTCCGCGCCTTGATACGTTCGATGGAAGCTCCGTACCCGCCGGCGTCTCCTGCATCCTGCAAGCGACTGTGGGGTTATCAGTACATTGTTATGCACTGTTGGGGAGGCTAGCTCGCCCACAATGCTATCATTACCAAACACGTTCCCTTTACTTTTTGCACCGTCTATCATTCATTATCTTTCTAGTCTTGCCTTAGGATCGGTTTCATGGCATATTTCGTAACCTATCTCGTGTTGCCGAATTCAAGTGTCGTATGAAATACATGCACGACTTACCCATACTTACCGTCCGGCCTTCCCTGTCGCATGTAAACCAAGTTAGTCAACAATTCATATATTTCAACTTAACATGATTCATGTAAACATTCAATGTTACGGGCGTGTCCATGTCTCGGGTCCTAGCGCGTCGTAGGCATATTTTCTAACTCCTTTGTCGAAGTACTCTCGATTATCTGGTGCGTTATATTCAAGCCTATTTAGAAGGCACTTCATTTAGTTAACTTAGACTACTTTGATTTCAATGCAAGGACTTGCACGTGGATTGCCACCAGCAAAGCCCACTTAATCTATATGCATCGGTTGCTGGCATCACAAGCCAATTTGGACATGTCTTCCCCTTGGTAATTTCTCACCTATCATGGCGTGCGGCTTGGTACACCCTGATAGTCTTTTAAAATACCCGGCCTTACGTCCCCTGGTGGCCAAGCCCGCACTCAGGCCTGTACGTAAGCCAAATTTTTGATTTCCGTCCGGACCGGCACGTCCTTCACACTTTGACTGTGCCGCTGGAAATACCCTTATTTCCCCTCTCTCCCGTACACGATGGAGGTGTCCACGACCATTTCGTTTATTTGTCATTTTAACTTAACGGCTGTCTCTGCGCCGTAGGCTAATCCTTAGCCTTAATGCGTTATCGACCAGGTTGGCGTCTGTGCAGCGCGGGTAGCGAGCCCCGTTGCACGTGCCCGTCACACCTGTCGCTAACCATTCTTTCCTTCTTATCTTTCATTCATTCTTTCTTTTCTTTCTTTCATATTGTCTGTTCGTTCATTGATTCATTCACGTATTCAATCTTTCACTCGTTGGTTCATTCATTCACACATTATGCAACTCCCCGTACGGGAGTCGCCTTGGCGACCCATCGATCCCATAATCTTTCAATGTTGCTATACTCTATTCGGAACGACTATGTTGATAGTCTTCCGTTTTCATTGTCGTAAACCATTCATTGTTTTATTGTTGAACGCATAAGGGACTTGTACGTAAGCTTGTGCCTTAGCACGAGCGTGGAGCGCGGTGCGAGAGTTCTCATATTTTCCATGTTCTTTTCCATATTCTATACAAGCATACAAGATGGGATTATTCCCCTAGCTAGGTGTCTTGAGTCATTTATTAGCATGCGCGGTGTTATCGCCTAGCGATTCTAGCATTAGTGACCGTATTGTTATGTGTCTAGGCTAAGCAAAGACGGGTTCATCGGAGCCACCCACCTAATTAGCGATGTTCGCATCGGCCGAGCGATACTCCGAGCGCGCCTTTGAAAGTCTAAGTCTGGACTCATCTTGACGGGCCAATGTAAGCCTTGCATCGATTCTTCATCAGGTCGATGCTAACTCTTCGGGTCGACGGCTCGTTTGAGTCGTTGCACTTGCCGTTTGAATCGGCGTTCCGCTAGGGCAGAGCGGGTCATTACATAATACACCACTCAAAATAAGTCTCGTCCTCGAGACTTCCTGAGTGCAGGTCATCCTACCATTTCTTTAGCTTGTGTCGTCGTGTTTCTTAGACAATTTCTATCGAACGGCTCTATCGTTCGATGGCATCGAATTATGCTCGGTTATCCTTTCAAGTTTTATGTTGCATGCGTTTGGTGAATTTTATGGAATGACTGTCCATTCATTTTAGACTTGATGGTACTTATTCAATTGTCGTGCATGCGCATCTCAACACCCACTTGCAATTGCATTCGACTTCATCATATCGCTGCGTGGGAACTGTGCACATATTCAAGGCGTCCCCCGAATACGTACATTTCAACCAGGCTTAGCGATTAACGAAGTCGGACAAGCTACTCGTGATAGTTTCTATTTGCCGATCGTTTTGCTAATTTTGATTTAAAACCGAACTTATGTGTGCATCACATATCGTTTATCTCGGTCCTCGAGATGATCCGATTGGCTACTCAAGCGTTCTTGTCCACGAAATCAGTATGATTTCTTCTTAGCGGGGTCGACCAAGTCTAAGTAATTTTCGTCCGATTCGAGACTAAGTATCGTACTATCATCGAGTACGTCTTCTAATCAATGATTCAATTTGTTATCCCAACTTTACTTGCACAATATCGATTTCATATCATTCACTTGTTTCGGGCTAATCTCGTCGTCGTTCACGCACACTCCCAGTTCCCTGTCCTATTCTAAGTCTTGTTGCCCCAAAGTCTATCGTCCGTCCAGACGATACTGTAATGTCAATCGCACAGGTTCAATCACTCGGTATAGGGTCGTCCGCCTATCCGCTAGGTCAGCTCACAAGGTCATAGTTACAAGTCAAGTTCGTGGCTCATCGTGCAACGTCGTTACACGACGCTCGCCCCTAAGTCATTCCAAGTGCTGTCCCGCTTATTCTGCGGTTGTCGAGATAAATAGTCCCACGATCCCAAGGCCCGTCACATGAAGTGTGACTTGGGCGATAACGTTGCATAGAATACGAGTCAGTTTAAGGCACGAGCCACGGTTGGTTCAGTGGGAAGTTAGCCACGGTCTGTCGATACTTAAGGAAATACGTTATGTTCAAGTTAAGTTGGAAGGCTATGCAGTAGCCGTTCTCTGAGTTCAAAGAATGTTAAGTCTAAGTGATGGTTAGTCGCCGAGAGAAATTATATCGGGACTGTAGTTCAGTCGCCGAGGCAACCCTGGTTTGGGCTCTGCAAAGGAAGTATGAAAGGAGTAAAGCAAAGTAGCTAAATGATGATGATGAGACCATGCATTACGTTAAGTCTAGAAGTTAGCGTAGGTGCGTGGTCATGGACAACTTGTCGACAAGGGCGATAGTTTCTTCGAGCGGCAGCCCTGGGCCATGGGCACCGACTCGGCCTAGGAAGAGCCAGGTTATAGCCGAGCTGGGTAATAGGCAACCGGTAGGTCGGGGACTTGCATCGAGGATCGCAACCGGCGGTGCAAGGGTCCCGGATGCCAGGCTATGTCCACTATGGCTAGTTAATGCCAGTGACCTTTCATATAGATGTGTCGGCACGGGCGACAATCCGCGTGTGTGCCTTTGGATTGAGTTGAGTTAAAAGTGTATGCAGTTAGTGAACACAATGTCTGGGCCTAAGATTTGGCTACAGCGAGAAGGCGACGTGCCTCGGCACGAGATGTGGCATCGAGTGTTAAGTGTTGGCATAGAGTTGCATGAGTTAGGCTTGAGCTGTTGCGAGTTAAGTCGAAAAACGGCCGTAGGACAAGTTGTGTGAAGTTACGTTGAGTTGCTGGGCACGACCTCGAAATATGAGGCACGGCCGCGTTGTCATAACACAAGTATAGGCAAGACTAAACAAGGAGGCACTGCCTCAGAGATATTGAGGCACGAATCGAGTTATGGCACGACCGAGTCGTTACGTCCCAAAGTTGGCACAAAAGACAAGTATAAGTCGGTGCGTCGACAATGCAAGCACGAGAAAGGTCTAGAGGCAAGGAAATGGAGTCTTTGGGGTAGTTGCGTCTCTGATTATGGCCGTAAGGCAAACACGACTTGATAGGTTAACGTTATTGGCACGAGAAGGGTCTAAGGCAAAAGTATGAGTTAACGTCGTTGTGCAAGCACGGGATGGTCCTTAGACACAAGTATGCAAAGGCGTTGGTCCTAAAACTGATCCTAAGGCAAGAATAGAAAGACAATCGTAAAAGAGTTTATGTTGCACAAAATAAATGAAACGTGTTGGTTTTGTATGGGTGGACGAGGAGCTCACTCCACCAGTACAGTTGAGTACTGACACCCACACAGTGTTTCATGTGCAGGCACAGGTAGAGGCTCGTGGCGTAGAGCTCGCTTGGATGCGTCGAGGCACGGAGTTCCTTGGCGATTCGAAGTGTGTGGCCGCGTGGATTGGAGACTTATACAGGACATAATGTATGGACATCGCCTTCCGAAGCTTCCGCTGGCTCAAGCATTGTAATCGAGAGATGAGAGAGAGCAGAGTGACTTGTAATCGAGAGAAAAGTGAGCACGAGAGACTTATAATTTGGCCTTGCGCCCACAAATGTAATCTTGTATTCAATATCAATAAAGAGCTTCTTTTGAACGACATGTGTTCATGTGTACTTGTTCTTAAATTCTGCTGCATGTTTCAATATTTCTGCTTGGGACTTCTGTGCGACGACCCCGTCGCCGCCGATGTAATCGGCCGTTATGAAACTGCCTTGCACGAGCGCAATCTAGGCTCGTGCGGCATCACGCCTTAGCGAGGACGATCGCTCCTACGGGAGCGGGGCGTGACTTAATGGTATCAGAGCACGGCTTTACGTCCTTGGACTTCACATCGAATGTCTCAGTTTTTAAAGCTCGTCGTTGTTAAAGAAGTGTGTGCTCTCTCTCGAATGTCCCTCGGCATGTCCATACAATAAGTCTAAATATTTTTAAAAGCTCGTACAAGCGTTCAATCGAATGCATCGATAGGCGACGGCCTTTGTGCCGAACGGTGTCGAACATGACTCTATAGAGAACACATGCTAAGTTAACAAAGTCGCGTGCATACCCAAATAGTCCTACGTCAACATTGGCAAGTGAGCGTGCAAACTCGGAATATAGTCCGCATGGGATAGCTATGCACACGGCCTTTTGGCTAAGTTGTGTTTCGCGTCGCGCACCTCGACCCTTGGTGCAAACGAATCGCGAGTGATATCAAGTATCGTTCGGTCGGGAACGAAGCTACACTTAGAGTGCCTATCGATAGGAACGCTATCGAGCTAACGCTTAGGCGTACGTGGAAGATCGGTTTGGATTTTGAGGAGTAGTGCAAACGACTTAGCCCGTCGATGCGACGTGAGCGATTACGCTAGAGATTCGTCGAACGAATCTGAAGGACGAGTTAGTTAGTAATACGAACGTGATTTGTAGGCTAGATCGGATGGCTCGAATCCGAGTGGTGTATGGATTTTCTTGGAAATCATTCGAGCGAAGACTGAGGATTAGAAATAATAACGAGTACGTCGGCGAGGGGATACGATCGTGCATAGCGTTAGAATGCGTCACGCTTAGTTGGTCGTGACTTCGATTGTCCCGAACGAGATGTCATTCGGACAACTTGTGAACGGGCAATGCGAGTTAGAAAACGACTCGGAACGATGAATAAAAAGGAATTGCCTTGATCGAGGAAACTTAGAGAATCGCACGTACGATTTCAGATTGATTCAAATGAAATATGACTTGAGTTTTGAACAAACGATCTTGAAACGAGCTTGAGGAAGAGCGACTGAACTTGATCTTGAATATCGAGGAATGGAGGTATATCCAGTTTGGACAATAACATCAGTCGCACGACTCGAAATTGGTTGCAAAGGAAGATCGTCAGGTTACGCATATCGTCGATGGTATTGAGGCGTATCAAAGATCGATATGCGATAACTCGGAGGTACTCTGACTCGGCGAATGACGATCGTGCAAATGTCATTGTTCCGATGGATGCTATACTCGGGATGTTGAAATGTGTCGAAGAAAAGATAAACTTGGCTCGAGGATTTTCTGGTTGAACGAAAGACAAACGGACTATCGAATTGAAATCTTGGCTTGGACGAAAATGAAAATGTTTGGATTTGCTTCGTCGATAACCACAACTTCGACATTCTTGTCTTATGCGAGCGCAACTCCAGCCTCGCACATGCGTCGCGCCGATTAGGGCGATCACTCCGCGTGAGCGCTGGTATGGTGATTCATACAGCGGGGGTGATCGAACTTGCACGGCGTAGCAATTTGATTGCTTCGACTTGTGGTTTGACGCGAAGGTGACTCGAGAATGATTATGTGTGCTTGACGATTGAACTTGAGGATTGAGTAGATCCAATCCGCGTATCGAAAATGAGTTAGTCTAAACTCAAACAAGAGTTACGCCCCGATGAGAATGATTATTCCGCGGGAGCGTTGCATGGTGATTCATGAACCACCGTGGATAATCGGACTCGCGTGAGATTGGGGCACAACGTATTGTCGAGCTAGATGACCTCGTAATCGAATGCATGAATTGGTTAGAATTGGTAATTTGAATGGACTCGAATTCGTTGCGCTGCGTAATGAATGTCTTGATGCAAATAGGTGATCGTGCTTGATGTTTAGAAATCTGAGGGACACGAGCTTGGGTAGAAAACCCCGTACTACCGACTTTGGTTTGACCCTAGGATTGGGGTCAGTGTTGGCATTATTGTTGGGAAACTATGATTCCAATCCTGACATTGACTTAGCCTCGTAAAGATTGGCCTAGCGGTTAGGCGAAACGCCCCTGTTGCAAGATTTATCAATCGAAGGATTGATCTTGAGGATTGGTTTGAATGGATATAGTGAATCACGAATATAGGAATACCCCTCACGAGATTCAGCTGACATGCATATATTTCAGGGACGCTTGAGTATGTGCACGATGCGACTCGAGTGAGAAAGACGAATTCTCTATCATGCGGCTTGGTGAATGCATGTATTCTGGGGACGCCTGGAATGCGTGCACGATCCAGCCAAGTGATACATTGAATGGAAATGAGACTTGGGGAATGGAAGAGTGTCGTGAATTCAAAATCGTATTGAAGGGAAGAATGATAATAGTGCGAGCGTGGCTCGGACTCAAGGAAACGCATAGGCGTATCTCGCTCGACTGTTATAGTCCCGTGTCTAGGTTCGATTAAGTCTTGGCCATGGAAATGGTAGGATGGCTTGCCTTCAGGAAAGTCTCGAGGACGAGACTTGTTCTGAGTGGTGTATGTTGTAGTGCCCCGTCCCGTAAAATCAATCGGAGGAATCGAAACGCTGACGGCGTTCGGACTTAGCCTTACAACGGCCTTGCTTGGAGATATCGCTCAGGTGGGATAGTTTCGGTGAACTTGTCTCATCTTTGCCTTCACATAATAAATCGTGTTTTTAACTTGCACAAGTAGGCTTAATAATAAAAGAGACGAATCCACATAGCTAAGGGAATAATCCCGACGTGTCAAAATGAGTTAGAACATGGAAAACGTCCCACGGTCGGCTTAGAGTTGGTGCACGGCGTGCTTTGAAAATGACACTCGGTCCTTCGTCCCGTGGCTTGGGAGAAGGAAAGTTGGTCTTTGACACAAAACTATGAAATTGCCTAAGTCATAGGCGTTGCCCGCACAAACGCTTGATAAAGCATGCACGGTTCCGTAACACAAGGCTTGGCATAGCCTTTGCTCGTCCCTTGGGTTAAGTTTGTAGGCGTGAGTGAGTTAGACAAAGTTATGTCGGTCGACCTAAGTCATTCCAAGTGCTGTCCCACTCATTCTGCGGTTGTCGAGATAAATATTCCCACGATCCCAAGGCCCGTCACATGAAGTATGACTTGGGCGATAGCGTTGCATAGAATGCGAGTCAGTTTAAGGCACGAGCCACGGTTGGTTCAGTGGGAAGTTAGCCACGGTCTGTCGATACTTAAGGAAACACGTTATGTTCAAGTTAAGTTGGAAGGCTATGCAGTAGCCGTTCCCTGAGTTCAAAGAATATTAAGTCTAAGCGATGGTTAGTCGCCGAGAGGAATTATATCGGGACTGTAGTTCAGTCGCCGAGGCAACCCTGGTTTGGGCTCTGCAAAGGAAGTATGAAAGGAGTAAAGCAAAGTAGCTAAATGATGATGATGAGACCATGCATTACGTTAAGTCTAGAAGTTAGCGTAGGTGCGTGGTCATGGACAACTTGTCGACAAGGACGATGGTTTCTTCGAGCGACAACCCTGGGCCATGGGCACCGACTCGGCCTAGGAAGAGCCAGGTTATAGCCGAGCTGGGTAATAGGCAACCGGTAGGTCGGGGACTTGCATCTAGGATCGCAACCGGCGGTGCAAGGGTCCCGGATGCCAGGCTATGTCCACTATGGCTAGTTAATGCCAGTGACCTTTCATATAGATGTGTCGGCACGGGCGACAATCCGCGTGTGTGCCTTTGGATTGAGTTGAGTTAAAAGTGTATGCAGTTAGTGAACACAATGTCTGGGCCTAAGATTTGGCTACAGCGAGAAGGCGACGTGCCTCGGCACGAGATGTGGCGTCGAGTGTTAAGTGTTGGCATAGAGTTGCATGAGTTAGGCTTGAGCTGTTGCGAGTTAAGTCGAAAAAGGGCCGTAGGGCAAGTTGTATGAAGTTACGTTGAGTTGCTGGGCACGACCTCGAAATATGAGGCACGGCCGCGTTGTCACAACACAAGTATAGGCAAGACTAAACAAGGAGGCACTGCCTCGGAGATATTGAGGCACGAATCGAGTTATGGCACGACCGAGTCGTTACGTCCCAAAGTTGGCACAAAAGACAAGTATAAGTCGGTGCGTCGACAATGCAAGCACGAGAAAGGTCTAGAGGCAAGGAAATGGAGTCTTTCGGGTAGTTGCGCCTCTGATTATGGCCGTAAGGCAATACCGACTTGATAGGTTAACGTTATTGGCACGAGAAGGGTCTAAGGCAAAAGTATGAGTTAACGTCGTTGTGCAAGCACGGGATGGTCCTTAGACACAAGTATGCAAAGGCGTTGGTCCTAAAACTGATCCTAAGGCAAGAATAGAAAGACAATCGTAAAAGGGTTTATGTTGCACAAAGTAAATAAAACGTGTTGGTTTTGTATGGGTGGACGAGGAGCTCACTCCACCAGTACAGTTGAGTACTGACACCCACACAGTGTTTCATGTGCAGGCACAGGTAGAAGCTCGTGGCGTGGAGCTCGCTTGGATGCGTCGAGGCACGGAGTTCCTTGGCGATTCGAAGCGTGCGGCCGCGTAGATTGAAGACTTATACAGGACATAATGTATGGACATCGCCTTCCGAAGCTTCCGCTGGCTCAAGCATTGTAATCTAGAGATGAGAGAGAGCATAGTGACTTGTAATCGAGAGAAAAATGAGCATGAGAGAATTGTAATTTGGCCTTGCGCCCACAAATGTAATCTTGTATTCAATATCAATAAAGAGCTTCTTTGAATGACTTGTGTTCATGTGTACTTGTTCTTAAATTTCGCTGCATGTTTCAATATTTCTGCTTGGGACTTCTGTGCGACGACCCCGTCGCCGCCGATGTAATCGGCCGTTATGAAACTGCCTTGCACGAGCGCAATCTAGGCTCGTGCGGCATCACGCCTTAGCGAGGATGATCGCTCCTACGGGAGCGGGACGTGACAACGGCGGACATGAATCACCATGTCGACATTCCCGCGAAATAATCGTTCTCATCGGGACGTAACTCTTGCGTTGCGTCTAGACTTGCTCATTTTCGATACGCGGATTGGGTCTACTTAATCCTCAAGTTTTCTCATTCTTCAATCGCAAGTCCTAACAATCCTCGAATTCACCTTCGCTTCAAACCACAAGTCGAAGCAATCAAAATTGCCATGTCATAATATTTTGAGTTCGACCATTCCCGCTGGACATGAATCACCATGCCAACGCTCACGCAGAACGATCGTCCCAAATCTGACGTGACGCATGTGCGAGGCTGGAGTTGCGCTCGCGCAAGACAAGATCGTTGTCGTTGTGGTCATCACCGAACAATCAAGTCACTTTCCTTCCTCATTCCAAACATTCATTTCCAACATAGCATCCTTCAAAACAATAACTTCTAACACGATCATCATTCATCGAATCAGAGTGCCCCCTGTAGTGCCCCCGTCCCTACATCGTGCCCCGTTGTTCGTCCACGGGGTGTGCGAGAAAGGAACACTGTCGCTATCGACTCGGTCGGGACCGATAGGTCGGGATCGATCGAATCGATCGAACGGGAACGGTTGAATTAAGATCCATTCCACGTTATGGAATGGCTTCTTCGGAACCATGTCCCATATTCAGCGGGTAGCGCCTCGAGGATTGACTCTGCGGCTGAGTCGGGAGAGACCTCCCGTTGCTCTGCTTTTCACGCCGCTTGCGTTGGTTTTGGCTTTGTTTCCTGAATGCGTTTTTGTGAATGTTTTCGATGGTTTTTATGGCTTGCGTTTCGAACTCCGCATTCGTATTGAATTTCCTTGAATAACACAGTGTTCTAATCGGTTGCTTGTGCGATTTCAGGTGATCGCGTAGGCGACGTCTAGCGCGGCCAACCAGTTCCTCGCCTCAAGTAAATACTCAGGTGAGTGGCTGACCTCCTTCGTCTCGACCCTCTATTTCAAAATGTGAACTCAGGTAATGATATCGTAATTGAATGAATTGCTTAAAGAATACAAGTCCTATGGGCTAGGCAAGAAAAAAAGATGTGTTGCGTAGAAAAGAGATAGAATTATTACAAGCCTGCAAAACAAACAAGTAAATGAATCGATTGCGGTCTTGGACAACTTGTCGACAAGGGCGATGGTTTCTTCGAGCGGCAACCCGGGGCCACGGGACCGACTCAGCCTAGGAAGAAACAGGTTATAGCCGAGCTGGGTATGAAGCAACCGGTAAGACGGGGACTTGCATCGGAGCTCGCTACTTGCGTTGCAAGGGTCCCGTATTACCAGGCTATGTCCAAATGGCTAGTTATTGCCAGTGACCTTCACATCAAACCCTTGGTATAATTGTTAACAATGAACATGGAAGGTAATGGTAACGTCAAAATGCTTTGTATAAAATGTTTAGGGTGGCTAGAAAGATCATCAAAAGGAATTCATATGATTTTTTTATCTATTCTTGAACCAAGTGAGAGCCTGGAAATTAATTAGTCACTCGCCAGTACATGTTGGTTGTACTGATCCTCGCTCTCTCCACAGGTACGATAAATCAGGAGGAGCGTGCCACGTAAAGGAAGGAAACGCTCGTGTGTTTTGAAGCTTCGTTCGTGCGGTCGAAGCTTGGATCCAATCTCTTTTGAAGACTCCGCTATTGAAAGCTAGAAGACAGATGGAGCGACTGCCCACCATCCCAGGTGGTTTTGAAATGCTGGTTGTAATCAATAATGAATTGTATGGAATGGCTATCTCATCAGCCTTCATTTTATAATGGAGTCAGTTTGTAAAAAGCCCGCGCGGCGTCCTTATATCGAGTCTGAAATATGTTCATTATCAATAAAGCTTGAGTTTTCCTTCTATATGAATTGTGTTCAATTTTTTTGCGTACTCTTATATATATATGCTGTTGTATCGGATAACCTTATGAACCGCTTTGTGCAAGCGCAACTTAGGCTTGCACGGCATCACGCCCGGGGGACGACTATCGATTCTACCGAATCGGGGCGTGGCACCCCCGAGTTATCGTACATCGATCTTTGATACGCCTCAATACCATCGATGATGTACATAACCTGACGATCTTCCTTTTGCAACGAATTCTAAGTCGTGCAACTTAATTTCCTCAGTTCACACTGTCGCATGCTAACTCTTCATCGAGCAACATCAATTTCAATTCCTTAGTCATTCTCGTATCTTCAAATCAACGTTTCCTATGCACACTATCTTCCGACCGTGCTATTCCTGATATCGTCCATAAGTAATTCACCTTTGTTGACACAAAGTCACAGTCAACCAAATATTGACAACATTGACTAAATAATATCTGTATTAATTCAATACGACACACGACGTCTGCATTAAGCTCAAGACAGACAACAGCTCAGTTGTATTCAAGTCTGTATTTTATATTTTCTTTGAGTCTAGACAAATGTAATCTGAGTCATGCTGAGCTCTTGAAACTTAGACTATAGCCTACCCAATAATCCCAAGCTCCACCAAACCAGAAATTGCCCAATGGTCACCTTTGAACCACTCTGTGCTCTGGAGACAGAGTTCGGGCCGAACTCTGCCTCCACACAGAGTTCGGGCCGAACTCTGTCCCCTAGAAATCAGGAACCCTAATTTTAGGGTTAGCTGGTTGCTAGTTGTCCAACGGCCAAAATTTTGAATTTTCCTACCCGAATTCTGGCCGAATTCTGCCTATAAAAACACTATAAATAGGGCATAAATTCTCTCATTTCAAATCATCCAATCTTCTCTTCTCTTCTCTCTTATAGCTCAAATAAGCCATACCCTTCCCATCTACTAGCCATAAGCCTCCTAAGTCTCGAGTGCTCAGCATCTCTCAGTTAGGATTCTTGTGCAAGAGTTGAAGAAGTCGCTTGGACAATTCCAAGCAAATCGCCACTGCGATCCTCTGTAAGAAGTTGACGTGCTCTTCTGAAGAAAAGGCACGGGTTGTAAACTACTATTTCACAAATAGTGGATTTAATCCTGAGCTAGAGTTCTCAGGCCTGGACTAGTCCTCCACGAGGGAAACCAGGTTAAAATTGCTGTGTTTGCGTATGCTTTCTTGCTCTTCATTTACTTTTCACTTTTTGCTCTGATTATTCATAGATCGTAAAAGAGTTATTTTTTAATCGGTTATTTTCTATATAAACTCTATTCACCCCCCTCTAGAGTTGCCAAACTGTTCTTCAATTGGTATCAGAGCTCTGTTCTCTTTATAAGGATTTATATCCTAGAGCTGATCCATGGCAACCACACAATCCTTGATTTCCAATCACGGTGAAGGACAGTCCACTCATAGGCCTCCCCTATTTGATGGAACTAACTACACGTATTGGAAAACAAGGATGAGTTTCTATCTCAAGTCTCTAGACTTCGACCTGTGGACAGTCGTCACTGACGGCTACAAAAAGCCCGCCAGGATAGTTGTCAACGGTGATCTCATTGAGAAATCACATGACAAATATTCTGATGAAGAGAAAAAACAGGCAAGTCTAGACGCTAGAGCTATTAATGCTTTATTCTGTGCTATAGACAGGAATGAGTTTAACAGGGTATCCACATGCACCACATCCCACGAAGTATGGAAGCTTCTAGAAGTGACGCATGAAGGAACCACCCAAGTCAAGGAATCAAAAATCAGTCGTCTTACGCAAGAATATGAGGCATTCAAGATGAAGCCAAACGAGACGATCACACAGATGTTCACAAGATTCCTCGACATCATCAACCCCCTGTCTTCACTTGGAAAACAATATTCAAATCATGAGAAGATTCGCAAGTTGCTTAGAGGGTTACCAAAGATTTGGAACCCTAAGGTGACAGCCATCATAGAAGGAAACGATCTCACAACAATGTCAATGGAGACCTTGATGGGTAAGCTCATGACACACGAGCTTGACCTCAAGGACTTCGAAGAGCCTGCTCCGAAGACCAGGGAGATCGCACTCAAAGCTCATCGACGAAGGGCTGATCACGATGAGACCGAAGACGACAACTCGGATGATGAAGACCAAGCTCTCATGGTTCGCAACTTCAGAAAATTCCTTCGCTTCAATCGAAGGAAGAAGGAATCACAAGAAGAGAAGAAGAGCCAACCTGCTATGGCTGCAAGAAGACTGGACACGTCCGAAAAGACTGTCCATTCTTGAAGAAGAGCAACCGCTATGAGAAGCCATACAAAAAGAACTCATCAAAGAAATATGCCAACACAAGCATTTGGCATGAAAGTGAAGCGAGTGACTCCGAGGAAGAAAAAGACTCTCCTCAAGACAAGGTAAATGTGTGCCTAATGGCATCTTCCAACAAGGTATCTAACGAAACTTTAGATGACTTCTCTTTTGATGAACTTGGCGATGCCTTCACTGATTTACTCGATGATCACAAAAAGGTCATCGGTAAATACAAACATACCAAGGACAAAATCAAAAGTCTTGAAGACGAAATACAAAGAATTTCTTTACTTCTTGATAATGTTAGAGACACGTCACCCACTGATGTCACTAATGAAGTATCCAAGCTTAAATTAAGCTTACATGATGCTGAAACACGTATTGAGCAACAGACACAAGAAATCACAACACTCAACACGTTGCTTGCTGAAGAAAAGAGTAGACACAAGGTTTCAATGACTAAAATATATGGCTTAAATATTAAGGTTGATGAACTGCAAGCTGTTTCTAAGAGATTAGAAACCAAATTGGGAAAACAGGTTGCTCAACCTCAAACCCAATCACATGGGCACAACACCACTCATGCTAGTCAACCACATTATCCTCATGCAGCACGTAACCATGCTTTTATATACACTAACTTTCATAAAACACAAAAACCACGTGCACGTAAGAATACTTCTCATACTCATCATGCTGCACAAGGACACAACCAACATCACTCTACATATAGAAATCATCACCATGCCATGCCATATAGACAAGATCATCATGTCATGCCATATAGACAACATCACCATGCCATGCCATATCGACAAGATCATCATGTCATGCCATATAGACAACATCACAATGTCATGCCATATAGACAAAATCATCATATCATGCCATATAGACAACATCACAATGCCATGCCATATAAACCACATCACCATAGACAATATCACCATGCCACTCCACAGCATTCTATACATACTCATCATCATCATGCTAATAATCATACTTCTGCTCATTATAGATATCATTCTCATGCTCCTAATGTGAATAAAAATGCTATCTGTACTTACTGTAGATCACATGGACACATCTTACCACAGTGTAGAGTTAGAAGACTAGTAGATAAAAAAGATATATGCATGGTTCCCAAAGACTAACTTTTCAGGACCCTCAAGAACTCGGGTACCAAAGGTCACATCTACTCTTGATGTAGGTGGACCTTCCCTCATCAACTGAAAGTAAGTGAATTCTCGATAGTGGATGCTCGCGACATATGACGGGAGACGCAAATCTTTTTGCATCACTATCGATGAAGAGTGAAGGATACGTATCCTTCGGTAACAATCTCAAAGGGCACATAATAGGTAATGGTATCATTGGTCATCCTCCTTCTCCTGTAATAAAGGATGTCTGCCTAGTGACCGAGTTAAAGCATAACCTACTCAGCATTAGTCATCTTGATGATCATAGATATGATATTAACTTTGGACAAAACAATTGCTGCATCTATGATAGGTCAACGGGAGACATTGCTTTTGAAGGGAAAAGAGAGGACAACATCTATATTTTCTATCTTTCTATAAATACTAACAATGCAGGAAGATGTCTATATGCCCACAAAGACGAACGACTACTTTGGCACCAGCGTCTTGGTCATGCCAACATGGATGCTATATCCAGGCTATCGACCAAGAAGCTAGTGAGAGGATTGCCCGACATCATATTCAAAAAGGACACGGTATGTGCCGAATGTGAATTAAACAAGGCAACCAAATCCTCATTTCATTCCATCAACTCTGTAAGTACTACTAGACCCCTGCAACTACTCCATATGGATTTATTTGGTCCTAGTAGAATAGCTAGTCTTGGTGGCAAGCTTTATGCATTCGTTATTGTTGATAATTTTTCAAGATTTACTTGGGTTTTCTTTCTCGCAAATAAGAGCGATGCTATTTCTGTTTTCAAAGTTTTTGTAAAGAAAGTTCAAAACGAAAAAGGCTACATGATTACTCGAATCCGAAGTGATCATGGAGGCGAATTCGTAAATTATGATTTTGAAAATTTTTGTAATGCAAATGGTTTTGATCATGAATTTTCTTATCCAAGAATTCCTCAACAAAATGGTGTTGTGGAGCGGAAGAATAGAACTCTCGGCGATATG
This sequence comes from Iris pallida, assembly GCA_029216955.1. NCBI lineage: Eukaryota > Viridiplantae > Streptophyta > Magnoliopsida > Asparagales > Iridaceae > Iris > Iris pallida. Next base: position 1,821,628 of record JANAVB010040820.1, read on the forward strand.
GCTAGAGTCATGTTGAATAAATTTTTACTTCCGAAATATTTCTGGGCAGAAGCTGTCAGTACAGCATGCCACATTTGAATAGGGTGCTTATTCGTCCCATTACGAAGAAAACACCCTATGAGCTTTGGTTTGGGAGAACCCCCAATGTTTCTTATTTTAAAGTTTTTGGATGTAGATATTTTATCCTTAACACCAAAGACAACTTAGGCAAATTTGATGCCAAAGCTGACAATGGTATTTTTCTTGGTTATGCCGCCAAGAGTAAGGGATATAGAATTTTAATAAATGCTCACTAATTGTGGAAGAGTCAACTAATGTGACTTTTGATGAAGATAACAATGCAGTAAGTACTCTTGATGATGACGTTGAGCCATCAACTTCTACTCCAATGAATACTTCAACCGAAACTAATTCTCTGGAGGGTTTGCCTAAGAAATTTTCTTTCAAACCTTCTCATCCAGAAAATTTAGTGATAGGCGAAGTTTCACGTGGAGTAACTACCAGATCATCACTAAGAGACTCTATTGCTAGCACTGCCTTTATTTCACAAGTTGAGCCGAAAAACATTTCTGAAGCTTTTAATGATGAATTTGGATTTCTGCTATGCAAGATGAACTCAACCAATTCGAGAGGAGCCAAGTGTGGGAACTAGTTCCTAGACCGGCTAATCACTCGATAATTGGTACTAAGTGGGTGTTTAGAAACAAAGTAAATGAAGATGGTTCAGTCACACGCAACAAAGCTCGTCTAGTAGCTCAAGGATACAACCAAGAGGAAGGTATCGACTACGATGAGACGTATGCTCCTGTTGCTAGACTAGAATCCATTCGGATGCTTTGTGCATTTGCTAATTATCAAAATTTCAAATTATTTCAAATGGATGTGAAAAGTGCTTTCTTGAATGGTTTTATTAAGGAGGAAGTTTATGTAAAACAACCTCCTGGATTTGAAAATCACAAATTTCTCGACCACGTGTTCAAGCTAAAGAAAGCGCTATATGGCCTTAAACAAGCCCCCAGAGCTTGGTATGAAAGGCTGAACAGTTTCTTGCTTGAGAAAGGTTTTTCAAAAGGGAAAATTGACACTACACTGTTTATAAAATCTTTTAAAGACACCATTCTATTGATTCAAATTTATGTTGATGATATCATTTTCGGTTCTACTGATGAAACCCTCTGTCAAGAATTTGCCAAGTGTATGCAGACAGAATTTGAGATGAGCATGATGGGAGAGCTCAACTACTTTCTTGGTCTGCAAGTAAAACAAATGGCTAATGGAACTTTCATCTGTCAGTCGAAGTATACAAAGGACATACTGAAGAGGTTCGATCTTGACAACGTCAAACCAATCAGCACTCCAATGGCTACCTCAACCAAACTAGAACCAGATGAGAGTGGCAAACCCGTTGATCAACGTAAGTATCGAGGTATGATAGGCAGCTTACTTTATTTAACTGCTAGTCGCCCCGATATCATGTTTAGTGTTAGCCTATGTGCTAGATATCAAGCAAATCCTAAGGAATCACACTTGACCGCGGTTAAGCGTATCTTTCGATACCTTAAGGGTACGGTTACTGTGGGCCTATGGTATCCCAAGACAACATCATTTGACCTCATTGGTTACTCTGATGCTGACTTCGCCGGATGCAAGGTCGACCGTAAAAGTACAAGCGGCACGTGTCACTTATTAGGAAAGGCTTTAGTCTCCTGGTTTAGCAAGAAACAGAATTCTGTCGCACTATCCACAACAGAAGCTGAATACATCGTAGCTGGGCATTGTTGTGCACAGATTCTGTGGATGAAGCAAACCCTTAAAGACTATAATCTATCTTTCATGCACATTCCTATATTCTGTGACAATACTAGTGCTATTAACTTGACTAAGAACCCTATCTGTCACTCACGCACAAAACACATTGAGATCAGACACCACTTTTTGCGTGATCATCAGCAAAATGGCACGATTAACTTAGAGTTTATTGACACTGATCATCAGCTAGCAGATTTCTTTACTAAGCCATTATCCGAAGAGCGCTTCAATTTCCTTTGTCGTGAACTTGGAATTTTAGATGAAGCTGTCATAAATTGAAACTCACCTGCGTAAATATCGATTATATTATGATTCTCTTACAATGGACTTCCTATGGGTACAAGCCGAAAGGGCCCTTCTGACAACAAGGCGTAAAAGCCTAAGCGACACGGTGCACTAGTCCTCAGGACTACCGCTAGCTGGGATCCGGCCCCTGCAGCTAACCCATGGCAAATTCAAACTATTGAATTATAATATATTTCCTTGTTTATTATATGGTTCGTTTTAATTTATTATTGCCTACTTGATATTTTCTAAGTTCATTCTGATATTAGTATACCTCACTATCTACTTGATTGATTCCATCAAGCTTTTATCCTCATTTCTAACTATTTTTTCAACACTTAACCATTTTTTATCTTCTTGCCCATCTTTCTGTTCTGGAAGACTAATCCAGAACTCGGGCCGAACTCTGTCCCTAACAGAGTTCGGGCCGAGTTCGGTCCCATTGTTCCAGCGTCGGGGACAGCCTCAGCCGTTTGATCATTTTAGATCCTACGGTCCAGATTCCCTCCGACCAAAGAAAACCCTCATCTTATTTTCGGGTTTTCATCTCTCTCCTTCATTCTTACCACCACCTTTACCTCTCCAAACTTTTTCCTACAAACCCTAACCCTAGTTTTCTATCAAGAGTGCTCCATTGCTCATCAAAATCAAGGAGAAGGGCTCATTCCTCATTCTCTTTCACTGTTCCTTGTTGTTTTAAGGTATAACTCCTTCTCCCTTTCTATTTCAAAGTTCTCTATCTCTTGCAAGTGGCTCCTCGCTTGTTTAAACCGTGGGAAGAGAATTCGTCTCGAGGGAGCGTCCTCGTCGAATGCTCCTCCTCCCGTCAAGCAACCCTTTGAACAAATTCAATCACCTCATCCTTTGTTCAATCCTTCTCGTCCACGTGATCCAAACACCTACGATGACCGACTTTTATATCACTAGCCGCATCCAATGCATGGTTTAGTGATTTTAGGTCACGTCCAGTGTTTGCGGGACACCCCATTGACTTCTCATTTTTCTCTCACTATGATACACTTTTTCATGACCTACATCTTGACGAACTTGTTACTTCTACTTCGGTCATATATCGTAGTGCAATTCAGATGTTTTACTGCAACCTGACTTTTGACGATACTCACATCTATTCACGTGTTGCTGGTATCGATATCTCCTTTGATTACTTTGACTTAGCCGAATATCTTGATCTTCAAGAGCCTAATTCTTGGGAAAAGCTTGTAGACGCTCGGTCGTTCCGCTTTCCCGACGAGATTTCCCTTGAAAGCTTCAAGGACGACTTATGTACTCCGTACACTCGTCCTCGCAAGCTTATGGCTAAATATCTAAATCCTTACTTCTTTGATCTTCATCGGATTGTTTTCAATACCATTTTACCCAAGGCGGGCTCTACCGATGAAGTTACATACTTTGAAATCTCCGCTTTATATCATCTCCATTTTGGTGTTTCTTTCAATCTTTCACGGACCATGATGGACTGGATGATTAGCTGCAGGAAGAAACCACGAGCCTTGGTTTATGCCTCATATCTTCCTATGATCTTTCGTGCATTCCATATACCTCTTCTTGCTTGTCCTTTCTTGTCTGCTCCTGCTTTCCTGTCCAAGGCACGACGCCTTTAGGCAGTTGTCGCCTCTCCTGAGACTTCTGAGCAGTCTGATGAAGAGGAGCCTGACGCCCCTCCACTCGGTCAGGATGCACCACCTCCACCTGCCACTCTTGAGTCTATTCAGACTATGCTCCGGGATCGTTTTGCTCTTGAGGACGATCGTTGGACGCAGATAGATTATCGGACTACGCTGCAGATAAGTGCCCTCAGCAACTCGCTGCACGATATCCGGTATTCTATGTCTCGGCACCCCTCTATGCCCATTCCCATGGAGCGGGATCCTGGTCGCGCTGGATATCGCATTGACGACCCCTGGGTCATGCGGTACCTGGATTCGGATGCTGCTATCGTGGACCCCAGCCGCTCTTTCACTGATCATTCAGACTCTGCTGGGCCTTCTCGTGCTCCGTGATGGAGATTGGCTACTATCTGCTGCTGATGATGATGATCTTAGTTGATGCTTTTTGATTTATAGTTATTTAGTTTGTTTTTGGATTTATGTACTTGGATATTCTATCACTCTGGTTAGACTTTTGGCTCTATGTGATGACATTTTATGCTTATCGTAGTTTTATATTTTATGCTAGTGACTCATTTTGATTATTCATATAATGTTTCTTCTCTGCTTGGTGTGTTTGCATCACTATTAATTGTCTATACTGCAGTTTCTATGCTATTCATTCATCTGCAGTCTATATTGCTAAATGCCAAAAGGGGGAGAACTATGTATATTCTGGATATATTTGTTTTTTTTGTATATCTGTGCTTGTTTGTGCTTTTTGGAGATATTATTTATCAGGCCAACAGGTTCAATGCATTATTTACGGGGGAGCTATTGCTTCTAGCTCAGCACCGTTCACTGATTACGGGGGAGCTATTACTTCTAGCTCGGCATCGATTATGGGGGAGCTATGTTGCTATAATCAACTGTGTCCAGGTATGAATATTGAATATACATATATTATTTTGCCAATTATCAATATGGGGGAGATTGTTGACACAAAGTCACAGTCAACCAAATATTGACAACATTGACTAAATAATATCTGTATTAATTCAATACGACACACGACGTCTGCATTAAGCTCAAGACAGACAACAACTCAGTTGTATTCAAGTCTGTATTTTACATTTTCTTTGAGTCTAGACAAATGTAATCTGAGTCATGCTGAGCTCTTGAAACTTAGACTATAGCCTACCCAATAATCCCAAGCTCCACCAAACCAGAAATTGTCCAATGGTCACCTTTGAACCACTCTGTGCTCTGGAGACAGAGTTCGGGCCGAACTCTGCCTCCACACAGAGTTCGGGCCGAACTCTGTCCCCTAGAAATCAGGAACCCTAATTTTAGGGTTAGCTGGTTGCTAGTTGTCCAACGGCCAAATTTTTGAATTTTCCTACCCGAATTCTGGCCGAATTCTGCCTATAAAAACACTATAAATAGGGCATGAATTCTCTCATTTCAAATCATCTAATCTTCTCTTCTCTTCTCTCTTATAGCTCAAATAAGCCATACCCTTCCCATCTACTAGCCACAAGCCTCCTAAGTCTCGAGTGCTCAGCAACTCTCAGTTAGGATTCTTGTGCAAGAGTTGAAGAAGTCGCTTGGACAATTCCAAGCAAATCGCCACTGCGATCCTCTGTAAGAAGTTGACGTGCTCTTCTGAAGAAAAGGCACGGGTTGTAAACTACTATTTCACAAATAGTGGATTTAATCCTGAGCTAGAGTTCTCAGGCCTGGACTAGTCCTCCACGAGGGAAACCAGGTTAAAATTGCTGTGTTTGCGTATGCTTTCTTGCTCTTCATTTACTTTCTGCTTTTTGCTCTGATTATTCATAGATTGTGAAAGAGTTATTTTTTAATCGGTTATTTTCTATATAAACTCTATTCACCCCCCTCTAGAGTTGCCAAACTGTTCTTCAACCTTAACTCAAGTTTTAATCCATTCAACTAAATTCAAAATCGTATGCACGATCTTCTATGTTTCCTCGACCAAGACCTACATTCGTTTCATGATTCGCACTACGCATTCTTAATTCGTCCAAACAATATCTCGTTTGAGACTTTCGAAGTTGAAACCAACTAAGCGTTACTCATTCTAAGGCTTGCGCGATTTTTATCGCTTGCCGACGTACTCGTTCTATTCGTAAATCCTTTAGTCTCGCTCGAACAATTTCAATAACGTCCATACACCATAGGGTTCGAGCCATTCGACTAGTCATCGACACTCGCTCTTTTCCTTCTTCGAAGCTATCACATACACCACTCGGAGTCAAGTCATTCTACAAATCCTCAAAAGATCATTCGATTCCCAATCGATGTGTTCAATCGTGCGTTCGCCCGTTCCTTAAAATCTAAATCAATCTTCCGTGCACGCCTAAGCGTTTAGTTTGATAGCGTTCCTATCGATATACACTCTAAGTGTAGCTTCGTTCCTGAACGAGCGGTACTTGATATCGCTTGTAACTCGATTGCACCAAAAAAAAGTCGAGGTGCGTGACACGCGACACAACTTAGCCAAAAGGCTGCGTGCATATCCATCCCGTTCGAACTATACTTCGGTCTTGCGTGCTCGTTCTCTATTATCAGCGTAAGGCTATTCAAGCACGTCTTGCGTTTTGCTAACTCTTAGCATCGGTTCCTTCCAACTCAAGTATGTCGTGGTTCGGCACAAAGGCCTTCGCCTATCGATCCCTTCAACCGAGTACTTATACGAACTTTTGAAAATATTAGACTTATTGTATGGAACATCCCAAGGCACAACGAGAGAGAGCATGTACTTCTTTGTTTCAAAACTGAGCTTTCAAAACTGAGAGAATCGAAATGAAGTCCAAGGACGTGAAGCCGTGCTCTGATACCAATCTGTCACGCCCCACTCCCGTAGGAGCGATCGTCCTCGCTAAGGCATGATGCCGCATGGGCCTAGGTTGCGCCCGTGCAAGGCCAAGTCCAGAAACGGCCGATTTAAGCTAGGCCACAGAGTAGCACAGAGTGTCCCCATTTGTAACAAAAAGTAAATGAACACAAGTTGGAAGCGAATTCAAACTCTTTATTGATATTCAAGAAGTTTACAAGCTGCGCTAGGCCGAGTTTACAAGTCTCTCAAGCTCTCTCTCTCTCTCTAAAACATAAAAGGCGTGCCAAGTGGCTTACAAGATAGAATAATTCATGGCGATGTTCCGATACATTATGTCCTGTATAGGGTGCTTCAGCTTCTTGCAACGTTCCAAGGCCCCAGAGTTGGCTCCGCGTCTTGACACGTTCGATGGAAGCTCCGCACCCGTCGGCGTCTTCTGCATCCTGCAAGCAGACTGTGGGGTTATCAGTACATTGTTATGCACTGGTAGGGAGGCTAGCTCGCCCACAATGCTATTATTACCAAACACGTTCCCTTTACTTTTGTGCACCGTCTATCATTCATTATCTTTCTAGTCTTGCCTTAGGATCGGTTTCATGGCATATTTCGTAACCTATCTCGTGTTGCCGAATTCAAGTATCGCATGAAAATACATGCACGACTTACCCATACTTACCGTCCGGCCTTTTCTGTCGCATGTAAACCAAGTTAGTCAATAATTCATATATTTCAACTTAACATGATTCATGTAAACATTCAATGTTACGGGCGTGTCCATGTCTCGGGTCCTAGCGCGTCGTAGGCGTATTTTCTAACTCCTTTGCCGAAGTACTCTCGATTATCTGGTGTGTTATATTCAAGCCTGTTCAGAAGGTACTTCATTTAGTTAACTTAGACTACTTTGATTTCAATGCAAGGACTTGCACGTGGATTGCCACCAGCAAAGCCCACTTAATCTATATGCATCGATCGCTGGCATCACAAGCCAATTTGGACATGTCTTCCCCTTGGTAATTTCTCACCTATCATGGCGTGCGGCTTGGTACACCCTGATAGTCTTTTGAAATACCCGGCCTTACATCCCCTGGTGGCCAAGCCCGCACTCAGGCCTGTACGTAAGCCAAATTTTTTATTTCTGTCCGGACCGGCACGTCCTTCACACTTTGACTGTGCCGCTGGAAATACCCTTATTTCCCCTCTCCCCCGTATACGATGGAGGTGTCCACGACCATTTCATTTTATTTGTCATTTTAACTTAACGGCTGTCTCTGCGCCGTATGCTAACCCTTAGCCTTAATGCGTTATCGACCAGGTTGGCGTCCGTGCAGCGCGGGTAGCGAGCCCCGTTGCACGTGCCCGTCACACCTGTCGCTAACCATTCTTTCCTTCTTATCTTTCATTCATTCTTTCTTTTCTTTCTTTCATATTGTCTGTTCGTTCATTGATTCATTCATGTATTCAATCTTTCATTCTTTGGTTCATTCATTCACACATTATGCAACTCCCCGTGCGGGAGTCGCCTTGGCGACCCATCAGTCCCATAATCTTTCAATGTTGCTATACTCTATTCGGAACGACTATGTTGATAGTCTTCCGTTTTCATTGTCGTAAACCATTCATTGTTTTATTGTTGAACGCATAAGGGACTTGTACGTAAGCTTGTGCCTTAGCACGAGCGTGGAGCGCGGTGCGAGAGTTCTCACATTTTTTATGTTCTTTTCCATATTCTATACAAGCATACAAGATGGGATTATTCCCTTAGCTAGGTGCCTTGAGTCATTTATTAGCATGCGCGGTGTTATTGCCTAGCGATTCTAGCATTAGTGTCCGTATTGTTATGTGTCTAGGCTAAGCAAAGACGGGTTCATCGGAGCCACCCATCTTAGCGATGTTCGCATCGGCCGAGCGATACTCCGAGCGCGCCTTTGAAAGTCTAAGTCTGGACTCATCTTGACGGGCCAATGTAAGCCTTGCATCGATTCTTCATCAGGTCGATGCCAACTCTTCGGGTCGACGGCTCGTTTGAGTCGTTGCACTTGCCGTTTGAATCGGCGTTCCGCTAGGACGGAGCGGGTCATTACAAATACTTGAAGGTGGAAAAAGTGATTCTTGTTTGGATGAATGTTATCTTCTTCTTTTTTTCATAATTTTTATTCCATTGGTAATCACTTTTCCTTCATCCTCAATTTTTTTGGCACCCAAACATAGAAAAGTATTCACCTTCCTTTCTCAAAGCTTTTTCTAAGAGCACCACACTTTTTACTTGGAGACAGCCAAAAAATGTTCAAAAAAAAAATTACAAGTTTGCTACCCATTTTTTTACTTGGGGCTAACCCAATTTTCTCCAGCAAGTGGGGCGGCCAACTTAGTGGCAGACCTAGGACTGCCAGCAAGTTGGCAGTCCTAACATAAAGGAGGACTGCAAACTTGTTGGCAGTCCTAATATAAAGGAAGACTGCCAACTTAGCTGCAGTCCGCGTCGACGAAGACACCCAACTGTACGCGTTCCACCCCTCCTCCTCCTTCTCCCTCCGCTCCGGCCAGGCACCCAAGCCACGTCGACCGCCCACCACCCCTCCCTGCTCTCCCCCCCCCCCCCCCCCCCCCCCCCCCCCCTCCCATCCTCACCGATTCGAAGTCTGCAGTCAGCGAGGGATGCCACCCCGGCGCCGTCCGACCTCAAGCTTTCACTCGTGCGCCTCGCCACCTCGCCTCCGCCGCCTTGCTGCTGCTATTACTGCTCGCCCCCCTCCCTCTGTCCTAATGTTTGGGCTGCTCCCAAGCAAATTGTGGACAGCCCCTAATAAATATCTTCTTGGACTGTCCCCAAGTAAGGACTGCCCCCAAATAAAAAGTGTGATGTCCTTAGAAAAAAAAAATTTCAATTCCACGATTCCGCGAACAAGATGAGGCCTGAGGAATGTCATATGTCAAGGGACATAACTCTTAAGTTATGAAATTATTATGGGATATCATGCCACTTGTTAGGGACAACACAACTCCGAGAAATCAAAGAGTAACTCTATTCCTCCTCTTTTGTCTGTTTTCTTCCATTTGCAATTTTAGTCAAAACTGACACAATCTAAGACCTCTTCGAAGAAAATATAAATATTTGTTAAAGAGTATATATATATATATATATATATATATATATATATATATATATATATATATATATACCTTCCAATAAAATTTTTAAAAAATATACACTTTTTCAATAAATAATTCAGCCGTTCTAACTTGTAATACTAGCAAACAGAAGAGTGACTTTTTGTGCTACGGAAGAATAACGTGCTATCCATCTCTCTCTCTCTCCTTTATATTGTGGTAGTTGCTATGATTAGCACTACCAATTTTAAAATAAAATAAAATTATATTTAAGTTATAAATTAGAATTGGCTTAATTGCAATTTGATCCTCTCAACTATTCAAAATTTTCAATTGGACACCCTAAAATTTTTTACTCGACAATTTGATACCATCAACTATTTAATATTTTTAAATTTATACCAAAATTTTTCAAAAACACGAAATTATTCATGCCTTCCCAACCCCCTCCCTCCTACCTCCTCTCTCGGCTGTCCCCACCCCCACCCTGCGCTGCCCCGCCCCCGCTTCCCCCACTCCCCAACTGCACCACACCCCGCCCCCTACCCCCACTCTCTCTCTCTCTCTCCGGAAGCGCACAGCCGGCGGCGAAGGCATCGCGAAGAGTTGGGAGGGGGGGAGGGCGGTGGTGCATCCGGGGTAGGGGGGTTGGGGTGGGTGGGAGGAGCCGGAGGTGGAGGTGAAAGGGGGGTGGGGGGTAACAGGGCAGGGCGGGGCGGGGCTAGGGGAGGAGGAATAATTTAAAATTTTAAACGCTAATATTTTGTCATAAATTTTTTCAGGGTATCAAATTGTTACCAAAAAAAGTTAAAGGGTATTAAATTTAAAAACTGAAATAGTTGAGGGCATCAAGTTACAATTAAGCCTAAATTTTAAATATATATTTTTTGTTTTGCATTAGATTAAGTTAATTATAATAAAATTTATCCAACTCGATTAGATTAGATTAAATAATATAAAATTAATAGTTATATTAAGTAGGATTGTGAGTATACGTTAGACTAAATTAAATTTGATTATATCAAAATTCTTAATTTTTATAAAATTTGCTTCTTATTTAAATTTGGCTTACATTAAATTTTTAGATAGATTAGAATCAAAATTATAAACTAGGTTTAATAATATGTATATATTATATTTCAATTATGAAAGGTTAAATTTTATTAGATTTTAAATCGTGAATTCGAAACTGCGGTTTAGATCAATTACAATAAACTATGAATTTGATTATTTTTATTTATATTTAAATTATGATAGTTATTTTTACTGATATGAATATTTTTAGATTCTAACGTGTGCTCGACACCAGTGTACTTGATTAATATTACTTTAGATCGGAATTTAATAGTTAGATAAGAATTTAATATTCTCACCAGTCAGCATACAATTAATATTCGCATGATTTGTAGAAAAGAAATATCCACAGTTATAACATTCATGTGGAAGAAAAGTGTAATATGAGATTCCCAAATAAAAGCTCTTGCATTTAATGATACATAGTTTGAAGCAACTTTTCTTGCGCACATACAAGCAACCGAAAGTTTGAATTGTCCTCGTCGGAATTTTTTTTTTTTTTTTATACTCTCGAGAGTCTCGACTCTTTTGAATGGTCCTAGTCGGAGTTATTTTTTTACAGAAAATTTGTCGTAACTATAGAAAAATATAGAAAATTGGTTGAAAAGAAAGATGATTTAAAATTTTGGGAAAGAAAAAGTTTATGTTTGACAAAAATTGGACATGCTCAATTTTCGTTAGACGGTTGATAGAAATTGAGCATGGTTCGATTTTGGTTTTTTTTTTTAATTTTTTGGTGGTTTTATTTGGTTTTTCTGTTTGTTTTTTAATTTTTATTTTGTTTGTTTGTTTGTTTTTATTTAGAAAAGATGTTGGTTTGATATTGTGTTACAAGCAATACACATCTTGAATTTATAGAGGTGTGCATATGGACGTTGGAATTAAACGTTAGAGGAAAACAGTCAAAATGAACATTAGAAAATGAATGTTAGAATAAACAGTTAGAAACTAGTCGTTAGCCTCAACTAAAAAAAAAAATCAATCCAACAATAAATCAACAAAACCAACTTATCTTCACCCTCATAAATAAACCTATAACAAAAACCCAAACAACCAACCAATAATAAACCAAAAGAAATCCAAACTAACAAGACCCACTACAATGTCAAATTTTTGCTAGGCACTGGCAGAAATCGTATATGTTCATTTTAAACAATTATTCCAAAATATTTTCGTTCACGCTAATTTTTCAAATATAACATCTCTATAGCAAATTTTCTATTACCTAATTCTAACAAACAAACAAAATCAAACAAACTACAACTTTCAAACCAACTTAGAACCAAACTACCGGAAAAAAAAAAAAAAAACCTAACAAAGTAAACCAAATTGACAATAAATAAATAAAACAAACCAAACAAAAAAGCAAATAAAACCAACCAAAAAAAATCCAAAACTAAAGAAAATCAAAACCAAACCAACAAAATCGAACCATGCACAATTTCTACCAGATCGTCGCCAAACCATCCGATGAAACCTTTCTCTCCCCAAAATTTTATCAAACATATTTCGTTCTAGACAATTTTATATAATTTTTTATTGCTACAACAATTTTTTTTATATTTTTTTATTACTATTGGACTCTTACTGTGGACCAAGGTTGGGAGGTCACAACTCCCAACTCCAACATCTTACAGGTCACGCTGTGTGAAAGTTATCCTAAGCAAAGTCATACCAGAGGCAAACACAGGTAAACACAATAGGGAGTCAAGTTATGGAGGGAGGGAATATTCTTAAATGTTCAACCCATATTTCCAAAATCTTTATGTATTGCTAAATATGGTGCGTACAATCCTCAAATATTAATAGTATAAGAAATAAACGCTCCACTACTATTAACTACTAATACTAGTAATATTCTTCTTCTTATATATAATAAAAAAAAATTAGCCTTCACCCTAGATTCTCCTTGCATATACGAAAATATTCTTAAATTAATCATGACTAAAACATATAAATTACGCACCTCATCACTAACATACACTAATAATTACACACGTTCAACTATAATAAATGTTCACAATATCAAAAATAAATTTAATTTAAAATATTCTATACTATTGTAAAACAATAATGCTATCGGAATACATTTTTAACACACTTTATAGCTACACTTATGTGACATTACATTATTGGATGTCAAGAGAAGTCTTAAAAAGAAGGTAATAATTGACATCCAATAATGTACTGTCACATCAGTGTGGCTTTGAAGTGTGTCAAAAAAGTGTCCTAATAGCATTACTCATTTTAAAATAGGTTTGCCATGCAAGTATACATTTAAAAAAAAACAATAATGCTAAGTCTACTACCAAATGCTTACAATCCTCTTACAACCACTCATCCATGTGCTGACATGTAGGCCATGGCCCACATGTCAGCAATGGGTGAAGGTTGTAAGAGAGTTGTAAGCATTTGGTTGTAATTGTAGCATTACTCTAAAAAAAAACACAACACCTGTAATATATGTGCACGACCTCTAGTCTTATATATAATATAAAAAATTATAGACTTCACCGTAGAACTTTCATGTTACAAAAATGCATTTCTCCAATCTTATATATACATATATCAATTATGTTTAAATTAACTAAAGATAAAACATGTAACTTACACACCTTTCAACTAACATAGTTATTGACCACTAATAGTTACATACTTTCGATTACAATAAATGTTATCATATCAAAAATAAATTTACTTCAAAATATTTTATGCTATTTCAAATAAATTTGTCAATAAAAGTATACATTTAAAAAAAAACACATGCAAATATATACATCTAACAAAGAGTAAAAAAAAAAAAAGCATAAACAAAAAACACCTAGCTGTCCCGTCAGTGAGTTACCACTAATAATAATTCCTTCTTGGATCTACCATTTTATTTTAGACATTGTCTTATATATTTATTTGCTACCATTTTGGTCCTCCTTTCCTGATGAAAAAATGGTCGAAAATAAATATGCTAAGGCAAAAAAAAAAAAAAAAAAAAAAAACAAAAATGGTAGGCTCGCTCAATGGAAAGGAAAGTATCTTCGTAGCTTATAGAAAGCTTTGGTCTCTCCTGTCGACAGAGTTTGGTAGCACATATTTTTCTCTCATTTTCTCCATTTTTGTACTCATTCACTATTATATATCTAATTTTTTATTTACTCATTATATATACACTCCTCTTCGCCCTTCCATTTCCTTGGTTCTTCCTAATTCCCTCCTGAGCCCATCACATATATATAATGCCATTGCATCTATAGATCTTTGTGAATTCGCCTCTCGGAAAGGGGAGAGAGAGAGAGAGAACGATGACAAAGTCGCGGTGGATGACGACTAAAGAAAGTGCAGCAAAATTGGCAAAGAGCGTCGTCGAAGAAGAGGTGTGGGAGGTGAGGCCTGGCGGCATGCTGGTCCAGAAACGTGACCCCGACGCCGAGCCAGCCGTCGCGGCGGCGGCGGCGCCGGTGCCCACAATCAGAGTCAAGGTCAAGTACGAGTCCGTCTACCACGAGATCTACCTCAGCTCGCAGGCGTCCTTCGGTAAAGAAATTATAAAATACAAAATACAAAATACAATATTGCATCTCACATCATGAATTATTGTTGCAGGAGAGCTTAAGAAACTGCTGGCGGAGAGGACGGGGCTGCACCAGCAGGACCAGAAGATAGTGTTCAAGGACAGGGAGAGGGACTCCAGGGAGTACCTCGACACGGCCGGGGTCAAGGACAGGTCCAAGCTGGCCCTGTCCGCGGACCCCGTCGCGCACGCCAGGCGCGTGCTGGAGATGCGCAGGGCCGCCAGGGCGGAGAAGGCGGCCAAGTCCGTCTCGACCGTCGGCTCGGAGGTCGATAGGATCTCCGTCAAGGTATCTATGTACTGTACGGCCTGCCATATAAATTCCCAACTGCTACTGAAAAATTTACTTATTTTTGTAGGTGTCAGCTCTAGATACAATTGTGTCTAAAGGAAAGAAAGTAGCCGATAAGGATATTTTGGACCTGACTGAGCAGCTGATGAATCTGCTGCTCAGGCTCGACGGCATCGCCGCAGAAGGCGATGCCAACCTTCAGAGGGCGAAGCAGGTAGATTCGTCGAATTTTGTACTTAGCACGTCATCATCGTTTTTTAAAATGTCTCAAAAATTGATCGATATCTCCCGAATCGAATACAGGTGAAGAGAGTACAGAAGTACGTCGAGACGCTCGACGAGCTCAAAGTCAAGAATGCCAAGACCGCAACGACATTGGTGCATGTGCAGCAGCCGCAGCCTCCTCCTCCTCCTCCTCAGTCATCGGCTGTTGTTACGACGGATTGGGAGGTGTTCGATTCCCTGTTCGGGCCGTCGACCTCGAGTGCGGCGTCGACCGCAACCACCGCCTCCACCACTCCCACCCCAAGGTTTGATTGGGGGCTGTTATGAGTGCATATAAAAGCTTGAGATTATTGCGTTTGGTTGCTCTCTAAGAGTCCTATTTTGCAGACATTTTTTTCCCCTTTTTCTTTTCTTTTCTTTCTTTCTGTGTGAATATTTACTTTCAGTTCAGGATGGGCAGCAAAATAAATCAATTCATGATCAATGATATCATGTTTGTAAGTGGTGGTCAATTGTGTGTCAAATTGGATGATGCAGTATAAAGAAAAAAGAGTTGGTAGTTTGTGGCATTTGGAAGGATGTTGAGTTTGCATCATTACCAAATTTTCATACGCTTCTCATTATCCTTTCTTCTTGTTGTTTATATAGTTAGTTGACTGTATTAAGATTAATTCATCAATTATTATCTGGGGTTGAGAGTGAGGGTGATTGGGAGTTTGTAGCCGACTAGGAGCAGGGCCGGCCCTGGGATAAGTCGGACAAGCTTTGGGACTTGGACAACCTTCCTTTGCTAGGACAACCCTCTAGGCTCAGTATGATCATACCAAAGATCAGGATCACGGATGACCACCAGGACCAGCTGACAATAAGGATCAAGGGACAACCAAAATTAGCTCCAGGATAGGACAACCAACCCTCCGGGCCGGCCCTGACTAGGAGAAATGTAGGGCTGTTTTTTTTAGCATGTACAAATTGTGTGATCGGACAGAACTAAAAAACCGTAAGATCCCAAAAGTTTTAACCTCCGTCTATATTACTAATATGGAAAAGGGATACATGACTTAATTAAGGGGGCCTAATAGGTCTGTAGATTGAGACTTCCTAGCAAACTTTTGTCGAATTTGTTAGATCTATATTGTTGGATACAGCTAGTCGATGTCAATTCTGTACCTAGCCAACCAATATGTCACGGGTTCGATTTGCAGGGGTACCAAGGACACCAAGAAGACACTCGTACCTAAAATGGGAGTAGGAACAGTATTGAGAAGAAAACCAGTCCGAAAGTCAATAAACTTTTGAGAAGAAAAAACCACATATTATTTTGGAAAAACTTTGATGATACTTTCAACCACATATTGTTCTCGTGATTGCCAAATATCACCAGTATCGTTGCAAGTTGCAACTAGTGGATACAGTATTAGATTTATTGGCTGTTGGGATATTCCAAGTAGCACCAATGGGTTCATTTGAATTGTTTCCAATCATATTCCCATCAATGGCTATCCTATATTATTGTATGGGTATGTTTCTCCAGCTTACAAAAGTAAATGAGCAACTAAAGAGTAGAATATAATACTATTGGTAACACTAATATATTGATTCCTAGCATAGTTTCCATCCAAGGTCGGCTTGCTTGACACCTTGGCTCCATGGACTCGCACTAGTAAACTAACACATGATTAGCAATGTTCAAATAAAAAAGAATCCAAGTAAACAAGAACAAGAGGAAGAACATGCTAATGGGCTCTCTATGGAGTATAAGAAAACTTCATAAAAAATAGACATTTTTTTATGGTTGGGTGCCGACTATACACCATTTCTCTACATTTGTGTCAAATTTTTCTAACTAAGGTAGCTCTACAATCATGAGAGGGTCAATGCCATAAACCTTAGCTAGATCAAGGTGTTATGTGGGTCGGGCAGCCCAAAAACCAGCTAGAGCCCGATCGGGTCAAACCAGTGATGGGCCGACCCAAGTTCAGTCAAAGCTCGAGCCTGGCTCGGGCTACTTGAAGGCCCGACCAGGTTGCCAGTGCAGTCAAAACCACACACACACACACACACACACACATATATATATATATATATATATATATATATATATATATATATATATATATATCCACTGATCTTCCACCACCCAGAACTTTTAAGCATCTCCCCGTTGACCGCAAGGGTCATTCGGGTTCGACCATACACTTGTCGTAAAAGACCATTTTATTTTAATCACCATAATTCATGTTCTGTCGGAAATGCTCTGTCGGAAAAGACCACTTACTGTAGCATTTGTTTAGAAGACCCATACATTTGTCGTAAAAGACCACTTTATTTTAATCACGATAATTCATGTTCTGTCGGAAATACTCCTATCGATTTTAATCAGGCCCTTCTTTATCCTCTTATCTTCCGTTGCTAAATCCAAGACTGTTTTGTTATATATATATATATATATATATATATATATATATATATATATATATATATATATATATATAAACTATACATGTATAAAAAAAAATCAAATTTTAATTCCTTAGAACGACCCGCGGGCCGGCGTGAAGCCGGTCCAGACCTAGCTCGGTCCAGCACAGACCGCTTCTACTCAGGTCGTGGGTCCGGACTGGATTTGGGTATTTCAATCAAAGCCTGGTACGGGTCGGCCAGTGTCAGGCCCACTGAATACCTTGAACCCTAGATGCAGTTGGCAGATAAATAGACCTACCTTTTGACTATGCACTTTAAACTCAGGAGCACCTTCCAAGTTCCATAAACCATAAGAAGTCTAGAATATCTAAGATATACAATAATATGCTATATGGAATCCAAATTTAAAGCAAGCATAATATGCGATAAATAAGGAGCCAGTCTTTATTTACCTTTACAAAATAGTTTCTTTAAAAGTGGCAATCTTCCAGCATGCTGTCTATGGATCTCCATATCCTGTGGTCCAAGAGTATCACATTCTTATTAGGCTTAAAAAAAATCATAATCACCACCACCACACCACAATGTGCAAGAGAAAAATAGAAGTCGCATAGCATACGCCATACAGAAATACACCATTGACAAGCTAGTCCACCGTATAAACAACTTCTCCATGTGTTACTACTAAAATGAAGGCATTTAAATGTTGTCAGTCTCTATTTAATGAACAATATGTAGAGAGAGGTGTACCAAGGAGCAAGCTGCACATGGTTCTGGGTTCCAAAAACATTTATGTGGAAGTAACAACATTGGTGTTAAATAAGAGACCTGTAGTGTCTGGTATCTGGTGGTGCAGCTTAATTGCCCAACCAACTTTTCTGGAGAACAAATCATTCAGATGCAAACACTTTCACACATGGTGTGTCCATGAGATTCTCCTCAGGTTCCATTAGTATTTTGCCGGGGAACCTTCTTCCCCACTCTGTGCATAAAGAAATATCACTTTAGAAATTCGATGGACGAAAATAGAGTTCAGACGACAGCAGATCTGCGTGTCGGTGTCACTGCTTACCGTAGCTGCAAATATCTGTGGACAATTATGGGAACCTGATTCCGTCGAGAGCACTTCATTCTTTAATCATCATCTTGCTCTGTCCTTAAAAATAAAAAATCACCTGCACACGAAAGACAAAAAAAAATTAGAAAGCAACTAAAAAGTTCAATCTGCTATGAAAACCATGAATTGTTTGATACCTTACCTTTCTTCATTTAGGACTTCGATCAGGTTTGGCCATCTTTTCTTCCAAAGTAACAATTGCCTAAGAGAACATGGATCCCTTGAGATCTAGAGTGATCACAGCCACCAATTAGCAAAGGAACTAACAAATTATACATCTGGTACAAGTACTTGTGAATCTGAAAATCTCATGCTACAGCATTTGCTGAAGGATTTCAAAGTCTTAACTGAGATTTTGGAGATCTCAATCTAGATCCTTTAATTATCTTTAAGAGTTGATGGTTTTTACAAACTCGTCTGTGGCCCCGTGTTCAGGCTTCCTCTTTTACACATTCAGAAGGTTGTATAGGAAAGTAAGTATCAACATCACATGAGGAAGTCACATTCACTTCTTTCTCGCACAAGAACAAGCAAAAAAGTAATAGGAGTTACCAGAAAGCAAAAAAAATCTCTAATCCCAGAAGTCCTGCTCCTTACCTCAATTATTATTGAACTTTCTACTAACATAAACATACAACCAATTCATCTGTCATGAAAGACGCAAATTTCAGCTGGAATAAGTTTAAAAAAAATGCACTTTTTCAGTAGCAACCATCAATGTGCGTGCCCATACAATGGAAACATTCTTCGTCACGTGTTCTATCAACTAAAAACTCAGAATTGTTTCATGATATCTGCATGCTAAGTTGCAAAGAATAATAACAAGTATAACTTGGTCTTGGAGACCCACAGCTATTGCAATTGTCACCCAGGAAATGACTCAATGTCATGGCATCATATCCAGATGTAAAAAGTCGAAT
This sequence comes from Iris pallida, assembly GCA_029216955.1. NCBI lineage: Eukaryota > Viridiplantae > Streptophyta > Magnoliopsida > Asparagales > Iridaceae > Iris > Iris pallida. Next base: position 1,840,914 of record JANAVB010040820.1, read on the forward strand.
ACCATGGAAATATAACAAAAGAATGGATGTCTAAATTCAATTATGTGCTGTCATAATGAACTATGATCTTTTTGCGTTTTGACAACTAATAAATTGTCAATTAACTCAAACAAAAACCAGAAGTTGAACTACTTTGCATCAGTAATGAAGAAATATGAACCAAGAGTTTCTGTTTCAGCAATGTCTCCATGCAACTCAAATACCTGGGAAGGAACATGCACAGGTTTTGCTGGATATCCACCCTTATACCAAATTGGCCTTTTTGCTGTACCAACTTCTTCCAGTAATGTAAGCTCATATATTTTTGAGATAACCTCAAAGAGACCAATATCATTCCCAACATCAAGATTTTTGAGATAATAAGAATTTGAAATATAAACAAATACCTCGGCTTTAATTGTACATTACTACATGACAGCAAAAAAAAAAGAAAAAGGAAACAAGGTAGAAGTAGAACATAAGAAAGAATGCCCAACTGAATTGAATGGAGGATATGTTCACATTAACAATTAGATAACCATAATACGACGCGACCATATTCCTTGGCATCTTTCTATCAGCAGTTTGGAAAGGATGCATATGCTCCTCCTATTGACTTTTCTGGAATCCTCCTATTGACTTTTCTGGACTTTTGGCCTGACAGGTCTTGCTGGTTTGATAACATAACCCAGTAGAATGACTATGATAGGAAGAATTGACCCAACAAAATACACGCTTTGGTAGGAGGCCAACGTTTCCTTCATGCTCAGTACCTTCAGATAATAAGAAACATAAACAAATAAGAGAGTAAGCTACAAGAAATTAAGAACGAGAGAGAAAAAAAAAACAGTTTCATATTTGATGTCACATGTACAAGAAAATATTCCATACTATCTAATGGGATATATAGCTAAATGAGTGCAAGAATAACTCTCTTTTTAGTTGGAATTGTTTAAGATAACCTATAATCAATTGATTAACACACCATTCATAAAGCAATTCAAAAATGATGTTACAATCCATGAAATATTTATAAAAAATAAATTAAAGAACAAAATAAAAGGTGAGATGATTTTGAAATAGTTGTTACTTTGGCAGATTAGAAAATATAAAATCAAACCAGAGTACTGACCAGGAAACCAACGCAGGAGTAATTCAGAACCAGAATGGTATAGGCAAAGTTGGTAAACGTCAGCAGCATTCTGAGCAAAGAATTCTTTGGCGAAACAGCTTGCCGCCATCTATAGACCACTGTTAAGGCAAAAACGAAGAGGATACAAATGTTGATCACGAAAGATAAGTAGACCTAATCCAGAAACACAGCAAACTTCATATGATATGAATACATGATAAACCTATGTATGGAATACCTTTCGATCCAGCAATCATCAGAGCTGACTGAACAAAAAATATGATGTATCCAGGATATAACCCCTGTTGTATTGTAGAAGAAAAAAACGTTAGTCACATTAATCATCGACATAATAAACCAAAAGCAAACTAAACATTTAGTGATTCCAACTACAACTAGATATAGAATGTAAGGCAGAAAAAAAAAAGCAAGAACCAAATAGTAATCGTACACCTAGCTACCTCAAATGAATAAAATAATTAGAATACGACTAGCAACAGGTTATCAGCAAAAGGTGGGAGGGTTATAATAGTAACAAATACCCTCCCAAGTTTGAACAGTGTTTTGTCAACACTATGGCTGATATATGTTTATCTAAATCAAACCACACTATGACCGAGATATGTTTAACCAAAGTAACTAATAGTTTCTGCAGCAAAAGCTACATGACAAAACAAAAAATAGTATCATTTTTCTTAATAAACGTAGAGACAATCATGACCAATATTGGATGGATGCAGAGAAGGTTCCACCTAGATTTTGATTTGGCAATTATGCTACTCAGATATTAAGGTTTTTCTAGATATAGGTCCTTTAATTGATTATTTGAAATAAGCCTCTCAAATCCTTTCATAAATTTGAGATTACCCCCTTGGAAGTTGTTAACTATGTCGAAATAGGCACAGTTTAATAAATCATAAATTATTTTTACTATCAGCCTTAAGCAAAGAAATAGAAGCCTCATGAGTTGAACATCACAGCTTAAAGAGACTATAAGAATCTAATACTCATTATGCAAGAAAAATAATTAATTACATGTACACCCACATAGTCACGATGTCAAGAAAATTAAAAAGAAAAAGTAGATTAGAAAAGTTCTCATCAACTACTATGTTTAGTTGAAAAATGATGCAAAGAACAAAATTTCAGTGAACAGGGAAATGAAATCAACGCTTAGAAGCCATTAAACTCACACCAAACAGCACTAGTAGTCAGGTTTAAATAATATCATATGAGGGAACAACAATACATGAAGAACCATCTTTGTAATTATCCAAGAAAATCAAAGAGAAAGCTGAAGTAGAGAAGAACAGCTCAAAAGTAAAAATAGACAAAAAAGATCTTCATTTATTTCTAAGATGGTGAAAGGATCATCATATAATACTCACATGCCAAACAGCACTAACAGTCTGTGTAGCCAGCAACTGAAGGAAACCAGGTTTCTTCCCTTTCTCAACAATTCTATCGTAAACATCTAAAAAAACAGAACAAATGAGGTTACAGGAATATATATGATATCCTGTCATCAAAGAGACGGAAGAATATTTCAAATACTTCAGCACAGCTATGACTATGAGGTAGGTTGCTCTAACAAATTTGCATTGCATATTTCATACTTTACATAGTGACTAGCAAGTTACTTTACATAGTGACTAGCAAGTTGCTTGCCTTTTATGTGTGTGTGCGTATTGTGATTTGATTGACATCCGAAGATGAGGCCAGAGCATAAAAGAAGTAGCCATCCACATAGAAACAAACACTTCATGCATAAAGCTAGATTGAACAAGAGACTCCATGCATAAGTCTTAGCTGAAATATGGGCTAGCAGCCTAGCACAAACAAACTCATGATAAATCTTCCTGATTTTAGTTCAAGCCCATATTGAAGTGACAAACTTTCACCGCAGACAATATAAGTAATTAGAAATTTTCAACACAAATTTAAGAAGAGCAGGTTAGGAAATCAGCTTTTAATACAATTTCACGATTACTTAAATTTTACTTGTATACTGCATATTCATGCTTTGCATACTAGGAAGCACGGAAACTCCAAAAAACCATGTTGTGCCCGCGTACGTGCCACATTGTGTCGGACATGTATCAGACACGCCAGGGACGCTCCAAAATACACTAGGACACGCCAAATCAGGTGTCGAATCTGTGTCGTTGTGTCTGAAACATGCCGTGTCATGTCCGTGCAACATAGTTTACATATATGCATGAAGAGATAAGTATGCATAATGAGAGTGAAGCATGTACATGCGCCTCCTCATGAACATATTCATATAAGAAAACTAAAAATGCTAGACCCAATCAAACAAACAGCTGGAACAAGCAGATAGGATTGGGCTTATTGCATGGTATATTTAATTACCAGTTTAGCAAGTTAGCGAAGGATCTGCAAATCTACATCCAGTATAAATGGAGAACGTAAAACATGCATTTACAAGGAGATAAAACTGTATAACTCACAATAACGCAGCCATGTGCTGACTTGTATGTTCCACACAAGCGGCAACTGCACTGCACTTGTTGCAAGTTCAACACCGAGTACATCAACGTTTTTTGCACGGTCCCATCGTGGCTTAGGAGGAGAAGTGTTTGACCAGCCAGTGAAACCCAGGCCAGATATGATAATTGAAGCTTCTGAGATTGACCAAATAAAGTAGTACTTCCAACGGGCAGTGAAGCCAGTCATAAATTGGGTAAACAGCTTTTGCCAGAAACTGTACTCATGGTATATGGGCTCGCTAAACCGGGTAAGTGGATATTGTGGTACCAGGTACAAGTATAAGCCCATACAGATAGCGGCTTGAATTAGAGCACGTAATGTAGCAAAATAAGGGGATGGTAATGATTTGTCCTTTGAATGAGTCCAAATCTGTAAGAAGAAAAAGAATAAAGTGACTTCTTTTTGGAAAACATCACAATGGAACCACACATGAACCTAAATACTATGAGTGCACTTACCCCTTTGTTTCCCGTATATTCAAGATAATCCTTCATTTCATATACAGGTCCTGCAAAGTGACTGCCACAGCAGAGGCAGTAACCAACATATTCCAATATAGAGGGACAACGAGTTAATCGGTATTTCTTTTGTGACTCCCGCAAATCTTCTTCTTTCAAAATCCCATCACTGTAATTAATTGCACATGAAATAACTTTCAACACCAATACCATCAATGCTCCTACATTTGCGTATACCATGAAAGGAATGTCAGTAATACAGTAAGATAAAGAGAGAACTAGTTTGATCTTCAAAAGAGAATCGATCATGTTTCATCCTATACAAAGCATGTTTCCGTAAACGGTTAACTGAGAAAGATCCTTAGAGGCGAAATTGAAACTTAAGCGCACACAAAAAAAGAAGTTACAGGTGACAGAAAAAAGAATATCTAGTTGTCATGAACTCAACATGTATCTGGTGCAGAGTAGTAATGGATCAAATAATTACAATCTTAATCATTCAACAACAAGCACTCGCTATCTTTTTATCTTTTTAGTCAATTCGATGACAAAAGGTCGCAGAAAATGCAGTGTCATTATTAGCGGTGCAACCGTGCTACAACGAACCTTATCCCAAATTTTGGTTTCAACTATATGAATCCTTGTTCCTCCATTTTCCTCTCTCAAAGGCCATCTTCCTTTCTAACATTTAAAAATGCCATATCCTTTTTCACACTTGATCTAAGTTTGTTGCGTCGATCCTAATTCAATCACTACCATTTTGTTCCTATAAGGACCTGCACATATTTTCTAATCTATTCCCAATTGCCCTTGAATGCCCATGTTCATACCATCTCAAAAGATTTTATAACCTTGTCTAGGAGTAGCTTCAAAAGATTTCAAATAACATCCATGGTGATTACCAAAAACTTAAGGTTGAGTCTCTAAATTTTGTAATGAGGGAGAAAGAATTGGCATACCAGCAGCTTATCAGGGCTTTCCTAGAAGACCCAAAAGAACCAAAGATAACACCCACCTGTTAAAGCCCTTTCCAGTGCACCAAAAATCTATGTTGGTGAGGGATAAGGGTTATATATTTATATTATTCAACACGGCCCACCAAGTCAAAGGTCCATTCTGGAGACTGGAGAGAAGGAGCTGGGACTCAAGAAGCGGTACTTTTTTTTGAAATCTGCTTAAAATGTGCGCAACAGGGATTGAACTTTGGTTGCTCAGATATCATGTTAAAGTCACATGCCACTACAATAACACTCTAGAATGTTGGTAAGGGTTGTATATTTATATTATGCAGCGCCACCATCCTTCAGCTTAAAGCCTGAGGAATCCCACCTTCGATTATTTTCGGCCAATCCCACCTATTATACACTAGTTGCACCTTCCTAGCCAAGCCCTACCTATAGCCACATGTAATGTTAGCCAAACATCCAACCCCTCACAAACCACACCAAATCAAGATCGCTACATGTTAACAAGTTGATCCAAAGAGGTACCAAAATTGCATCCCGGCGCATGAATTAAAAGTCTAAAAAGGTAAAAATTTGATGGTGGAGTACAAGGAATCAAGTGTATTCAAACAATCGATAATAGAAGTGTATTTTAGCATATAGCATCATAATCGGTGAATAAACTGAAGACTGCAGAGGAACAAGTTCCTAAGCGTGCTCACAGTCGTGTATGTGGCTGCACCCTCTGGAGGATTAGAAATCAAAATATGAGCTTGGGTAGATCAATCAATTGCTAGAACCACCAATCTTCTTCACCCGGAAAGTACTTAATCTTGATGCTGACAATGTAATCTTTGGAAACCATGGTTGTCAAAAGTCACATAGCATCTTGCATGAGACAGCATCTATGACGTTACTTTGAATTGCTAGAGCAACCAATCTTCTTTGCTGGTAAGTACTTAATCCTGATGCTGACAATGTAATTTTTGGAAACCATGGTTGTCAAAAGTCACATAAGCATCTTGCATGAGACAGCATCTATGAAGTTACTTTGGGAAGAGATGTGCCATGCTCTACACATTATATCAAACAAAAAGGATGGGTGATCCACATTCTGCTCGTTAAGGTCGTGTTGACTCTTCCCCATAAGAGTGAAAGTGATTGATGCTAAGTAGTTGATCTCAAATTCTTAATCCCATCATAAAAGAAATTGGCATGTAAGCACCAAACAAATATAAAGAGACAAGCTGATCGACCGGGCTTGCAGCTGCTTGATCAAGCTTCCAGTCAGTTGACCGCAGCAAGGAAACAGAAACAACCAACCAATATGGTAGTAGCCTACATCTTTACGACTATTGAAACAAGTGGGCCTTCTGGTCGTGCAATCAAACTATTGGTTTGGATCAAATGACAAACAAAAGGGATTGCTAACATACAGTCAGTTGGTTTCATGAAGGCATTATTTTCTCCTAGTAGATTTAGGGCACACACACACGAAAAAAAAATATACACACTCACGAGATCTAGTTGTATAATCCTATAGTTATGTGTCGTTTTCTTTTACAGAATACTCTTCTGTCACTTTGCCTGCACTATATTAAATAAAATCAGTGTTCCGAGATATTTTGTTCCATGATTTGCTATTCTGGTGGAGAATTTTGAGACCCACTTCATGCCTGGGCCACAGTTATGTCCAAGCACTAATAATAGAGTCTAAGTTGGTGTCAGATTCTTTTAAAATCTTGGGCACTTGAACCCCTGTCATGTGACCAACACTTGGGCTGGATTTGGAATTGCTTATCATGGCTGCTTCTGCTTATTTTGTCCCAAGAGCAGTTTGGTAACAGCAGCTTATCAGGGAAAAAAAATGTTTGAAAAGCTAGTTCATTTTTGGGTCAGCTTCTGCAATCAGGTGGGAGGCTGCTTTCAAAAGTTGCTTCCGCTGGTGCTTTCTGAAAAGCAGAAGCAACCCCAAACAGGCCATATTATACGCTTAAATTATCTAATACGTTAATCTCGTTCGAGCAAACTCGTAAAACATGTAAATTCGCATTGCCTGCGACAAATACAAGTATACATTTAAAGCATATAAATATTGCAAGCAATGCCTCCATTTGTTTGTCAACTCTTGGCATGTTATTCATACCATTTATTTGTCAACTCTTGGCATGTTATTCATACCATTTATTTGTCAACTCTTGTTATATCCTTTTTCTCCATGCTTTTTAAGGCATTTTCTTAAGCACACGAATCAAGGTATGGTGCACAATATAGTATTAACTTGCATCTATGCTGCAAGGTATATCAAAATACTAACTGGATACCTCTTACTGAAAGATAATTAACAACATAAAATAATATTTTTGACTTGCAAATCCTAAAGCGAATGAATATCTGGAGAGGAAAAAAAGGTGTCCATTACCTGTAGCATCAATGCCACCTTCCTTCCATGCATCGCCACTCATGTAATATACATGGCTACAAGAAATAGAAAAAAATGGTATAAGAGTGGACAATGGCTTACACATTGCACTTTTGACAACATAAATTTATATCTCAGCAGTAAGACAGTTTGAGAAGGCAAATGTTAAAGGCCACCTCCTTTTTACTAAGGGCCACCAACTTAAAACTTTAAAAAAAATTACAAGTTTACCATCTTGAAAACACTAAGGGCCACGCCGCTCCTGTCAATCGAGGACTGCAGGGCTTGCCTGCAGTCCTCGATTGACAATCTTTTTTTTTTTTTACCTACAGTGACTGCAGGCAAGCCTGCAGTCCAAAGTGAAGACAGGACTGCAGGCAAGGCCTGCAGTCCGCCTTCACCGCTAATTTGCCGACTAGTCGGTGAGAACAAACACAAAAATAGACTCTTTTGGCAGCAGTGCTGGTGGGGGGAGAGAGAGAGAGAGAGGAGAGGAGAGGGAGGAGGAGATGGGTTCCAGTGAATCACCATTGTCTCCTTCCCATGTCCTCTTCAATATCGGTAAGTCATGTTCTCACTCTCGTAACCATTCTCGTCTCTGTTTTTTTTTTCGATTCGTTCCGTCGTCCCAAATCCTAATTCTTCATATAATCCCTCTCCAACTCCCTCGCCTCCCTCCTCTCCGAGCCACGGCTCCCTCGCCTCCATCCTCTCGTCATCAGCAACAGCAGCAAGGCAACGGACCCATCGTAGACGAGGAGGCGTGTGGCTCCGACAGCGTCGAAGAACGGCCATGGTCGGAAAGACTCACGAAGAGCCTCTGGGCCTTGGATCCGCCGCCACCCTCCGCGAGGCAGCCATCACCGCCGCAGCCATGGAGGTCGGCAGGAGGAGCTCGCCATGCTTCTTGTTTTCTATTTTCTTTTTGTTTTTGGTTTTATCCTCTTGGTGGCCCTTAGTAAACTTGTGAACTTTAGGTTGCCCTTAGTAAAAAAAATAGAAAACATGGTTGCCCTTAGTAGGATGGTTGCCCTTAGTAAAAAGGGGGTGGCCTTTAACATTTGCCTTTGAGAATTGAAAGAAGTTAAAATTACGAATCCTCAAGTAAAAAAAGAGGCATTTCACATATAAGCATATGAGTTGAGTTCTGGCCTTGAATCGATCTTATATAAAGTTCCAAGTAGAAATCAAAGTGTGTGAACACAAGTCAAATGTCCTTAAATCTTCAAGTTCACAAAGCCCCCAACAATTTCAAAAAAACTAAAAACATGACCCTGCAACTATGAGCTTTCCAACTCTCATCCCCCATCCCCATCGGGGCAGGGATTCTCACGGAGAACAAACAATAACTAAGCACAGAAGTTGCATTTGTCATCCATAGGCAGTAAAACCAAAAAGTAAAAAAGTTAAACAACAAAGGCTATACGGTAACTAAAACTTTGTCTTAGATGTTTAGTTACAGTACAAAACTGGAAGATCAAATTTCCATTTTCCAGGCAACTGAAATAAAATCAGAAGAGAGGTTAGATTAGGATCTTTAAAATCCTGGAGAATCAACATCGGTGTTCATCAACTTGCAGATTACAGAACAAGGAGACCATAAGTAGTGCAATATAAATTCTCTTGTAGCATTTAGGTGATTTATTGTGGTTGGAAAAACTAAAAATAGGTTTTGGTGTCAAAAAACTTGATTATACAGAGGCAACTCAACTGTACCCAAATATGTGAGCAAGTGATACCCCAAAAGACCTATTAAAATTGGAGATAGCTTGATTCTTAAATTACAATGACAAGGTCAATTACAATCGATGTTAAACTGCCATGGTGGTTGTATATATTTTTTTAACTTTGTTAACTGATGCAAAACAAAGTCAATGTGACTTCCACTTGAAAAGCATTAAATTGAGATTAGATTTGGGAGGTTTCATGGCCAAATAAGGGATTCCAAAGGCTTCTCCTATCATGAATCTCTCCCTACCTGCCTCCTTTGTGGTTCAAATAAGGCTGTAAGTTACAGAAATATGAGACACTTTTTGCTATTGCACCACACTATCAGCGTGATAGGCAGATCTCTATGGATATAAGGGCTTCACGGAGTAGCAGTTTGAAAGTTGTTAAACATTTGAAGTTCTTAAATACTCGCTATCAATAGGTCGGAGGCCTAGATTTAGTACGATCAGAATTGGTAATATGACGAGCTTTTAGCCTGCTAAGCAGGAAGTTCCTTTAGGAGTAAAGAAGAGATGATACACCATGTTCATCCAAGTTTTTCTCTCTCCCCCTATCGTTTCATCTTTTTATGACGTTCCTTCGGCTTTCTACTTTTCCTGTCTTCTAATTGATTTTACTACTACTTTTTCCTAATTTTCTCCATTTGAAGTATAGATTATTCCCAACCTACTGATCCTATCAAAATTCCCCAACCTAGTCAAAAGAACCCTCTTTAACCTGATCTTCATACTAGAAGCGAGTGCAAAACATATAAAGCTAGAAAATGTCATACAGAATCCGATAGCCTCTTCTCTTTCTTCCTGCTTGCGATGTTTGAGTTGCTGTGAGAGATAAGCTGCAAGGCATCAACTATCCTGGTAAAGTTTAAGAGGAGGTTAAAGTTATTGGACCATTATACAGTGCTACTCCTAAAGACCAACACCGTCATCCCTACTATATCCCTACTATCCCGGTGGTTAATATTCTCAGTCCTGGCACTACAAATAAGGATTATAATTGAATGCTATATAGTCTACGTCTTCCACTTTTGTACTTCTGAGAATTAAAAATGAAAATGAGTGCTCTGAAGCCTAAAAAAAGATGCAGCTTTCTAGGAAAAGCTCAAAATAGAATGAGATAGGACCAAACTAGTAAGAAGAAGGCACCGCGTCCTAAGTTGATGGGCTAAGGATCGAGTTTACTGATCAAACAATAATACATTATGCACTCAGAATAGCTATATAAGTATGAGGCTATTCTCTTCACTGGATGTAATGCCCCGCTCCATGCGAGACATTTTGTTGGCATGTTGGATGCGTCAGAACGTTGGACCGTGACGTGTTGGAAATCAAGAGAATTGAGATTGATGCAGTCTCTCTTAGCTAGTTGGACGGAATGAGTATTGGAATATGGCTCGCTGGTGGAGCTATGTCTAGTGGGAGATATGTGTGATCGGAACAGGAAGACCCTTTATGCAAGTGAGTGAAATTGTCTTTTCTCCCCTACTCTTTCATGCTTAATAAAATGGAGTATTGTGTTGCTATAGAATGTCCCTAAATGTTCCATGATTTAGTTGTTGAATAATAGAGATGCTCTTATTGAATACTGTTGAATGATAACACTTGAACATTGAACTGCTAATATGAATTGATGCCATGAAATGAAATCGATAATGTCCCTTATGCTTAATGTTGCTGAAACAAATGAAACATTGAATCATGCACTACTATGCGATTGATACATGAAAAATGAACTGGCTACGTTATTGACACAAAGATATGAATGAAATACTAAAATCATGTACACTCTGTGTAAATGTTGCAAAGATATGAAATGTTGCATATTTTCTTATAAGCAATGAAATAAATGATATTGTCCTTATCAATGATGAATGAAATGCTACATGTCCATTGAGAACTAAATGATGTGATAATGCTTCAATGTATTTGAGTTGATGCAATGAGAAATGAATGGACTGATGCAACGAGAAATGATGAGGCTTGGGATCGCTGAGATCACCAAGTGAAATGATAGAAATGAATAAGTCGTTGAACATGACTTGGATGAGATGATGCACTGTTGTCTTTACTTTCTTTTATTATTTTACCATGCGTTTATGTTCACGATCGAGTCGGACATGCATTCGCATGGACATGGACAACTTGTGCACAAAGTTTGAGATAAGTTTTCTCGAACGGTATCCGAAGCACTGGGACCGATTCGGCCTAGGAGGAAACATTGGCGTGCTTTGGTAGCACGGGTTTTGCGAGGTACTCTTAGAGGCTAGCTACCTACTTGTAGTGGACATAGCAAAATTGGCGTGCTTTGGGAGCACGGGTATTGCGAGACACTCTTACAGGCTAGCTACCTACTTTGACTGGACATTACAATACCTTGAAGTCCTATATGGCAAAAAGTCCGTATGGTATAACAACGCCAGTGGCCATGTAGTCAGGATGCACGCTAATGAATGTTTTGTGCTAGCGAAGTAAGTATAACACATAACATGTATTTGATGCAGGTACGAGGGAGCCGACTATCGGTAAGAAATCACTTAAATGTGATATGATCATCATACATGTTAGTTCAACTTGATTGCTTAACATGATAATACCAAGTATGCTACAACGTTGCCTTGTTACGAACACTGCTTAATCATGACATACATGCTAAACGATACCTTTTCATGATTGCTATGACATGTTTAATATGTTAACCCCAATGCTGCTTCAATAATGCTTTTACATGAACAATGAGATAACATGTTTACATGCTTCAATGTTACTGCTCATGAACTGTAACTGATGCTAGGTCCCAAATAGAAGATCACATTAATAATTGTTTGCTCACATGACTACTTAGTGTTTAGGCGAGTGGGTTGGTTCTGCTCGCCAGTACATTGATGATGTACTGACCCACGTTGTGGATACTCCTTTTAGGTGCTCGTGCTTGGGAAGTTCAGTATACGAAGATTGGATTGATCAGTCCCGCGACATCGAAGAATTGTTGGACATGCAGAAGCTCTCATTGCAAAAGATAATGTCTTCTGTTTATAAATGGCATAATGTATGAAACATCGTATATTAGTTGTACCAGTGAGTTGTAAGCCAAGCCGGCATGTCCAGTTGTAATTCAATGTATCAAGTATCAATGTAAGCCTAATGGCAGGCGTTTCAGTTGGCTATCAATGTAAAATGAGATGTGTTGTAAGCTTTGTATTCCACTACAAGTCTTGTACTCTACTTCGATTATCAATAAAGAGAACTTATTCCTACATATCTCTGTGCGACTTCAAAGTATCTGCTTATTTCCGCTACTATGAATCAATAACGTGTTCTGTTCAATAAAAGAGATATGTATCACTATTATCTTCAATTTGTCTGCTTGTGCCGCTCCGATGTGATCCTATTTAAAGATTATCGATTTTGTATTATCTTTGCCTTGTACAAGTGCAACACCAGACTTGTACGGCATCACGCCTGTCACTCCCCGTTCCTGGAATACGTAAATTTTTTATTTTTCTGTATATGGTATCTGGCACCTGTATCTTGATTGTATGTATCATATATTTGTAACTGGCCATGGCATGGAACAGTATCTCGTCGCGGATTAGTGTGGCACCCCTTGTCCTTGTTTGGTTGTAGGCGTGGTTCACTATTTTGATGATAAGATTTCTGAACCGTGTTGTGGTTAGGATTTTATTTAATTAATTTAATTAGTTGTATTATGTAGCATTTAACATGTCATTAGTCATATGGTTAAGAGCATACTTAAGCTTATGGTTTCTTTAAGTCAACCCAACCCCTATATATATTCTCTTCCACACCCTCTCTCCTCATTCACTCTTTTATTTATTTCCTCAAGCAAACTTTTAGGCAAGTACATCTTGCACCAAATGGAGAGATTCTTGCATTTTTCATTTTTTGATTTTTCTTTGATATTATTTGTCTAAATTGTTCTTCTAATCATCCTCTACAAGTTTAGTTCTTGGAGTTTTTGATTTTAATGGCTAGTTTTGTGTAGATCTAAGTTTCTAAAACTAGGGTTCTATGGGTTTCCATGGTTTTGATCTATCAAACTTGGTTGTTTTCGAAAACTAATGGTCCTATGTTGTAGGAAATTTGATTCTACATAATTTTGACCTTTGAAAAGTTAGATTTTGACTTGTTTTGAGAAAGTTATGGCCAAAATAATATTTGGACATTTTCTATGTCATCTGTCCTGGTTTTGGCAGGGACGATGAATAGTGCCGCGTGCATAGTGCCGCATAGTGCCGAGCTGCAGATGGAAGTGCTGCATAGTGCCGCATAGTGCCGAGCTGCAGATGGAAGTGCTGCATAGTGCCGCATAGTGCCGAGCCGCAGATGGAAGTGTTGCATAGTGCCGCATAGTGCTGCATAGTGCCGAGCCGCAGATGGAAGTGTTGCATAGTGCCGAATAGTGCTGCATAGTGCCGAGTCGCAGATGGAAGTGTTGTATAGTGCCGCATAGTGCCGAGCCGCAGATGGAAGTGCTGTATAGTGCTGCATAGTGCCGCATAGTGTCGAGCCGCAGATAGAAGTGCTGCATAGTGCCGCATAGTGCTGCATAGTGCGGAGCAGCAGATGGAAGTGTTGCATAGTGTCGCATAGTGCCGAGCCGCAGATGGAAGTGCTGCATAGTGCTGCATAGTGCCAAGCCGCAGATGGGAGTGCTGCATAGTGTAGCATAGTGCCTATTTTGGCTGTTTTTGGCTGTTTTATGTCCTATTTGACTGATTTGTGGCCAGAATTTCTCCCAACTTCCAACATGAAAGTTGTAGATCTTTGTATTGGCTTCAAGGATCTTCATGTCTCACTTTAACCTGAATTCACATGTGACTTTTATGTCACGAGGGGTCCGTGTGACTTCCTGACTTGACCATGTTCCTGACCTGATTACCTGTATACGTGCTGGTACAGGTTCTAAGTGTGTATTGAGATACAATATTAGTATGCACTGCGGTGCCATTTAATGAGTGCACTGAGGTGTGACTCTACATGCTAAGTGATCATTCGTGTTATATGTCAATACATGTGTACCTTCCAGTACAGTCATGGTAATTGGTCAGTAATAGTATCGTGGTATAATGATTGATGTTTGATGCATTACACTAAACATGGATCTAGATTTGGGACTCCTTGAGCCAACGTGGATTTATACTTAGGGTACACGTGCTATGGTACGACATATAGGAGGATGACCATGTGACCACGACATGTAATTCCATTATCAAGATAGGGTTAATCTAAGCAACTTAATTTGGTAGATGCATTGGGTGGGAACGGAATCCCGAGATCGTGCCATACTAGCCACCCTAGGTCCAGCCCTGGCGTGTCGGGTTGGCCACCACGGATATAGTTTCATCCGCTTATAGTGGATGACTATATCCGACTCCTACGTGCTATGTGTTAAATGTTTTAGCACGGTGGCCTTGCGGGGGACCGGTGCATAATCAAAGTACTATGTGTATGTGTATATGTATATTATATGGTTTGGCTAGCCTTGCTGGATTGACACGAACTGAGGATTCCTATATATGCATTACTGGGATAACCCAGGCAAATCATAGAAAGCCGCAGGGATGATTGTCCGCTTGTAAGCTGACTTGTTTTGTGATATATTTTCTTCTGTTAGCAACTGAGGAACATGGACTATCGTGGTGCGTGGTCCAACCCATGTCCTTGTTTGGTTGTTGGGTTGGACTATTGTGCTGCGATAGGCTATGGACCGAAGTCGCGAATCAGAAGCCCTTCACCTGTCCATGGTTATAGGATATATCTTATCTCGGCATGATATTGGCACCGTTTGTCCTTGTTTGGTTGTAAGGGTATCGTATTGTCTCGATGATATGGTATAAGCCTATAACTCGTGAATCAGGTCTTATTTTACTCATTGTATTTTCTCTCTCTTTTGTGCTCCCTTGTGGTACTTGCTATTCGGGGCCTGACCCCGCTGGTTTTGTTTGGCCAGATCTCGTAGCAGCGCCAGAGGATCCAGCCTTCCACCCGAACAATGGTGCACACCAGGAGTATGGGCGCCAGGGACCATGAGTGGGTTTCTTCTTCTCCGCTCTGATATCTTCTATTTTGTACTTGGCATTTAGCCACCGGCACCTGTTTAGCCGGCTGTTCTGGACATTAGTTTCCTTTACATAATTGTAATTAAATCAGACTGCAGCTGACTACGGTTATGTATTATTGACTCTCGGTACTAGCTTATCATTTTGTATATCTAGGCTCATGAATCATTTTGATGAAGCGTCGGGGACGCCTTACTGCTTTGTCTTATATGATCATTATTTACTGCTTCTTGTTTTGATTGATTGAGACATAAATGCTCTGTGAGACTATAGGAGACTTGATTGTAGCCTCCCTTGTCTCTTGACAGCCACGATCGCCGTATGACGTTTATATACCTCATATGGAGTAGCTGGCCTAGTCGTCTCAGTATTCCGGTACTGGGGCGTGACAGGGTTTTATTGGTGGCCCATGCAGGTCTGTTTTTCAGACTTGTGGGGTGTTGCGATTATAGGAGTCTCAATCAAAATATGTCCCCCTTGATCTCCTGATTCGTCTTCTCTTTCTCTCACCTTGATTGCTAACTTGATTATCATCCTCGATTCCTTTCCGTCCTGACTTTTGATACCTTGTATCCTTTCCTTTAAGGGCACATCGTTCTCGGCTATTGGAGGAGCCGGCATGGAAGAGAATCCAGTAGAGCAGGGACCAGTTGGAGATCAGCAAGGGGTAGCCCCTCTACCTGGACAGATTCACATCGAGAATGTTATCGAGCATGAGCCAGTTGAGCCACAGAGGCCAGAGGTTCCCGTACCTCCAGTGATGCCGGTAGTACCAGTAGCACTAGACGCGTCGGCACTATTGCAGATTATCAGAGGGTTATTGGAGACCCAGCAACACCAGACGGCAGCCCAACAGCAACAACAGACCCAGCAGCAAGAACATAATGTATTACTGAATCAGGGGTTACAGCTAGCTCTTGAGAGGAGCGTCAGGAATAACTCGGGAGCGTCAGGAAGGTTTTGCCTACTTAACCCGAGGTTCTTTGATGGCACGGAGGACGCTATCACGGCGGATGCTTGGCTTCAGGATATTGAGGCCATATTGACGGCAGCAAAGGTTCCAGCAGAAGAGAAGGTTGACTAAGTCAGATTATTGCTTCAGGATCTCGCCCGCGACTGGTGGGCATCAGAAGAGGTTGGAATGAGGCGTCATGTTCCTTGGGATAGCTTCAGTACCAGATTCAAGGCCAAGTACTTTGGCGTGGTAGCTCGGTATGAGCTTCAGCAGAGATTTATCAGCCTCAAGCAGGCTGGTAGGACGGTGGATGGTTATGCAGCGGAGTTCTGCAGGATAAGTAGGTTTGCTCAGACGATGGTGGCGACAGAGCCAGAGAGAGCAATGAGGTTCCAACAGGGACTTCACTTAGAGATTATGCAGCTGGTCGAGGGGCACGACTACCAGACATTCGATGCAGTATTGATGGCGGCTCGGAGACACGAGCTTACTATTCAAAGGTTATCAGCAAGGACTGGAGGCCAGAAGAGGTCTCATACGCAGAGTACGGAAGGAGGAGCAGTACCTCGGACGTCAGCACCAGCGCCAGGCGTCCGTATTAGTGATGCAGTTTCGGTCCCGACAGTTGTGACGGCACCAGTTCGACAGCAGCAACCGAGGCACCAGCAACGTCAGGAGGCACCAGTGGGTTGCACTTATTGTGGTAAGGGAGGGCACACTCGGAAAGTGTGTCGGTTAGCGAATGGGCAGTGCTTGAGATGTGGGGGTTCAGACCATCGTATAGCTACGTGCCCACAGATACAGAGGCCAGGAGGGCCAGCTCAACAGTTTCCGGCGTTGCCAGCTCCAGAGGTAGCACCATATCAAGGGCCAGCACTAGCAGTGAGTCCACTAGCCCAGCGTCCATTACTGACGCAAGCTCAGATGTACCGACAAGCGCAACATCATGTAGGACCGCATCAGGTTGGACAGCAGAGGCCACAACAGCAGGGCCAGGGAAGGCAGCAGCAGAGAGTCCAGCAGGGGCAGAGGCCTGTAGAATTTGGAATATTAGAGCAGAGGTTGGCCGAAGGCGGTCAGATTGTGGGTAAGTTTTGAGTATTATTCATAATTCCTTGAGTTCTATATTCGAAGAGTGAAGGTGACTTTCTCATCTCACTCATCTGCTCTCGTATCATGTGATACGTGATATCTATCATGTGTCTTGATTACGAGAGTACGTCCTGGGCAGAGTCTTGTTCTTGATTTAGTCATTGGTACCGACTTATCTCAAGCGTTGACCCTTGTCCACTTTGGGAGTCAATGTAGGACCTCGAGGACGAATTCCTACCTAACTGACTTGGGGGCATATTTTATTCGTATATCTCCGATCACTTTCCTTCTAGGGTATGATTATTGTTTGTGCTTTTACTTAATTGTTTTTTCTTTCGTAATCTGTTCATGTGTCATGTATTGTTTGATAATTGTGCTTGCTATATGTTCTAAGTGTATATTTCGTGATCTGAGAGCGCTCGACTAGCCTTATCGAAATTCCGATGACGAAATTTTTCTAAGGAGAGTAGAGATGTCACTTACCGTTCCCGGAATACGTAAATTTTTGATTTTTTTGTATATGGTATCTGGCACCTGTATCTTGATTGTATGTATCATATATTTGTAACTGGCCATGGCATGGAACAGTATCTCGTCGCGGATTAGTGTGACACCCCTTGTCCTTGTTTGGTTGTAGGCGTGGTTCACTATTTTGATGATAAGATTTCTGAACCGTGTTGTGGTTAGAATTTTATTTAATTAATTTAATTAGTTGTATCATGTAGCATTTAACATGTCATTAGTCATATGGTTAAGAGCATGCTTAAGCTTAGGGTTTCTTTGAGTCAACCCAACCCCTATATATATTCTCTTCCACACCCTCTTTCCTCATTCACTCTTTCATTTATTTTCCTCAAGCAAACTTTTAGGCAAGTACATCTTGCACCAAATGGAGAGATTCTTGCATTTTTCATTTCTTGATTTTTTTTCCTTTGATATTATTTGTCTAAATTGTTCTTCTCATCATCCTCTACAAGTTTAGTTCTTAGAGTTTTTGATTTTAATGGCTAGTTTTGTGTAGATCTAAGTTTCTAAAACTAGGGTTCTATGGGTTTCCATGGTTTTGATCTATCAAACTTGGTTGTTTTCGAAAACTAATGGTCCTATGTTGTAGGAAATTTGATTCTACACAATTTTGACCTTTGAAAAGTTAGATTTTGACTTATTTTGAGAAAGTTATGGCCAAAACAATATTTGGACATTTTCTGTCATCTGCCCTGTTTTGACAGGGACAATGAATAGTGCCGCGTGCATAGTGCCGCATAGTGTCGAGAGCCGCAGATGGAAGTGCTGCATAGTGCCGCATAGTGCCGAGCCGCAAATGAAAGTGCTGCATAGTGCCGCATAGTGCCGAGCCGCAGATGGAAGTGCTGCATAGTGCCGCATAGTGCTGCATAGTGCCGAGCCGCAGATGGAAGTGCTACATAGTGCCGCATAGTGCTGTATAGTGCCGAGCCGCAGATGGAAGTGCTGCATAGTGCCGCATAGTGCCGAGCCGCAGATGGAAGTGCTGCATAGTACCGCATAGTGCCGAGCCGCGGATAGAAGTGTTGCATAGTACCGCATAGTGCTGCATAGTGCCGAACCGCAGATGGAAGTGCTGCATAGTGCCACATAGTGCCTTATAGTGCCGAGCCGCAGATGGGAGTGCTGCATAGTGCCGCATAGTACCTATTTTGGCTGTTTTTGGCTGTTTTATGTCCTATTTGATTGATTTGTGACCAGAATTTCTCCCAACTCCCAACATGAAAGATGTAGATCTTAGTATTGGCTTCAAGGATCTTCATGTCTCACTTTAACCTGAATTCACATGTGACTTTTATGTCACGAGGGGTCCGTGTGACTTCCTGACTTGACCATGTTCCTGACCTGATTACCTGTATACGTGCTGGTACAGGTTCTAAGTGTGTATTGAGATACAATATTAGTATGCACTGCGGTGCCATTTAATGAGTGCACTGAGGTGTGACTCTACATGCTAAGTGATCATTCGTGTTATATGTCAATACATGTGTACCTTCCAGTACAGTCATGGTAATTGGTCAGTAATAGTATCGTGGTATAATGATTGATGTTTGATGCATTACACTAAGCATGGATCTAGATTTGGGACTCCTTGAGCCAATGTGGATTCATACTTAGGGTACACGTACTATGGTACGACATATAGGAGGATGACCATGTGACCACGACATGTAATTCCATTATCAAGATAGGGTTAATCTAAGCAACTTAATTTGGTAGATGCATTGGGTGGGAACGGAATCCCGAGATCGTGCCATACTAGCCACCCTAGGTCCAGCCCTGGCGTGTCGGGTTGGCCACCACGGATATAGTTTCATCCGCTTATAGTGGATGACTATATCCGACTCCTACGTGCTATGTGTTAAATGTTTTAGCACGGTGGCCTTGCGGGGGACCGGTGCATAATCAAAGTACTATGTGTATATGTATATTATATGGTTTGGCTAGCCTTGCTGGATTGACACGAATTGAGGATTCCTATATATGCATTACTGGGATAACCCAGGCAAATCATAGAAAGCCGCAGGGATGATTGGCCGCTTGTAAGCTGACTTGTTTTGTGATATATTTTTTTCTGTTAGCAACTGAGGAACATGGACTATCGTGGTGCGTGGTCCAACCCATGTCCTTGTTTGGTTGTTGGGTTGGGCTATTGTGCTGCGATAGGCTATGGACCGAAGTCGCGAATCAGAAGCCCTTCACCTGCCCATGGTTATATGATATATCTTATCTCGGCATGATATTGGCACCGTTTGTCCTTGTTTGGTTGTAAGGGTGTCGTATTGTCTCGATGATATGGTATAAGCCTATAACTCGTGAATCAGGTCTTATTTTACTCATTGGATTTTATCTCTCTTTTGTGCTCCCTTGTGGTACTTGCTATTCGGGACCTGACCCCGCTGGTTTGTTTGGGCAGATCTCGTAGCAGCGCCAGAGGATCCAGCCTTCCACCCGAACAATGGTGCACACCAGAAGTATGGGCGCCAGGGACCATGAGTGGGTTTCTTCTTCTCCGCTCTGATATCTTCTATTTTGTAGTTGGCATTTAGCCACCGGCACCTGTTTAGCCGGTTGTTCTGGACATTAGTTTCCTTTACATAATTGTAATTAAATCAGACTGCAGCTGACTACGGTTTTGTACTATTGACTCTCGGTACTAGCTTATCATTTTGTATATCTAGGCTCATGAATCATTTTGATGAAGCGTCGGGGACGCCTTACTACTTTGTCTTATATGATCATTATTTACTGCTTCTTGTTTTGATTGATTGAGACATAGATGCTCTGTAAGACCATAGGAGACTTGATTGTAGCATGCACCCCCTTGTCTCTTGACAGCCACGATCGCCGTATGACGTTTGTATACCTCATATGAAGTAGCTGGCCTAGTCCGTCTCATTATTCCGGTACTGGGGCGTGACAACGCCCAAACGAGAACGATCGGTTCCCAGAGATAAATACGATGACAAATGACTTTGCGGAATCGGGACATGACACTGGAGAAGGTGATCTGCATGCAAAGAGAGAATAAAATTTACCTATGATGCGCTTAGACCCTCCAGTAAACATTGAAAATTAGTCCACATCACTTGGGTTGGGTGATGCACAAAAGTTGAAAGAACTAATTCCCTCCATCTTATCCTTCCAACTTCTAGGAATTATATGGAATTAACAAAAGGCTAATTTTCACTTACGTGACCACAGGTCCACAACTATCACTAAGTCGGTACCACATTTGTGTGCAAGTTTATAGCATGAACTAATAAGTTTTTGCACTTAACTACCGCTTGTTAGCCTCCTTTACGACTTAATACTTCACATCCTTTGCACGTGACGACTTCCGGAGATTTTCCCCTACAAAAAAAATACTCATCTCAGTGACCTTTCTCCTTTACATGCAACCAAGGAGTCGACAGTAGCATGGGGAGGAGGTATGAGCCAGCATAACCATTATAGAAGATAGGGTATATAGAAGGGGGCAAAATTCTCTCTTGACGGCTCCCGTTAGCCCCATCTGATGATCAGTATAGTAAATAGCAAGTAGGATTGCCCATAAAAGTAGTATGGGGCATCATGTCGTAAAAGTGTGATAATTGAAGGTATTTAAGCAAAATTAGCCTTAGCAAAAAAATCCAGAACTAACATCCATCTTATTATACAAGCTAACAATGATTATAAGAATCAGAGTTTCCAGCTTCGACTCCAATTGCATGCAAATCCAAATAGTCAACTACTGAAAAACATTATCTAATTTGCGCAAACTTGTCCAAATTAACCAAAATTTGCAAACAGTTCCCATACCAAAGTTCCATCACAATCAAGTAAAAAGACAATGAGTTTTGAACAAATTACCATGTACACATTGTAAAATCTTTCAAAATTATCCACAGTAAGTAAACTTGTCAGAAGATCTTAAAAAATTGGCATACCAAAGTTACATAAAAATAAAGTAAAAGGCCAATGAATTTGAACAAAATTACCATCAACAATTTGCAAAAGCTTTCAAAACCAATGGAATCAATTTTTAATCAAAATTATCCCTAATAACTAAACTTGTCAGTGAACTTAAGAACCTTAACTACAGATTCAATTTATTTTCACATTAATCAACACTTGAGTGAACTCAAACAGATTGAAGAACGAATCCTCTCCATCTTAACCACCTATCTTCCCACCCCCACAACCCCACCCAGACCCACCAGCTGCCAAATCATCTAGCTAAGAGCATCTCCAACCCCTATTGTGAGTTTAGAAAAAATGGTTGCCACATAGGAATGACAAACTTTCATTTAAGTTGACATGGCAATGACATGGCAAGGAGAACGTGAAGTTGGTTGTCTAGATCTAGACAATGCACTTCACAATGACTTTGTCTCCACATCATCAATTATGAATAGAAATATTTATAAAAAAGTTGA
Organism: Iris pallida; assembly: GCA_029216955.1. NCBI lineage: Eukaryota > Viridiplantae > Streptophyta > Magnoliopsida > Asparagales > Iridaceae > Iris > Iris pallida. The sequence continues at coordinate 1,863,160 of JANAVB010040820.1, forward strand.
AGAAGTGGAGTTGCCTTGGAAGTTGGAAAAAATACTTTTTATTGTCTCAATACTTTTGCATTGGAGAGAGTTTTTCTATCTCATTGTCTTTTGAGATATAGTTTTGCCACATAAACAAGACATTGTCTTGTGGCTCATGCCACATAGGAGCCACCTAAGACTCACAACACTTAACAACACAAAAGGGTTGGAGATGCTCTAAGTGGAATTACTATTCCAACTTAGCAATTCTTTAAGGATCAAAAAATCCCAGCTTTCACTTGAACATACTGGAAAGAAAATCCAAACTTAGCAAACTTGTGCAAAAAAATCCCAGCTTTGACTTCAACTGCGTGCAAGTGCAAACAGTCAACTACTGAAAAAAAAATCCAAACTTAGCAAAATTGTGCACATCAACAAGGATACCAAATTTTCTCAGCAGATTGAAGACCTAATCCTCACGAATCGTTGAAAGAACTATATTGAATCATCGTGTCCGTGTCGTGTCGAACCGCGACGATCAAAAATCAGGGGGAGGAGGGGAGTGGAGGGGTTTACCATCCGATGAGATATCCGAAGCCGGAGAAGAAGGTGAGTAGGCCGGCGCGGCGGCGGAAGAGGAGCATGGAGGCGTAGCCGAGCGCCATGGGGATGAGGAAGTGGAGGTTGGAGGAGAGGCCGAAGGAGAGATAGGAGAGGGCGGCGCCGGAGAGGGCGGCGAATAGGTGCTTGGGGGCGCCGCTGGGGAGGAAGCGCCAGAGGAAGGAGACGGGGATGGTGGCGACGAAGCAGAGGAGGAAGCGGAGGACCGGGATCGAGACCCCGATCGCCGACGCCATCGACGCCATCTCGAGTTCCATGGCGGCTGCTGCTGCTAGAGGGAGACGAGGAAGAGCCAGCGAGAGAAACAAGACGTTGAATTAATTATACGAAAATGATTAGTTAGGCTTGAAAAAAAAAAAAAAAGAAGATTAGTTAGGCTTGTTTCAAAAAAGACCCTGAAATTCTGGGTAATTGTAACACGTTTCAGGTGGTTAAGTACAGTTAAGTACAAGTGTTCAATAAGCTTGCACTTTGGTTGGATATGTATATATTGGTTGGAAATTTTATTAAACACAAATAAAAATTTACAAGAAGGATATGACACAAGTGTAGTCATTTTTTCTGTTTAGGCCCTTAGAAAAAAAATCTGGGATGAGATCATGTATCAAGAGTTTTAAAAATTAACAACTCATGAGTTACTCTAGGATTTTTGAAATTTTTATAGAAAGGAATAAGGCTGGTCCTGAGCTCATGGGGGCCTAAGACGAACTTCCAAAATGGTCTCCCATACATAATGTGGAAAAAAAAATTAAATATAACAAAAAAATTGTTACCACCAAGATCTGAACTAAAGACCTCTAATGAGTAAGCCTTACATGATAACCACTACACCATAACCACTACACCACAACCCTTTTGAGTTAAAAATGGCCCACAGTACATTCGACTTCTATTCTAGATACATTTATGTTTGTGTCCCTTAAGTTTTGGGCTCTAGGCCATCGCCCTGCCTGCCCTGGGCCAGGGCCGGCCCTGGAAAGGAACATATTTTTAGAAATTGTTTATAAAAAATTTAATTTGGGATAATTATGAAAAGACAAAGGTACTTTAGATGGTTTGCCGCTCGGCAGAATTTTAAAATCTATTTTTTACAAAAAATTTAAATCAAAATTGATTATTGTCCATATGCAAATTTAATTTTGTTTAAATAACATAGATAATTTTATGATATTTGGTTATTTAATTTTATATATCCAAAATACTCTTCTCTTGGGAGAAACTAATAGTTTAACTTTTTGGGTATTATTACAATTTCTTGGATTTAAAAATAAATATGTTTTTATTTGGTATTATCTGTATTATATTTTTTTAATATCACTAATGAGTAATTTTTTATTATAGATATACAAAATTTATTTGATATAAAAAGAAATAATTTTACGTACAAATTTTAAATACGTATTATTTAGATAATAAATGGATAATTTGGATGATATATATGGTGTTCTCGAATTGCGTTGTGCATTAGCGCACATGGATCCAAACACATACTTCCTTTCTGAGAGTATGAAGTCTTCGAATTGCGAGGTGACTGTAGCACACTCAAATTAAAACTTGTACTCCGTAATTCCTATTTCAAGCTAATAATAGCTACGAATTGTTTGTGTTTGTTAGGATTGCATTATGGGGATGGAAAGAACATTATGGTCACACTGGGCAAAATCTTTACAATATAATTAACAACAAAAGTTAATTAGTAAATACCTTCTTTGTAAGTTGTCACTCCCCGATCCCGATAGACGTATTCTTTCATGAATTCTGTACATGGTATCCCGTATTTAGCATCTGCATAATTCTATTTATTAATATTTAATGGTTGCATATAGTTTTTAAGCATGTCATTAGTGGAATGGTTAGAGCATGTTTAGAGGTTAGGGTTTTCTTAAGCCAACCCAACCCCTATTTATATTCTCTTCCTCACTCTCTCTCCTCATTCACTCCTCCATTTATTTTCCTCAACCACCATCCTTAGGCAAGTACAACTTGCTCAAAAGTGGAGATTTGTGCATTTTTCATTTTAGATTTTTCCTTTGATATTATTTGTCTATATTGTTCTTCTCTTCATTCTCTACAAGTTTAGTTCTTGGAGTTTTTGATTTTAATGGCTAGTTTGGTGTAGATCTAAGTTTCTAAAACTAGGATTTTATGTATTTACATGGTTTTGATCTACCAAACTTGGTTATTTTCGAAAACTAATGGTCATAGGTTGTAGGAAATTTGATTCTACACAATTTTGACCTTTGAAAAGTTAGATTTCGACTTGTTTTGAGAAAATTATGGCCAAAACAATATTTGGATATTTTCTATGTCATCAGTCCTGGTTTTGGCAGGGAGGATGCTGCACAGTACCGCATAGTGCCGAGCCGCATGAGGATGCTGCATAGTGCCGCATAGTGCTGAATAGTGTCGCATAGTGCCTATTTTGGCTGTTTTTGGCTATTTTAAGTCCTATTTGGCTGAATTGTGGCCAGAATTTCTCCTAACTCCCAACATGAAAGTTGTAGATCTTTGTCTTGGCTTCAAGAATCTTCATGACTAGCGAGCTCTTCATACCCTAAGTGCATAGTATCTTCTTGTTCTATTTTTCTCTTGTGTTTTGGTCCTCATTCCTGATCTATCTCCTATGCGTATGCTGGATAACCCTATGTGTGTACTAAGGTACAATCTATGTGAGCAGCGATGTGCTATCCTATGTACTAAGTGTTCCTATGTGATACCTGTCAGTACCTCCAAGAGTCCAGCATTTACATAGCGATTGGTCAGTAGCAATGACGTGGTATGTGTTGTGTGTCGCATTACACCAAGAAGGGGGTACATACATATGACTCTATGAGCCAGTAAGGATCACTTCTTGGGGTACTCGTACAATATACGACATCTAGGGGAGTGAGCATGTGACCACAACATATGAACTCCGAGAATAACCTAGGGATTAACTAGGCAACTAACTTGGTAGATGCATTGGGTGGGAAGAATCCCGAGATCGTGCCATACTAGCCACCCCAGGACCAGTCCTGACGTGTCGGGTTGGCCACCACGGATATGGTTTCACACGCCTATAGCGGATGGCTATATCCGACTCCTACGAGCTATGTGTTATATGTTTTAGCGCGGTAGCCCTCCGGGGGACCGGTGCATAATCAATGTGCTATATATCTTATGGTTTGGCTAGTCCTGCTGGGTTGACACGATCTGAGGATTCCTTTTAATCATTATCGCGGGGATAACTCCGCCAAATATAGAAAGCCGCATGAATGAATGGCCGCTTGAAAAATGACTTGACTGTGCCTTGTAACTTCCGTTAGTAGCCGAGGGACATGGACTGTCATGGTGCGTGGTCCAACCCATGTCCTTGTTTGGTTGTTGGGTTGGGCTATCGTGCGAGGATAGGCTGTGGACCGAGGTTACGACCGAAAGCTTTTATTATTACTAGTATTATTATTATTTTGTGCTTGGGTTTTATCTCACTCTTTTGTGCTTCCTTGTGGTACTTGCTATTCGGGGCTGACCCCGCTGGTTTTGTTTGGCCAGATCTCGTAGCAGCGCCTGAGGATCCAAACTTCCTTCCCGACGTAAATGGTGCATACTAGGAGCATGGCGGACGGGGGACTCGAGTGGGTTTCTTCTCCACCACTCTAGTATCTTTACTTATGTTCTGGCGTTTAGCCACCGGCACCTTTTAGCCTGCTAATCTGGATATTTTGTCTTGCATAATTTGTAATTAAATCAGACTGCAGCTGAATACAATTATGTACCTATGACTCTCTGGGCTAGCTAACTTATAAAGCTAGATCCCCATGATCATTTTGATGATGCGTCGGGGACGCCTTACTGCTTTATCTTATATGATCATTATTTACTGCTTCTTATTTGATTGATTGAGACCTAGATGCTCTGTGAGACCATAGGAGACTTGATTGTAGCATGCACCCCCTTGTCTCTTGACAGCCACGATCGCCGTATGACGTTTATATACCTCATATGGAGTAGCTGGCCTAGTCCGTCCCCGTATTTCGGTACTGGGGCGTGACAAGGTTTTATTGGTGGCTCATGCAGGTCTGATTTTCAGACTTGTGGGGTGTTATTATTATAGGAGTCTCAATCAAAACTTGTTCCCTTTGAATCTCTTGCCTCGATTTCTCTTCCCTCATCTTGATTGATAACTTGAATCGCATCCTCGAATCTTCATCGTCCTGTCATTTAATATCATGTATCTTTTCCTATAGGGTGCTTCATTCTCAGTAGCTGGTGAGGCCAACATGGAGGAACGTCCAGTAGAGCATGGCTCGACGGGGCAGCAGCCGGAAGGAATGCCTTTTCCTGACCAGATCCGAGTGGAAGTGATATCAGAGCCAGTGGAGCGGCAGGTTCTAGAAACTCCCGCAACCCCGGCGGTACCGGCAGCGACGACAGTACCTGATGCTGCAGCACTCCTGGAGGTCATTCGGGGATTCCTGGTCACTCAGCAGCGTCAGGTGGCAGCCCATCAGCAACAGCAGACCCAGCAGCAGGAACAGAATGTGCTATTGAATCAGGGGTTACAATTAGCCCTTGAGAGAAGTGTCAGAAATGATTCAGGAGCGTCAGGGAGGTTTTGTCGACTTAATCCGAGATATTTTGACGGCACGGAGGATGCCATCACGGCGGATGCATGGCTTCAGGATACTGAGGCCATATTGACTGCAGCTAAGGTTCCCGCAGAAGAGAAGGTTGACCAAGTCAGACTGTTACTTCAGGATCTCGTCCGCGACTGGTGGGCATCGGAAGAGGTTGGAATGAGGCGTCCTGTTCCTTGGGATAGCTTCAGTACCAGATTCAAGGCCAAGTACTTTGGCATGGTAGCGCGGTATGAGCTACAACAGAGGTTTATCAGTCTCAAGCAGGCTGGTAAGACGGTGGATGGATATGCAGCGGAGTTCTGCAGACTGAGTCGATTTGCACCAACGATGGTGGCTAAGAGCCAGAGAAGGCTATGAGATTCCAGCAGGGACTCCATTTGGAGATTCTACAGCTAGTAGAAGGGCACGACTATCAGACTTTTGACGCCGTTTTAACGGCTGCTCGGAGGCATGAACTCACCCAACAAAGGTTGGTGACACGACATGGGGGCCAAAAGAGGTCACATCCCCAGAGTAGGGGCAGAGGAGCAGTGCAGCGAACATCGGCGCCAGCACCCGGCCTCCGTATTCATGAGTCAGGAGCGCCGCGGAGGATGGCGGTATCAGAAATAACAGCACCAGCTTGGCATCATCAGCAAAGGAACCAGCAGCAGCGCCAGGAGGCGCCCATTGGATGTACTTACTGTGGTAAGGGAGGGCACACTAGGGATGTGTGTCGTTCAGCTAACGATTGTGCATGAGGTATGGCAGTCCAGACCACAGGATTGCCAATTGTCCTATGATGCAGAGGCCAGGAGGGCCAGTTCAGCAGTTTTCGGTGTTGCCAGCTCTGGGGGCAGCACCGAATCGAGGACCAGCATTGGCTGTAAGACCGCTAGCCCAGCGTCTACCGACACAAGCTCAGATGTTTCGCCAGGCGCAGAACCAGGAAGGCCCGCAGAGGCCACAGCAACAGCATGGTCGAGGAAGGCAGCACCAGGGAGCTCAGCAAGGCCAGGGCCAGGCCTTCACCTTATCACTGGAGGATACACTAGCTTCAGGCGACGTGGTTGCAGGTAATATTTGCAGGTAATATTTCTGTTAGCTCTTTTCCTGCAGTAGCATTGTTTGATTCGGGGGCTACCCACTCTTTTATATCTGCACGATTTGCGACACGTATAGGATTGGAGTTCGAGGCATTGCCAGAGAGGATGAATATACTCACTGGTAATGGGCTCGTAGGAGTTAGCAGAGTGTGCCTAGCGTGTCCGGTCATAGTGAGTAGACGATTATTGCCCGCATCTTTGATTGAGTTCCCTATGGGCAACTTTGACGTTGTCCTAGGCATGGACTGGTTGAGAGACAGTCATGCGACTATAGATTGTCGGGGAGGTAGGATAGTATTTAATGTACCTGGCGTTGAGGAGTTCGTCTTTGTTCGATCATTGGAGGATCGACCCAAGGGCATCGTTGCAGAATCATTGGCAGAGCATGAACAGATTCCAAGAGTGGTCAAAGAGTTTCTTGATGTATTTCCAGATGAGCTTCCAGGTTTACCACCGGTAAGGGATGTGGAGTTTTGTATTGAGTTGAATCCTGGGACGGAGCCTAAAGTCGGCAGAGTTTACAGGATGTCGCAGTCAGAGTTGGAGAAGTTGCACCAGCATGAAGAAGAACTGAAGGCAAAGCAGTTTATCCGAGACAGTGAATCACCTTGGGCAGCACCGGTGATTTTAGTACCCAAGAAGGATGGATCGACACGAATGTGCATTGATTACCGACAGTTGAATGCAGTGATAGTGAAGAACAAGTATCCATTACCAAGGATTGATGACTTATTTGATCAATTGAGTAAGGCCTGCGTCTTCTCTAAGATTGATCTTCGATCTGGATATTATCAAGTGAGGGTCCGGGAGCAGGACATACCTAAGACAGCATTTAGATCGCGGTATGGGCATTATGAGTTTCTGGTGATGCCATTTGGATTGACCAATGCCCCAGCCGTGTTCATGGACTTGATGAACCGCATCTTTCTACCCTATTTGGATAAGTTTGTAGTAGTGTTTATAGATGACATCCTCGTTTATTCCAGTAGTGAAGAAGAACATGAGAAACATCTTCGGACAGTTTTGCAGACCTTGAGGGAGCACCAACTTTATGTGAAGCTTAGTAAATATGAGTTTTGGTTGGATCGTATTTCGTTCATGGGACATATTATTTCTGGAGCAGGAGTGTCAGTAGATCCGAAGAAGGTTGAGGCAGTAGAGAATTGGCCAGTTCCAAAAACGGTAGCAGAAGTGCGTAGTTTCTTGGGATTGGCAGGTTATTATCGGAGGTTCGTGGCAGATTTTGCCAGGATTTCGGCTCCCTTGACGCGTTTGACGCATAAAGATGTAGAGTTTGTTTGGTCAGCAGAATGTCAGACATTATTTGAAGAGTTGAAGAAGAGATTAATCTCAGCCCCGATCTTGACACTTCCAGTAGGATCGGGAGGGTTTACAGTGTATTGTGACACATCCGGAAAGGGACTTGGGTGTGTATTGATGCATCATGGTAAGGTGATAGCATATGCATCTCGACAGCTTCGGGACCATGAAAAGAACTATCCGACCCACGACCTGGAATTAGCAGCAGTAGTATTTTCGCTTAAGTTATGGAGGCACTATTTATATGGGGATCGAGTGGAGATTTACACTGATCATAAGAGCTTAAAGTATGTATTTACCCAGAGGGACCTGAACATGAGACAGAGAAGATGGTTGGAATTACTGAAGGACTTTGATGTAAAACTTCAGTATCATCCTGGCAAGGCGAATGTGGTAGCAGATGCCTTGAGCAGGAGAGGTGGTGCATTCGTCTTAACCTCGCAGAGGCATATTTTGGAAGATCTTCAGGAGATGGAAATTGAAGTGATCTTGCCACAAGATACAGGAGTTATGGCCAGTTTGCAGATTCAGTCTACTTTAGTAGAGAGAATCAGAACAGCCCAGGCAGAGGATCCGCGGATCCAGAAGCTTCGATCAGAGTGTGAGTCAGGTCTCAGGAAAGAGTTAGTAATCCATGAGGATGGTACACTTAGGTTCGGAAACCGTCTTTGTGTACCAGGTGGAGACCTTCGACAAGAAGTTATGTCAGAGGCTCATAGTTCTCCTTATTCCAATCATCCCGGAGGCACAAAGATGTACCAGGATATGAAGCAGCACTTTTGGTGGAATGGCATGAAGAGGGAGATAGCGAGGTTCGTATCCAAATGTTTGGTATGTCAGCAAGTGAAGGCAGAGCAGCAGAGACCAGCAGGATTGTTACAGCTGCTTCCTATTCCGGAGTGGAAGTGGGATCACATCACGATGGACTTTGTGACCGGTTTACCTAGATCTCCGGTTTACCTAGATCTCCGACCGATCGAAACGCAGTTTGGGTAATCGTGGATCGGCTCACGAAGGTTGCTCATTTTCTTCCTTTTAGAGTAGGACAGTCTACTGAGCAGCTGGCAGAAATGTATATGAAGCAGATTGTAAGGCAGCATGGTGTTCCAGTCAGCATAGTATCAGATCGAGACACACGGTTCACCTCTCACTTTTGACGAAGTTTGCATCAAAGTTTGGGTACTAAGTTGAGGTTCAGTATAGCCTATCATCCGCAGACGGACGGACAATCAGAGAGAACCATTCAGACCTTGGAAGATATGTTGCGGGCTTGTACTTTGGACTTCGGCGGGACTTGGGAAGATCATCTTCATTTAGTAGAGTTCTCTTACAATAATAGTTATCAGGCAAGTATACAGATGGCACCGTTTGGAGCATTATACGGAAGGAAGTGCAGGTCCCCTCTGGCATGGGACGATGTGGGAGAACGAAAATTGTTGGGACCAGAGATGATCACGCAGACAGTGGAGACAGTCAAGTTGATCAGAGAGCGGCTTCGAGTCGCGCAGGACAGACACCGACACTGGGCAGATCAGCATCGTAGGCCTCTAGAGTTTGGCGTTGGTGACCAAGTGTTTCTGCGGATTTCGCCTACTCGGGGTGTCATTAGATTTGGAACCCGAGGAAAGCTTAGTCCGAGATTCGTTGGTCCTTTTGAGATTCTCGCTCGGGTAGGCGATATTGCTTATCGGCTTGCCCTTCCTCCCTCGCTATCTGGCGTACATGATGTGTTTCATGTATCTCAGTTGCGTGGATATGTCCCAGATCCGAGTCATGTCCTCGATCATTCGGAGTTAGTCGTTGGTACCGACCTAACTTACGAGGAACAACCCGTGTCTATTTTGGACCGGCGAGAGAAGGTGCTTAAGAACCGGACTATTAACCTTGTCCGTGTCGCTTGGGGCCATCACTCTCCGGGAGAGTCAACCTGGGAGCGTGAGGACGAGATTAGATCTCAGTATCCGCACTTGTTCGACTCAGAAGGTATGTTTCTCCTCATGTCTTGGTAATCCGGTTACATGCATGTTTTGCACCATTTTGAAATATATTATCAATGACTGCTAATGATAGGTTACCTGTGTAGATTGTAATTGCACCTTGCTTGTCCGAATTTCTCTATCTTGTCTTGGCAGAAATTCCGAGGACGGAATTTTTCTAAGGAGGATAGAGATGTCACTCCCCGATCCCGATAGACGTATTCTTTCATAAATTCTGTACATGGTATCCTGTATTTAGCATCTGCATAATTCTATTTATTAATATTTAATGGTTACATATAGTTTTTAAGCATGTCATTAGTGGAATGGTTAGAGCATGTTTAGAGGTTAGAGTTTTCTTAAGCCAACCCAACCTCTATTTATATTCTCTTCCTCACTCTCTCTCCTCATTCACTCCTCCATTTATTTTCCTCAACCACCATCCTTAGGCAAGTACAACTTGCTCAAAAGTGGAGATTTGTGCATTTTTTATTTTAGATTTTTCCTTTGATATTATTTGTCTATATTGTTCTTTCCTTCATTCTCTACAAGTTTAGTTCTTGGAGTTTTTGATTTTAATGGCTAGTTTGGTGTAGATCTAAGTTTCTAAAACTAGGGTTTTATGTATTTACATGGTTTTGATCTACCAAACTTGGTTATTTTCGAAAACTAATGGTCATAGGTTGTAGAAAATTTGATTCTACACAATTTTTACCTTTGAAAAGTTAGATTTCGACTTATTTTGAGAAAATTATGGCCAAAACAATATTTGGATATTTTCTATGTCATCAGTCCTGGTTTTGGCAGGGACGATGAATAGTGCCGCATAGTGCCGAGCTGCATGAGGATGCTGCATAGTGCCGCATAGTGCTGCACCGCATGAGGATGCTGCATAGTACCGCATAGTGTCGAGCCGCATAAGGATGCTGCATAGTGCCGCATAGTGCTGAATAGTGCCGTATAGTGCCTATTTTGGCTGTTTTTGGCTATTTTAAGTCCTATTTGGCTGAATTGTGGCCAGAATTTCTCCTAACTCCCAACATAAAAGTTGTAGATCTTTGTCGTGGCTTCAAGAATCTTTATGACTAGCGAGCTCTTCATACCCTAAGTGCATAGTATCTTCTTGTTCTATTTTTCTCTTATGTTTTGGTCCTCATTCCTGATCTATCTCCTATGCGTATGCTGGATAACCCTATGTGTGTACTAAGGTACAATCTATGTGAGCAGCGATGTGCTATCCTATGTACTAAGTGTTCCTATGTGATACCTGTCAGTACCTCCAAGAGTCCAGCATTTACATAGCGATTGGTCAGTAGCAATGACGTGGTATGTGTTGTGTGTCGCATTACACCAAGAAGGGGGTACATACGTATGACTCTATGAGCCAGTAAGGATCACTTCTTGGGGTACTCGTACAATATACGACATCTAGGGGAGTGAGCATGTGACCACGACATATGAACTCCGAGAATAACCTAGGGATTAACTAGGCAACTAACTTGGTAGATGCATTGGGTGGGAAGAATCCTGAGATCGTGCCATACTAGCCGCCCCAGGACCAGTCCTGACGTGTCGGGTTGGCCACCACGGATATGGTTTCACTCGCCTATAGCGGATGGCTATATCCGACTCCTACGAGTGTCACTCCCCGATCCCAATAGACGTATTCTTTCATGAATTCTGTACATGGTATCCCGTATTTAGCATCTGCATAATTCTATTTATTATTATTTAATGGTTGCATGTAGTTTTAAGCATGTCATTAGTGGAATGGTTAGAGCATGTTTAGAGGTTAGGGTTTTCTTAATCCAACCTAACCCCTATTTATATTCTCTTCCTCACTCTCTCTCCTCATTCACTCCTCCATTTATTTTCCTCAACCACCATCCTTAGGCAAGTACAACTTGCTCAAAAGTAGAGATTTGTGTATTTTTTATTTTAGATTTTTTTCTTTGATATTATTTATCTATATTGTTCTTCTCTTCATTCTCTACAAGTTTAGTTCTTGGAGTTTTTGATTTTAATGGCTAGTTTGGTGTAGATCTAAGTTTTTAAAACTAGGGTTTTATGTATTTACATGGTTTTGATCTACCAAACTTAGTTATTTTCGAAAACTAATGGTCATAGGTTGTAGGAAATTTGATTCTACACAATTTTGACCTTTGAAAAGTTAGATTTCGACTTGTTTTGAGGAAGTTATGGCCAAAACAATATTTGGATATTTTCTATGTCATCAGTCCTGGTTTTGGCAGGGACGATGAATAGTGCCGCTGCATAGTATCGCATAGTGCCGAGCCGCATAAGAATGCTGCATAGTGCCGCATAGTGCCGAGCCGCATAAGAATGCTGCATAGTGCCGCATAGTGCCGAGCCGTATGAGGATGCTGCATAGTGCCGTATAGTGCCGAGCCGCATAAGAATGCTGCATAGTGCCGCATAGTGCCGAGCTGCATGAGGATGCTGCATAGTGCCGCATAGTGCCGAGCCACATAAGAATGCTGCATAGTGTCGCATAGTGCTGAATAGTGCCGCATAGTGCTGAATAGTGCCGCATAGTGTCTATTTTGGCTGTTTTTGGCTATTTTAAGTCCTATTTGGCTGAATTGTGGCCAGAATTTCTCCTAACTCCCAACATGAAAGTTGTAGATCTTTGTTTTGGCTTCAAGAATCTTCATGACTAGCGAGCTCTTCACTCCCTAAGTGCATAGTACCTTCTTGTTCTATTTTCCTCTTGTGTTTTGGTCCTCATTCCTGATCTAACTCCTATGCGTATGCTGGATAACTCTATGTGTGTACTAAGGTACAATCTATGTGAGCATCGATGTGCGATCCTATGTGCTAAGTGTTCCTATGTGATACCTGTCAGTACCTCCAAGAGTCCAGCATTTACATAGCAATTGGTCAGTAGCAATGACGTGGCATTGTTGTGTGTCGCATTACACCAAGAAGGGGGTACATACGTATGACTCTATGAGCCCGTAAGGATCACTTCTTGGGGTACTCGTACAATGTACGACATATAGGGGAGTGAGCATGTGACCACGACATGTGAACTCCGAGAATAACCTAGGGATTAATTAGGCAACTAACTTGGTAGATGCATTGGGTGGGAAGAATCCCGAGATCGTGCCATACTAGCCACCCCAGGACCAGTCCTGACGTGTCGGGTTGGCCACCACGGATATGGTTTCACTCGCCTATAGCGGATGGCTATATCCGACTCCTACGAGCTATGTGTTATATGTTTTAGCGCGGTAGCCCTCCGGGGGACCGGTGCATAATCAATGTGCTATATGTCTTATGGTTTGGCTAGCCCTGCTGGGTTGACACGATCTGAGGATTCCTTTTAATCATTATCGCGGGGATAACTCTGCCAAATATAGAAAGCCGCATGAATGAATGGCCGCTTGAAAAAATGACTTGACTGTGCCTTATAACTTTCGTTAGTAGCCAAGGGACATGGACTGTCATGGTGCGTGGTCCAACCCATGTCCTTGTTTGGTTGTTGGGTTGGGCTATCGTGCTAGGACAGGCTGTGGACCGAGGTTACGACCGGAAGCTTTTATTATTACTAGTATTATTATTATTATTTGCTTGGGTTTTATCTCACACTTTTGTGCTTCTTTGTGGTACTTGTTATTCGGGGCTGACCCCGCTGGTTTTGTTTGGCCAGATCTCGTAGCAGCGCCTGAGGATCCAAACTTTCTCCCCGACGTCAATGGTGCATACTAGGAGCATGGCTGGTGGGAGACTCGAGTGGGTTTCTTCTTCACCACTCTAGTATCTTTACTTATGTTCTGACGTTTAGCCACCGGCACCTGTTAGCCGGCTAATCTGGATATTTTGTCTTGCATAATTTGTAACTAAATCAGACTGCAGCTGAAAATAATTATGTACCTATGACTCTCTGGGCTAGCTAACTTATAAAGCTAGATCCCTATGATCATTTTGATGATGCGTCGGGGACGCCTTACTGCTTTATCTTATATGATCATTATTTACTGCTTCTTGTTTGATTGATTGAGACCTAGATGCTCTGTGAGACCATAGGAGACTTGATTGTAGCATGCACCCCCTTGTCTCTTGACAGCCACGATCGTCGTATGACGTTTATATACCTCGTATGGAGTAGCTGGCCTAGTCCGTCTCCGTATTTCGGTACTGGGGCGTGACAACGAGCTATGTGTTATATGTTTTAGCACGGTAGCCCTCCGGGGGACCGGTGCATAATCAATGTGCTATATGTCTTATGGTTTGGCTAGCCCTGCTGGGTTGACACGATCTGAGGATTCCTTTTAATCATTATCGCGGGGATAACTCTGCCAAATATAGAAAGTCGCATGAATGAATGGCCGCTTGAAAAATGACTTGACTGTGCCTTGTAACTTCCGTTAGTAGCCGAGGGACATGGACTGTCATGGTGCGTGGTCCAACCCATGTCCTTGTTTGGTTGTTGGGTTGGGCTATCGTGCTAGGATAGGCTGTGGACCGAGGTTACGACCGGAAGCTTTTATTATTACTAGTATTATTATTTTGTGCTTAGGTTTTATCTCACTCTTTTGTGCTTCATTGTGGTACTTGCTATTCGGGGCTGACCCCGCTGGTTTTGTTTGGCCAGATCTCGTAGCAGCGCCTGAGGATCCAAACTTCCTCCCCGACGTAAATGGTGCATACTAGGAGCATGGCGGGCGGGGGACTCGAGTGGGTTTCTTCTCCACCACTCTAGTATCTTTACTTATGTTCTGGCGTTTAGCCACCGGCACCTTTTAGCCGGCTAATCTGGATATTTTATCTTGCATAATTTATAATTAAATCAGACTGTAGCTGAATACAATTATGTACCTATGACTCTCTGGGCTAGCTAACTTATAAAGCTAGATCCCCATGATCATTTTGATGATGCGTCGGGGACGCCTTACTGCTTTATCTTATATGATCATTATTTACTGCTTCTTGTTTGATTGATTGAGACCTAGATGCTCTGTGAGACCATAGGAGACTTGATTGTAGCATGCACCCCCTTGTCTCTTGACAGCCACGATCGTCGTATGACGTTTATATACCTCATATGGAGTAGCTGGCCTAGTCCATCCCCGTATTTCGGTACTGGAGCGTGACAAGGTTTTATTGGTGGCCCATGCAGGTCTGATTTTCAGACTTGTGGGGTGTTATTATTATAGGAGTCTCAATCAAAACTTGTTCCCTTTGAATCTCTTGCCTCGATTTCTCTTCCCTCATCTTGATTGATAACTTGAATCGCATCCTCGAATCTTCATCGTCCTGTCATTTAATATCATGTATCTTTTCCTATAGTGGTGCTTCATTCTCAGTAGCTGGTGAGGCCAACATGGAGGAACGTCTAGTAGAGCATGGCTCGACGGGGCAGCAGCCGGAAGGAATGCCTTCTCCTGACCAGATCCGAGTGGAAGTGATATCAGAGCCAGTGGAGCCGCAGGTTCTAGAAACTCCCGCAACCCCGGCGGTACCGGCAGCGACGACAGTACCTGATGCTGCAGCACTCCTGGAGGTCATCCGGGGATTCCTGGCCACTCAGCAGCGTCAGGTGGCAGCCCATCAGCAACAGCAGACCCAGCAGCAGGAACAGAATGTGCTATTGAATCAGGGGTTACAATTAGCCCTTGAGAGAAGTGTCAGAAATGATTCGGGAGCGTCAGGGGGGTTTTGTCGACTTAATCCGAGATATTTTGACGGCACGGAGGATGCCATCACGGCGGATGCATGGCTTCAGGATACTGAGGCCATATTGACTGCAGCTAAGGTTCCCGCAGAAGAGAAGGGTATATCCGCCTCCCCCGACCCGCCTCCGCCGACCCCCCCCCCTCCAGACCCTCCTCCTCCTCCTCCTCCCGCTTTCCGATCCCCCCTCCGCCGACCATAAGTTGTTGTTAAAAAAAAGGGTATATTCACGGGTAGGTTCGACCCTGGTTTGTTGAACTCACAGAGCAATGTTCGACCCACGATAGTCGAACTATGGTGTTTACGTTCGACCATAATATGTCGAACAGAATATGACATGTTTAGAACACGTTCGACCAGTGTTTGTCGAACACAAGAAGACACGTTCGACCAGTGTTTGTCGAACATAATAAGACATGTTCGACCAATACTTGTCGAACAGACCATTGTCCGTTCGACAAGTATTTGTCGTGCTTGTCGCAGAATTTTTTTTTGTGTGAGGTGTTCTTAGAAAGTCTTGGGGGTATATTGGTCTTTTAACATGACATTTAAGTTATGTGTGGTGTCCTTAGCAAGTCATGGGGTGTGTATAGCCGGCCCCATTACCATAAACAATTTGCAAAAGCTTTCAAAACCAATGGAATCAATTTTTAATCAAAATTATCCCTAATAACTAAACTTGTCAGTGAACTTAAGAACCTTAACTACAGATTCAATTTATTTTCACATTAATCAACACTTGAGTGAACTCAAACAGATTGAAGAACGAATCCTCTCCATCTTAACCACCTATCTTCCCACCCCCACAACCCCACCTAGACCCACCAGCTGCCAAATCATCTAGCAAAGTGGAATTACTATTCCAACTTAGCAATTCTTTAAGGATCAAAAAAATCCCAGCTTTCACTTGAACACGCTGGAAAGAAAATCCAAACTTAGCAAACTTGTGCAAAAAAATCCCAGCTTTGACTTCAACTGCGTGCAAGTGCAAACAGTCAACTACTGAAAAAAAAAATTCCAAACTTAGCAAAATTGTGCACATCAACAAAAATACAAAAATTTCTCACCAGATTGAAGACCTAATGCTCACGAATCGTTTAAAGAACTATATTGAATCATCGTGTCCGTGTCCGTGTCCGTGTCGTGTCGAAACGCGACGATCAAAAATCAGGGGGGAGAGGGGAGTGGAGGGGTTAACCATCCGATGAGATATCCGAAGCCGGAGAAGAAGGTGAGTAGGCCGGCACGGCGGCGGAAGAGGAGCATGGAGGCGTAGCCGAGCGCCATGGGGATGAGGAAGTGGATGTTGGTGCTTTCTTTATATGGAGAGAGCTTGCTCTCAACATGCCTTGTAAATTTTAGCCCCACATCGGAAATGCACCATGAGTTATCTCAACATATATACTTGGGTGTGTTGTTGAGAGATGCACATGGGGTGGTGACCCTAAGGAGGGAACCATGTGGGTGATTTTACAAGGAGGTAAGAATAAGGCTCCAAGGATTAAGCATTAATGCTTTTGTCATTCTCTTGGATTAATTCCATTTGGAGCTAAGCCCCAAAGGGGCTTAGCGACTCGGACTCGGACTTATGAGGCGTAATGTGGCATTTTGTTGGCGCACTTTGCACTTAGCACGTCATGCGGCTCATGCGGCCAGGCTGCTGCTGCTGCCGCATGGAGGGATCCGCTGACTGTGCAGATTCAAATCAGTTATGGAAAGGCTGAATCAATGCGATTAATTCAGATCCTATCTTTGTGGGATTTGAATTAATTCAGATCCTATCTTTGTGGGATTTGAATTAATTTCGTGGGATTAGAATTAATTCGTTGCTATCTTTTTGTGATTTGATTCAATCTTTCCATAACTGAAGAGGCGGCTAGGGTTTCCACCCTCTCTATATAAATACTATCTTCTGGCCTCCTTTGTGACTACTACGAAAATTACAAGTCAGAAAAGGAGAAAGAGAGAGAGAGTTGCTGCCGCCATTGCAAGTCCATCCGAGGAGTCAGAACAGAGGTGACTTCGAGCGTTCCACAAGTTCTTCAAACTTGCTGGTTCCTGGAAGCAGATCGTGTGGGGCGAATCTTGCTTTGAGCAACGGTGTTTTGACACCCCAGCATTGTTCTTCTTCTCATCTCTTTCTAGTTTTATTGTAACTCGTTCTGTCCCAATTGCAACACGTTTGCAAGGAAGAACGAGAGATCTTCTCTTCTCTTTTTTCCTCATTCAGATTGTAATTTGGCTATTTGATTTATTGTACCATCGTAGATCTTGAGTTTGATCACTGCAAAGTTTTTGTGTGACATCTCAGATCTCGATTGCATCTATTTTTCCATCTTTGATCAAGCCCCGGGATTAACAATCTCAAAGCAAGATCCGTATAGATGGAAAATATTAATGCTTTGCTCCTCCAATCGGTCTTCTGCAAGTTGGAAAAGTTCGATGGAGAGCACTATCAAGTCTGGAAGAGAAAGGTTTACCTAACTCTTCAACTGAAAGACGTTGATCATGTTCTGTTAGAGGAAGAACCCTCTGTTCCAGACACTGGATCTTCTGCCGCAATCAACGCGGCTACCAAACTCCAGGCCAAGTGGAGAAGAGAAAATAATATCTGCAGGCTTCTCATCCTGAATGCTATGGAGGACTCCCTGGCAGAATCCTACTCGTAGAAGGAACTTGCCAGAGACATATGGGAGTCTGTGAAAAATCTGTATGAAGAAGACAAGAACATGAGCAAAATGTTTGTGGTTGAAAAATATCACAAATTGCTCTTTGAGGACGAAAAGTCTATGCTGCCGCAGGTGAAGAAATTTCTGAAGCTGCGTCAGAAACTGGAAGACTAAGAGATGCCCCTTCCCGACAAGTTTGTCGTCGGAGGGATCGTCTCAAAACTTCTTGCTGGATGGAGTACCTTCTATGCAAGGATGCACAGAAAGAAGCTAGACATTAGCTTGGGAGATCTACTTCAAGAGATCCATGTTGAGGACGAGATGCGTTCCCAACAGAAGGTGGGCACTCTGTCCAAACAGTTGGCTAAAGCCAATCTTGTGCAGACGAGAGATCCCAAGGGGAAGCAGGCGGCTTCTCATCCCAAGGAGAAGGACTTCACTAATCTAAAAGTGAAGGGTCCTTCTTTCAAACAACAAAAGACTAAGTCCCATGTGACTTGTTACAATTGTGGCAAGAAAGGCCACTACAAGAGTGAATGCAGATCTAAGCCTAAACAATCAGAGAAAGGTGAGCCTAATAAGGTTTCATTGGTTTCTAACTTTGTTGCTATGATCGCACAGATCACAAATGTGGGGGTTGACTCTGACTGGTGGATAGACACTGGTGCGACTTGCCATGTCTATTCTGGCAAGGAATGGTTCGTCACATACCAGCCGATATCTGAGAAGGTTGTCATGGCGAACCAGGCCCAAGTTGAAGTTCTGGGGATCGGGACCGTGGAACTGAAACTCACTTCTGGGAACACTCTGACGCTTCAAGGCGTGAAGCATGTTCCGGCGATTGCCAAGAACCTGATCTCTGGGAGCCTGCTCTGCAACGCAGGCTTGAGGATGGACATCAATGCTGGTCAGATGGTGATGTCCAAGAAAGGAACATACTTCGGGAAGGCTTATCAAACCGAAGGAATGTTTAAAATTCAGCTTGTTAACCAGTTTGAAGACATTAATGCAGTTGCATTTTCTGACTATTCTCTTGAGTTGTGGCATAATAGACTAGGACATGTTCATTGTAAAAGAATTAACAAAATGTCTAGTCTAGGACTTATCTCCAAATGTGGGGGTAAGGTGGAGAAGTGTGAAGTGTGTGCTCAGACAAAGATCAAAAGGAAACCCTTTCATCGGGTCAATCGAAGCACAGATCTTCTGGAGTTGGTGCACTCCGATATCTGTGACTTCAAATATTTCTCCACGAAGGCCGGAATGAAGTATTTTATAACCTTCATCGATGACTTCTCAAAATACGCGTTCGTCTATTTGCTCAAGTCTAAAGACGAAGCTTTCGAGAAGTTCAGAGAGTTCAGGACCGAAGCTGAACGGCAGACTGGACAACAACTCAAGAGGTTGAGAAGTGATCGAGGTGGGGAGTACAGGTCTCATGAATTTACATCATTCTGCAAAAGAGCATGGAATCATATACGAGACTACTGCTCCATATTCTCCTCAATCCAACGGAGTAGCAGAGAGGAAGAACCGAATATTAACAGAAATGATGAATTCTATGCTGCTTACTGCAGGCCTTCCAAAATGCTACTGGGGAGAAGCTGCATTGACGGCCACTTTTATTCTAAATAGAGTGCCGTATGCAACTTCGGACGTAACTCCTCATGAACTCTGGTTCAAAGTCAGACCAAACTTGAATGTCATTCGAGTGTGGGGGTGTCTGGCGTATGTGAAGCTCCCAGATCTGAAGATTCAGAAGCTAGGGACAAGGACTACGAAGGCGATCTTCTTGGAATATGCCGAGAAGGGTTATGCTCGGAGATTTCTTGATATTGAGTTAAATCATATCATCGAATCTCGCGATGCCGAATACTTTGAAGACAAGTTTGCAAAAGACAAAAACATTGTTCTTTCGGACATTCCGGAAAATGATGTAGGTACAAATGAGACTGAAATCTCATATGAGCCAGTAGTCCAAGAAGAAGCTGTTGTTGAGGAGACAACTCTTGTACCAGAACTCGCAGAGCCGTCAGCTAAGCGAGCGAGGAGACCGAAAGATTTCGGAGATGACTTTGTCACCTATCATGTGGAAGCAGATCCGCTTACCTATGATGAGGCGATGAAGACCAGAGATGCTATCTTCTGGAAGGAGGCAGTGAATGAAGAGTTTGACTCTATCACCTCCAATAACACATGGGTGTTGGTAGATCTACCTGAAGGAGAAAAGCCCATCGGATGTAAATGGATCTTCAAGAAGAAGATGAAGGCAGATGGAACTATTGACAAGTTCAAAGCCAGGCTGGTAGCCAAGGGATTTTCTCAGAAACAGGGGATAGACTAATTTGACACGTACGCTCCAGTAGCCCGGATGACCACCATCAGGATGTTAATCGCTCTAGCAGCTATACATAAGTTGGTGATACATCAGATGGATGTAAAGACCGCATTCCTGAATGGGGAGCTAACCGAAGAGATTTACATGCAACAGCCAGATGGATTTGTCGTCAAAGGTCTTGAAGACAAAGTCTGCAAGTTGGTAAAATCATTGTATGGTTTGAAGCAAGCTCCCAAGATGTGGCATGAGAAGTTTGACAAAGTTATTAGGTCAAACGGCTACAGAGTCAGCGAGACGGACAAATGTATTTACACAAAGTTCGCTGATGGAAGAGGAGTCATCGTTTGTCTGTACGTGGACGACATGCTAATCCTAGGTACGGATATAGGCTGTGTCACAGAGACAAAGAAGTTCCTCTCAACCAAGTTCAGTATGAAGGACTTGGGGGATGCAGATGTCATCTTGGGCATAAAGATCATCAGGACAGACACTGGAGTAGCGTTGTCACAATCTCACTACATTGAGAAGATGCTCACACGCTATGGGTATAAGGATCTTCCAGGGATCGATACGCCATACAGGTGTGATCAGAAGCTGAAGCCAAATTCAAGGAAAAGCGTCAGACAGCTGGAGTATTCTAGCGTTATCGGAAGTTTGATGTACGCAACCACTGCCACAAGGTCTGACATAGCTTTCGCCGTGGAAATGCTGAGTCGGTTCACAAGCAACCCAGGGGTTGAGCACTGGAAAGCTGTAAAGCGGGTGATGAGATATCTCAAGAAAACTCAGACATATGCACTGCACTACAACGGGTATCCGACAGTAGTGGAAGGCTTCAGTGATGCTAGCTGGTGTTCAGAGGTGGAAAGCGAGAGATCCACAGGTGGATATGTCTTTTCCTTGGGTGGAGCTGCTATATCGTGGAAGTCGAAGAAGCAGACTATACTCTCTCGTTCCTCCATAGAATCTGAATTCTATGCACTTGAAACTGCAGCAGATGAAACAGAATGGCTTCGGGAGCTCATGTATGATCTTCCAGTGGTTGGGGCTCAGATACCGGCGATACCGATATACTGTGACAACCAGGCGACTGCGGCGGTGGCATCAAATGACCTCTTCAATGGGAAGAAGAGGACTGTGCGGTTGAAGCACAGGGCAGTACACGATCTTATCAAAAGAGGTGTAATTGCAGCGGTTGATGTTCGGAGTCAGGAGAACCTGGCAGATCCGTTCACAAAGGGCCTCAAGCGCCAGTTGGTCGATGACACAGCTTGTAAAATGGGCTTGAAGGCATTCTGATAGTATGTCTTTGTAATCCTACCATAAAGTTTTATGCTATTAGTTCAAAGAGAAATCTACTAGGCATCTAACTTTTGGTTCAAAGGAGGATCACTGACTGGAAAACTATCAGGTAACAGTGGGTACTTGTTCTCTGGAACATGGAAGGGATACGAACCCATAACCACTGTTATCTACTATGTATTTTTCTGCGGAAAAAAACAGATCCTGTTGAAGGTTGGCTTAAACGCCTTAATGAGTTCTCAGGCAGAGTGAATGCCTGGTGTGCTTTACAGGAAGCACGGTAGAGCAGCACTACAAGGAGTGAAACTCCATGCTACAGTGGGGTGACTCCACTATGAGGTTCCCAGGTAGGGGTAATGCCTCGGCTTTGCAAGCCAAGTCACAGCGGCGTAGCACCGCAAATAGGCAGGTAGCCTAATGCTGTATGACGTAATTAAAGAGTTGTAGACAGCACTTGTCACGCCCCAGAACCAGAATACTGGAGAGCGGGGGTGTACATAGCCAGCTACGTATATTGAAGTGCAACCCACCTCGCTATACGGTCACGGCTGTCTAGATACATGAGGGTTTAACTACAAGCCAACAGTCTTCTATGGTCATGAACAAGCCTATTGTCTCAATCACAAGCAAGTAATAGTAGTTACAAGATGTCAGAGCACCAAATATATAATAGCAAGGCGTCCCATACATTACATATTGGATAATCATGAAGCTAGTCGTACAAAATGTCAGGACTAGCAAGAGTTCAGTCATACATGATCAACCCTAGGATCTGTCAATCATGTTACAGCCCGTAGGCAGACAGTAAATAAAGGGCAATCGAGCTAACACGTGCTCGTCGGCTAAACGCCTCAAAAGAATAATTTTATAATAAAGTGGGAGAACAAAAAGAAACCCACTCGTTGCCAGGGTTACGCCTGGTGGTCACCATCTGGCTGGATAGTAGGTAGATCCTCTGGTGCTGCTCTGATATCTGGCCACACAAAACCAGCTGGGTCAGACCCCAGAAAGAGCAAGTGCCACAAAGGAGGCTTCACTTAGGAACTAAAACCAGCATATCACAAATAAATAGCAAAGATAATTTAAGATAGTGATAATAACTGAGATAACAAATATATATTGAACACGGAGAAACCATTCAAGTAGCCAGACTGCAACCCTTAAACCAAACAAGGACCGGGGTTGCAATCCTTCGTCTGAATAGAAACCCGTCTCAATTACTATTGATAAGGTAACAAGACAATAAACGAAGAGAGGACGCAGAACTGCTCCGGAAGCCAGGTTACAACCCTTAAACCAAACAAGGACCGGGGTTGTAACCCTTCGCCTGAACAGAACTGGACCCCTGATCTTTATTGTTAATGCCGGTATAAATAATCATGGTATTGAAGTAAAGGTAAAACATGACGAGCATGACAGGGGGTTACAATAAGACAATAAACGAAGAGAGGACACAGAACTGCTCCGGGAGCCAGGTTACAACCCTTAAACCAAACAAGGACCGGGGTTGTAACCCTTCGCCTGAACAGAACTGGACCCCTGATCTTTATTGTTAAGGCGGGCACAATAAGCAGGACTATATATGATAAGATAACCATGGAACTATTCAGATAGCCAAGTTACAACCCTTAAATCAAACAAGGACCGGGATTGTAACCCTTCATCTGAACAGAACTTGGTATCCCATCATTTATCGATACAAGAAATCATGTCCTGATACAATCTTGTACAGGATCAGGATAAGACTAAGCTGGAATAAACTTCATCCAATCAATCACGGCCAATCAAGAGTACGGCTTGATACTTTTAACTAACTAGGGTTATCACAGGCCTAGTTACTAGCAAGATGCAATGAGATTATCCCGACAGCCACAAGCCCTGCAGACCATCCGGTTATCCGGGTCGAATGTCCGTTTATGAAGGGTGCACCACATGACTGTGTGCTGAAAATGTGCCCTACTCGTCGGTAGGCTACAAGTCCGCTGAATGCGCCCAGATAACGGGATTGCCTGTAGCTGGGAATATCTTCATGACTACTGAATCATTCTAGTTAATTAGCCTTAGTCAATTTCAGTAGGTACCCCTGACCGTGGTACTCAGGGATCCCCATCCTAGACATGATGCAAGACAGTACTAGTTTATTTGTACAAACACAATCGCCTACGGTGTCCAAGTCTTTCATACTTGTCATGTCATGCTAGCTGTCGTAACAGCATGCCGAGATATATCATGTCAGTTTACTTGTCAAGAGTGCGCCGCAGCGGGCCACTATCGTGTTCTATTCTTACAATATTATGAATGAGAGAAGCTTGCATAAAATAACTAGAGACATATTCTTGCTGCTAAGGAAAAGATCTACAACTTCCACGTTGGGAGTTGGGAGAAATTCGAGCAATAATTCAGTCAATTAGGACATATAACAGTTAGTAATAGTCAAAATATGCATTATGCGGCCTATTCTGCGACATGCATGCAACTGCGACACCATATGCGCCTACTGCGACATGCGCCTTAATGCGGCTCATGCGCGACATGATATGCGCCTATCGCGACATGCGCCTCATGTGGCTCAACTGCGACATGATATGCGCCTACCGCGACATGCGCCCCATTGCAACATGCGCCTATTGCGACATGCGCCTTCTGCGACATGGTATGCGGCTACCGCGACATGTGCTTCATTGCAACATGCGCCTTCTGCGACATGCGCCTTCTGCGACATGATATGCGGCTACCGCGACATGCGCTTCATTGCAACATGCGCCTTCTGCGACATGCGCCTTCTGCGACATGATATGCGGCTACCGCGACATGCGCTTCATTGCAACATGCGCCTTCTGCGACATGCGCCTTCTGCGACATGATATGCGGCTACCGCGACATGCGCTTCATTGCAACATGCGCCTTCTGCGACATGCGCCTTCTGTGACATGATATGCGGCTACCGCGACATGCGCTTCATTGCAACATGCGCCTTCTGCGACATGCGCCTTCTGCGACATGCTGATTATGCTGCAGATGAACCTAGAAATGACCAGAAATTGTTTTGGCCATAACTTCCTCATCCGAAGCCGAAATCAAGTGAAACAAAAGCCAAACTGCATAAAATTGAATTCTCTACAACATAGAAACACTAGTTTTCGAAAATAACCAAGTTTTAGAGATCAAAACTAAGAAAAACTGAAAAGTTTACAAACTTAGATCTACAAGAATCCATCCATCAAATCCAAAAATGTCAAGTTCTAAAGAGGCTTAGAATCAAGTAAGGAAGAGAATGGAACAATAAAACTTGAGATCCATCATGAAGCAAGTTTGCACTTGCCTAAGCTCTCTCTCTCTTTCTCCTGGTGGTTGAAGAAGTTATGATAGGGAAGAAGAAGAATAATGAAGAGAGAGAAAGGGGAAATGGGTTAATAAAGGGTAGTGGTGGTGGTAGGTAGGGGTTTCTTTTGGTTCATGATGAACCCACAAGCAAACCAAACCAAGCTAAGCCGAACCAAGCTAAGCCATAACCAATGACATGCCAAAATAACCATGCTGGAAAATACGTAATACGAGTCAAGAATACGTACACGTATACCAAAATACGTAATACGAACTACAGGCATTACAACTCTACCCACCTTCAAAGAATTCCGTCCTCGAAATTTAATCAAGAGGCTAGAATTGCAAGGACAAGCTATACTAATCGTAAGCTATAACAAGCAGTCTATCATGCAGTCATTTATCCGAGCAAGGAATTGAAAGCATAAGGCATAAGGAAGACATTATACCTTATGAGTCAAACAGGCCAGGATATCGTGATCGGATATCATCCTCACGCTCCTACATCGACTCACCCAAAGAGTGATGACCCCAAGCAACTCGGACTAACTTGATAGTCTTATTCTTGAGTATCTTCTCTCTTCGGTCCAATATAGACACGGGCCTCTCTTCATACGAAAGGTTGGTACCAACAACCAATTCCGAATGATCCAGGATGTGGCTCGGGTCCGGGATATACCGTCGCAGTTGGGATACATGAAATACGTCATGCACCTCACGTAGCGACGGTGGAAGAGCGAGACGATAGGATACATCTCCTACTCGCTCCAGAATGTCGAACGGCCCTATATACCTAGGACTAAGCTTTCCTCGTACGCCGAAATGAATGACGTCGCGGTTAGGCGAAATCCTCAGGAATACATGGTCACCGACAGAAAACTCAAGAGGACGTCGATGAGAATCGGCCCAATGACGCTGGCGATCTTGGGCAACTCGAAGATGATCTCTGACTCTTCTGACCACTTCAACGGTCTGAGCAATCATTTCCGGACCAAGCATCTGCCTCTCTCCAACATCATCCCAGGCTAGCGGGGATCGACACTTCCTACCATACAGTGCCTCGAACGGTGCCATCTGGATACTGGCCTGGAAACTGTTGTTGTACGAGAACTCCACCAGGTGCACGTGATCTTCCCACGAACTACCGAAGTCGAGTGTACATGACCGCAACATATCTTCAAGAGTCTGGATCGTACGTTCTGACTGGCCATCTGTCTGCGGGTGATAAGCTGAACTGAACTGGAGGTGAGTTCCTAAACTTTCTTGCAAGCTACGCCAAAAGTGCGACGTAAATCTTGAATCTCTATCTGAAGTGATACTGACTGGTACACCGTGTAATCTGACAATCTGTCGGAGATACATCTCTGCTAGCTGAGCCGTCGACTGACCAACTCTGAACGGGAGAAAGTGAGCCACCTTCGTGAGCCTGTCTATGACAACCCAAATAGCGTCTCTGCCAGCCGGGGTTCTAGGCAATCCAGTCACAAAGTCCATGGTTACATGCTCCCATTTCCACTCGAGAATCGGCAATGGTTGAAGTAGTCCAGCTGGTCTCTGATGTTCAGCCTTAACTTGTTGGCAGACTAAACAACGAGAGACAAACCGGGCTATCTCCCTCTTCATGCCATTCCACCAAAAGTGCTGGCAGATATCACGGTACATCTTCGTGCCACCAGGATGAATGGAATACTGCGAACTGTGGGACTCCGTCATGATCTTCTGTCTGATATCTCCACTGGGTACACAAAGACGCTTACCATGTCGAAGTGTACCGTCTTCATGGATACATAACTCTGGTCTTCGTCCTGCCTCACACTCTGCTCTAAGTCGCTGAAGCTTGGAATCTGCTGACTGCGCCATCCGGATCCTCTCGACTATAGTGGACTGAACTTGCATGCTGGCCATCAATGCCACACTGGTAGGAAGGACAACTTCTATTCCCATCTTCTGAAGATCGGCTAACAGCTCTGGTTGCGCTGTTAGGAAATAAATTTCGGCTCTCCTGCTCAATGCATCCGCAACAACATTGGCCTTCCCTGGATGATACTGCAAGTTGACATCATAATCCACAAGCAGCTCTAGCCATCTTCTCTGACGCATGTTAAGATCCTTCTGGGTGAAAACATACTTCAGGCTCTTGTGGTCGGTGAAAATCTCCACCCTATCTCCATATAGGTAATGTCTCCACAACTTAAGTGCAAACACTACTGCTGCCAGCTCCAAGTCATGGGTTGGGTAATTCCTCTCATGATCACGAAGTTGTCGTGACGCATAAGCTATTACCTTCCCATGCTGCATCAGAACACATCCTAAACCTCTGCCCGAAGCATCACAATACACTGAGAATCCTCCAGTTCCATCTGGAAGCGTGAGAATAGGAGCCGTCATCAAGCCTCGCTTCAACGTCTCAAAAGAATCCTGGCATTCTGCTGTCCAAGCAAACTGCACATCCTTGCGGGTCAACTGGGTCAATGGCGCTGAAATTCGAGCAAAGTCTGAAACAAATCGCCGGTAGTAACCGGCCAATCCAAGAAAACTACGGACTTCTGCCACTGTGCTAGGTACCGGCCATGTTTCAATGGCCACGATCTTCTGGGGATCCACTTCTACTCCCCCTCGGGTGATGATATGACCCAAGTACGAAATGCGATCGAGCCAGAACTCGCATTTACTGAACTTGGCATATAACTGGTGCTCTCTGAGAATCTGAAGAACAACTCTGAGGTGATGCTCATGCTCCGCTTCACTCTTACTGTAGACCAGGATGTCGTCTAGGAATACAATCACGAACTGATCCAAATAAGGCATAAAGATGCGATTCATGAGGTCCATGAATACAGCCGGCGCATTGGTTGCTCCAAATGGCATCACAAGGAACTCCCAATGCCCATATCTAGATCTGAAAGCTGTCTTCGGGATGTCCTGCTCTCTGACTCTGATCTGATGGTATCCTGAGCGCAAGTCGATCTTTGAAAATACTGACGCCCCTCTGAGTTGATCAAACAAGTCATCTATCCTCGGGAGAGGATATCTGTTCTTGATTGTCACTGAGTTCAAGGTACGATAATCAACACACAATCTGGACGTTCCATCCTTCTTTTTCACAAGAAGCATCGGGGCTCCCCAAGGCG
Organism: Iris pallida; assembly: GCA_029216955.1. Taxonomy (NCBI): domain Eukaryota; kingdom Viridiplantae; phylum Streptophyta; class Magnoliopsida; order Asparagales; family Iridaceae; genus Iris; species Iris pallida. The sequence continues at coordinate 1,891,200 of JANAVB010040820.1, forward strand.
ATCCACTAGCACGAATGAATCCCTTGGTTCTGAGTTCTTCAATCATCTTGTACAATATCTCTAGCTCTGACGGCGCCATCCTGTAGACTCTCTCTGACACTGGGGCTGTCCCGGGAATCAAGTCGATGGTAAACTCGATCTCTCGCTCTGGCGGCATCCCTGAAAGCTCTTCTGGAAAAACATCTGGAAACTCTTCGACTATCCGAGGCAACTGTACTGCTGCTACTGCCATCCGCAATACTGGAGGAGAAGGTTCAACTTCGCCTCGGGAGAAGGAAAACTCCGGCTCGCCTGGAATGCTAAAAATAACCCTGCCAATGTGGCAGTCTATCCTAGCATACTGGTCCCTCAACCAATCCATCCCTAAGACCACATCATAATCGGCCATCGGGAACTCTATTAATCTAGCGGGGAATTCTCTACCGCTAACTACGACCCGACACGAGGAAAACACTCTATCTACTCCTACAAGTCCGTTACCAGTAAGTATATTGAGCCTTACTGATAATGACTCGGGCTCCAGTCCTACCCGTGTCGCAAATCATGCAGACATAAATGAATACGAGGCACCAGAATCAAATAATACTGAAGCTGGAAAGGTGTTGACGAGTATAGTACCTGCCACCACCTCACCTGGTGCTATTCCTTCCTCTCCCATGGTCAAAGCCAGCACTTGACCATGTCCTCTGGGTGCGAGTCCCCTCTGCTGAAAATTCCTCTGCCTGCTCTGGATCAAGGCTTGGGCTTGGGCATACTGCTGCGGTCTCTGCTGCTGGAATGCCTGGGCCTGCGTCGGCAATGGCCTCGAGAACGGGTACTGCAGCTGCTGCTGCTGCTGGATTGGTGCTGGTCCTCTAACTGAAGGACTAGAGAAGGCGGATGAACTCCCTCTGTTCGGGCAATTCCCAACCCTGTGGTCCGGGGCACCACAAACCAAGCATAAACCCTGTGCTCTGCGACACTCTGACACCACATGTCCTGACTTCCCGCAGTGTGAACATCCCACTGCGGAAGACTGCTTCTGCTTCTGCTGCTGAGGGTGCGTCGGGGTGGAATGCTGAACCGACGTCACTGAGGCCGCCCGCCTCGGAGCTCCAATGGTCAAAGCCCTTGCTGCCGGGGCTGGTGCTGAAGACTGATTCATCTGGCCGTGAGATCGCTTCCGACCTCCGGTCCTATCCACGATCCTCTGGGAGGTATACTCATGCCTCCGGGCTGCTCTCAACACTGCATCAAAAGTCTGATGCTCAAACTGCTCTACTGCTAATAAAATCTCTAGGTGGAGCCCCTGCTGGAACCGCTGGGCTCTATCGAACTCGGTCGCCACCAAGGTGGGAGCAAACCGACTAAGCCTGGAGAACTCGGCCGCATATCCATCGACCGTCCTGCCCATCTGCTTCAGATTGGTGAACCTCGTCTGTAGATCATACCGAGCTACAGCATCAAAATACTTGGTCTGGAATCTCTCCCTGAATACTGCCCATGAAATAGGGGCCACTAATCCATCGGCCTGCGCTGCCCACCAGCTGCGGGTAAGATCTAGTAACTGCAGGCGCACTACGGCCACCTTCTCGTTCTCTGGAGTCTTGGCTGCTTCTAGAATCACCTCTGTGTCCTGAAGCCAAGCATCTGCAGCGATCGCATCTTCACTGCCGTCGAAGAAGGGAGGGTTCAAGCGCTTGAAGCTGTTGGCCGCGCTATTACCCTGATGACCTCCTCTGGTCAAAGCATCTGCCACCGCCTGGTGTAAGGCATCTCCGCGACGATCCTGGAAAGCTAATAGGGACCTGATGAGACCCGCCAAAGTGCCATCATCAGGCTCTGCAGGCTGGACGGGCTGAATTGGGGGTTCTCCTTCAGTAGGCATGACTCTGGAGGCTACTCCTGAATGCTGGGCTTGATCTCCAGGTTGTTGCTGGTCCGCGGAAGGTGCTCCGCCTTGCTGATCGGTAGGTCCAGGAACAATGCCGCTGAAGAAGACGACATAGGGAACAATAAGGAAGGACCAGGACAGAACAACGATACATGCATGTGATCAGGTCAAGATTACAGGGATTCAGAAGATACGAGCAAAGATCAAGGGCGAATACTGATTGAGACATCTATTCGGTAAACCCTCACATATCTTGATTTACAAGACCTGCATGGGCCACCACTAAAACCATGTCACGCCCCAGAACCAGAATACTGGAGAGCGGGGGCATACATAGCCAGCTACGTATATTGAAGTGCAACCCACCTCGCTATACGGTCACGGCTGTCTAGATACATGAGGGTTTAACTACAAGCCAACAGTCTTCTATGGTCATGAACAAGCCTATTATCTCAATCACAAGCAAGTAATAGTAGTTACAAGATGTCAGAGCACCAAATATATAATAGCAAGGCGTCCCATACATTACATATTGGATGATCATGAAGCTAGTCGTACAAAATGTCAGGACTAGCAAGAGTTCAGTCATACATGATCAACCCTAGGATCTGTCAATCATGTTACAGCCCGTAGGCAGACAGTAAATAAAGGGCAATCGAGCTAACACGTGCTCGTCGGCTAAACGCCTCAAAAGAATAATTTTACAATAAAGTGGGAGGACAAAAAGAAACCCACTCGTTGCCAGGGTTACGCCTGGTGGTCACCATCTGGCTGGATAGTAGGTAGATCCTCTGGTGCTGCTCCGATATCTGGCCACACAAAACCAGCTGGGTCAGACCCCAGAAAGAGCAAGTGCCACAAAGGAGGCTTCACTTAGGAACTAAAACCAGCATATCACAAATAAATAGCAAAGGTAATTTAAGATAGTGATAATAACTGAGATAACAAATATATATTGAACACGGAGAAACCATTCAAGTAGCCAGACTGCAACCCTTAAACCAAACAAGGACCGGGGTTGCAATCCTTCGCCTGAATAGAAACCCGTCTCAATTACTATTGATAAGGTAACAAGACAATAAACGAAGAGATGACGCAGAACTGCTCCGGAAGCCAGGTTACAACCCTTAAACCAAACAAGGACCGGGGTTGTAACCCTTCGTCTGAACAAAACTGGACCCCTGATCTTTATTGTTAATACCGGTATAAATAATCATGGTATTGAAGTAAAGGTAAAACATGACGAGCATGACAGGGGGTTACAATAAGACAATAAACGAAGAGAGGACACAGAACTGCTCCGGGAGCCAGGTTACAACCCTTAAACCAAACAAGGACCGGGGTTGTAACCCTTCGCCTGAACAGAACTGGACCCCTGATCTTTATTGTTAAGACGGGCACAATAAGTAGGACGATATATGATAAGATAACCATGGAACTATTCAGATAGCCAAGTTACAACCCTTAAACCAAACAAGGACCGGGATTGTAACCCTTCATCTGAACAGAACTTGGTATCCCATCATTTATCGATACAAGAAATCATGTCCTGATACAATCTTGTACAGGATCAGGATAAGACTAAGCTGGAATAAACTTCATCCAATCAATCACGGCCAATCAAGAGTACGGCTTGATACTTTTAACTAACTAGGGTTATCACAGGCCTAGTTACTAGCAAGATGCAATGAGATTATCCCGACAGCCACAAGCCCTGCAGACCATCCGGTTATCCGGGTCGAATGTCCGTTTATGAAGGGTGCACCACATGACTGTGTGCTGGAAATGTGCCCTACTCGTCGGTAGGCTACAAGTCCGCTGAATGCGCCCAGATAACGGGATTGCCTGTAGCTGGGAATCTCTTCATGACTACTGAATCATTCTAGTTAATTAGCCTTAGTCAATTTCAGTAGGTACCCCTGACCGTGGTACTCAGGGATCCCCATCCTAGACATGATGCAAGACAGTACTAGTTTATTTGTACAAACACAATCGCCCACGGTATCCAAGTCTTTCATACTTGTCATGTCAGGCTAGCTGTCGTAACAGCATGCCGAGATATATCATGTCAGTTTACTTGTCAAGAGTGCGCCGCAGCGGGCCACTATCGTGTTCTATTCTTACAATATTATGAATGAGAGAAGCTTGCATAAAATAACTAGAGACATATTCTTGCTGCTAAGGAAAAGATCTACAACTTCCACGTTGGGAGTTGGGAGAAATTCGAGCAATAATTCAGTCAATTAGGACATATAACAGTTAGTAATAGTCAAAATATGCATTATGCGGCCTATTCTGTGACATGCATGCAACTGCGACACCATATGCGCCTACTGCGACATGCGCCTTAATGCGGCTCATGCGCGACATGATATGCGCCTATCGCGACATGCGCCTCATGTGGCTCAACTGCGACATGATATGCGCCTACCGTGACATGCGCCCCATTGCAACATGCGCCTATTGCAACATGCTGATTATGCTGCAGATGAACCTAGAAATGACCAGAAATTGTTTTGGCCATAACTTCCTCATCCGAAGCCGAAATCAAGTGAAACAAAAGCCAAACTGCATGAAATTGAATTCTCTACAACATAGAAACACTAGTTTTCGAAAATAACCAAGTTTTAGAGATCAAAACTAAGAAAAACTGAAAAGTTTACAAACTTAGATCTACAAGAATCCATCCATCAAATCCAAAAATGTCAAGTTCTAAAGAGGCTTAGAATCAAGTAAGGAAGAGAATGGAACAATAAAACTTGAGATCCATTATGAAGCAAGTTTGCACTTGCCTAAGCTCTCTCTCTCTCTCTTTCTCCTGGTGGTTGAAGAAGTTATGATAGAGAAGAAGAAGAATAATGAAGAGAGAGAAAGGGGAAATGGGTTAATAAAGGGTAGTGGTGGTGGTAGGTAGGGGTTTTCTTTTGGTTCATGATGAACCCACAAGCAAACCAAACCAAGCTAAGCCGAACCAAGCTAAGCCATAACCAATGACATGCCAAAATAACCATGCTAGAAAATACGCAATACGAGTCAAGAATACGTACACGTATACCAAAATACGTAATACGAACTACAGGCATTACAGCACTACAAAGGGGAGGGTGGCCCCATGTTACAGTGGCACGACACCACGATGAGGTACCCAGGTAGGGGTAAAGCCTCGGCATTGCAAGCCATGTCGTTGCGGCGTAACACCGCAAGGAAGCCTTAGGCTTCATGCTGGGTAGTTTGGCACTACAAAGAGGCTTGTGACCTCATGCTACAGTAGTATGATACTACGATGAGGTTCCCAGGTAGGGGTAATGCCTCGGCTTCAGGCCCTGTCATAGCGGCGTAGCACCGCAAGGAAGCGCAAGGCTTCATGCCATATCTCTTTAATAAAGAACTCACCTATAGTGTATGGAAAGAGATATCAGGCCGTCTCTTGAGGGTAAACTTGTAGATGCCCAAAATTATACACTGAAACCAGGCTGGCACAGGGCCTTTAATGTGCAGCCAGAAGCACACGTAACTACACTTTGTGAGTGGGAAGAATTACAATTTTGGTGCAGAATTCAAGGCGTAGTCCATTCTTGTATCACATTGTTATTTAACCCATGCGGAAAGATTCAAGTCGTCAGCGACATCTATCCTAATGCAAAATGGACAGTTACTGTGGGGAACGCTCAACCCTGGACACATATATATGTTGTGATATGTGGGGGATTGTTGGTGCTTTCTTTACATGGAGAGAGCTTGCTCTCAACATGCCTTGTAAATTTTAGTCCCACATCGGAAATGCACCATGAGTTATCTCAACATATATACTTGGGTGTGTTGTTGAGAGATGCACATGGGGTGGTGACCCTAAGGAGGGAACCATGTGGGTGATTTTACAAGGAGGTAAGATAAGGCTCCAAGGATTAAGCATTAATGCTTTTGTCATTCTCTTGGATTAATTCCATTTGGAGCTAAGCCCCAAAGGGGCTTAGCGACTCGGACTCGGACTCGGGCTCATGGGTTCATGAGGCGTAATGTGGCGTTTTGTTGGCGCACTTTGCACTTAGCACGTCAGCACTCATGCGGCTCATATGCGGCCATGCGGTCTTATGAGGCATGCGGCTCATATGCGGCATGCGGCTCATATGCGGCCATGCGGCCTCATGCGGCACATGCGGCCTCATGCGGTCCATGCGGCTCATGCGGTCCATGCGGTCCATGCGGCTCATGCGGATCATGCGGTCCATGCGGTCCATGCGGCCATTAGGCTCATGCGGCCAGGCTGCTGCTGCTGCCGCATGGAGGGATCCGCTGACTGTGCAGATTCAAATCAGTTATGGAAAGGCTGAATCAATGCGATTAAATTAGATCCTATCTTTGTGGGATTTGAATTAATTCAGATCCTATCTTTGTGGGATCTGAATTAATTTCGTGGGATTAGAATTAATTCGTTGCTATCTTTTTGTGATTTGATTCAATCTTTCCATAACTAAAGAGGCGGCTAGGGTTTCCACCCTCTCTCTATAAATACTATCTTCTGGCCTCCTTTGTGACTACTACGAAAATTACAAGTCAGAAAAGGAGAAAGAGAGAGAGAGTTGCTGCCACCATTGCAAGTCCATCCGAGGAGTCAGAACAGAGGTGACTTCGAGCGTTCCACAAGTTCTTCAAACTTGCTGGTTCCTGGAAGCAGATCGTGTGGGGCGAATCTTGCTTTGAGCAACGGTGTTTTGACACCCCAGCATTGTTCTTCTTCTCATCTCTCTCTAGTTTTATTGTAACTCGTTCTGTCCCAATTGCAACACGTTTGCAAGGAAGAACAAGAGATCTTCTCTTCTTTTTTTTTTCCTCCTTCAGATTGTAATTTGGCTATTTGATTTATTGTACCATCGTAGATCTTGAGTTTGATCACTGCAAAGTTTTTGTGTGACATCTCAGATCTCGATTGCATCTATTTTTCCATCTTTGATCAAGCCCCGGGACTAACAGTGGAGGTTGGAGGAGAGGCCGAAGGAGAGATAGGAGAGGGCGGCGCCTGAGAGGGCGGCGAATAGGTGCTTGGGGGCGCCGCTGGGGAGGAAGCGCCAGAGGAAGGAGACGGGAATGGTGGCGACGAAGCAGAGGAGGAAGCGGAGGACCGGGATCGAGACCCCGATCGCCGACGCCATCGACGCCATCTCGAGTTCCATGGCGGCTGCTGCTGCTAGAGGGAGACGAGGAAGAGCCAGCGAGAGAAACAAGACGTTGAATTAATTATACGAAAATGATTAGTTAGGCTTGTTTCAAAAAAGACCCTGAAATTCTGGGTAATTGTAACACGTTTCAGGTGGTTAAGTACAGTTAAGTACAAGTGTACAATAAGCTTGCACTTTGGTTGGATATGTATATATTGGTTGGAAATTTTATTAAACACAAATAAAAATTTACAAGAAGGATATGACACAAGTGTAGTCATTTTTCTGTTTAGGCCCTTAGAAAAAAAAAATAAGAAATTTTGAGTGGCCTTACATGATAACCACTACACCACAACCCTTTTGAGTTAAAAATGGCCCATAGTACATTCGACTTCTATTCTAGATACATTTATGTTTGTGTCCCTTAAGTTTTGGGCTCTAGGCCATCGCCCTGCCTGTCCTGGACCAGGGCCGGCCCTGGAAAGGAACATATTTTTAGAAATTGTTTATAAAAAATTAATTTGGGATAATTATGAAAAGACAAAGGTACTTTAGATGGTTTGCCGCTCGATAGAATTTTAGAATCTATTTTTTACAAAAAAATTAAATCAAAATTGATTATTGTCCATATGCAAATTTAATTTTGTTCAAATAACATAGATAATTTTATGATATTTGGTTATTTAATTTTATATATCCAAAATATTCTTCTCTTGGGAGAAACTAATAGTTTAACTTTTTGGGTATTATTACAATTTCTTGGATTTAAAAATAAATTTTTTTTATTTGGTATTATCTGTATTGTATTTTTTTTAATATCACTAATGAGTAATTTTTTTATTATAGATATACAAAATTTATTTGATTTAAAAAAAAATAATTTTATGTACAAATTTTAAATAGGTATTATTTAGATAATAAATGAATAATTTGGATGATATATATGGTGTTCTGGTATCGCTTTTGTGCATTAGCGCACATGGATCCAAACACATACAGTAGAAACTCTATAAATTAATACTCGATTATTTAATAAACTCTCTAAGATAATATTTTTGGCCGGTCCCGACTCGGGGATAGGGTGCTAAATTAATAATTCGCTAAAATTATAAGATAATACATTTTTGATAATTTCTTCAGACCCCATATAAAATATAAATTAATAATTTCTTATATATAGCATATTACATGAATGATTTATGAAGGTTTCTTGAAAAATGACTCAAGAATTGAAGGTTTCTTGAAAATATTTTTAATGTCCATAAAGTGATACACTGAACACAAGAAGCATAATAAGGTGGGAGATTGAAGGTTTCTTTCAAATTGGGCCCTTCATTTGATATACACATGCATTGTATACAATAATTAAGTGGAAGCTTGAAAGGTGTTTGTAAACTACGTAAGTATTTTACTATAAATTAATAAAATATTAATTAATATATAAATTAATAATTATTAATTTATCGATTAATTAATAACTCTTTTAATTAATAAATTTTGGTGGTCCCAAGTGTATTATTTTATAGAGTTTCTACTGTACTTCCTTTCTGAGAGTATGAAGTCTTCGAATTGCGAGGTGACTGTAGCACACTCAAATTAAAACTCGTACTCCGTAATTCCTATTTCAAGCTAATAATAGCTACGAATTGTTTGTGTTTGTTAGGATTGCATTATGGGGACGGAAAGAACATTATGGTCACACTGGGTAAAATCTTTACAATATAATTAACAACAAAAGTTAATTAGTAAATACCTTCTTTGTATGTCTTGTGAAGAAAGATGTGAGACTTTGCTTACCGCATGTGTATATTTAAAACAATCGGGTTTCGATTAAGTGTAATAAATGATATATTTTGTCCATTGCCTATGTGGGGATAGACTTTATAAACCTTAAGCACCGTATCAATCAAGAAACAACATGATCCCCAAAAAATTATATTATACTGAGAAAATAGTCAAATGCGTGACCCATAATGTTCTTCAAATTGTATTTCATATAACAATCTATTTTTTGTGAATGAATGGGATTATGACTGTGATTGGAGTACTGTTAGGACTTGTAGACATTGGTGATTGGTATGTTTAACTTCGATGCTTGTGTGTAATTACAGTACATCGAGGCTTCAAAACATATGATTGCGTAATGTTCTTTATTGGTTACTTGTTTGTGAATTTAACGCGTTCGCGATTAAAATGAGGTGAGAGTAACGTATTGAGAATTTGGTAAAATTGTATTATTATTTTTGTTACATTGTCTTGTATTCTTTAATATGATTTGAAGTGTTAGGAAGGTTACGATGGAATATCTCTTCCTTATACATAGGATCATGATTCACTCTCTTTTATTCATATTAGTGTTTTGATTAATCAAAGAAATGGGACTTGCATGTCCTTTAACACTATATTTGAGAAAATGAAGAAAGCTACTACTACACCTTGAAGAGAAACTGGAGAACAAGAACATGATGTTATAACTAAAGACAACATTATGGTTATTGAAATTCTACTATGCATCAATTAAGGCAGGGGCGGCCCGGGCCCAGGGCAGGCCGGGCGACGGCCCAGGACTCCCTGACGAAAGGGGACACCAACATGAAACTATCTCCAATAGAACTAATATGTATCATGTGCTTTTTTTAACAAAAAAATATTGTGGTGTAGTGGTTATAATGCTAGACTTATATTTAAGAGGTGCTTGGTTCAAATCTTGGCTATAGCAATTTTTTGTTTTATTTATACTTTTTTTTTACATTATGTATGGGGGTCCATTTTAGAACTTTTGCCTCGGACCTCCATCAGCTCAGGACCGGCCCTGAATTAAGGTATATAAGTATATAATATATGTTTCGAGTTAGTTTTTTTAGTTGGGGTAGAAAATATAGGTCCATATTTTTATCTTTAAAATGACTTTTTTCCAAAAATATTAGTCATATTTTGTAATAAACAATACATGGTAAACATATCCTAGAATCTTATAGACGACAATTATAAATACAGTTACTGGCGTATACGTATATCGTATAGCATGTGATATTTTTACGTACTAAGCTCGTTCTATTATGTGAGCGGAGTACGACAGAACGGACGTGACAGATAGATCAAGCACTATCATCCCACCTCTTGGAAAGTCACCCATGAATTCTCCTCTCAAATTTTCTCACTGATTCCTCCTCAGTACTGCACCAATCCATGGTGCCATCCACATTTTAACTCAAGAAGAATTGCAACTATTTCTCTCTTCCTTTGTCTATATGATGTGAAATTGTCAATATGTTAAGTCATTTTTCAAAACAAGAGGAGTGTTCAGACATAATTGCATTGCATGTAAAGTATTTTTTATGATATTGCTGAAAACAGTTATTTGAATTAAACTTTTTTATCTATCTTTTATATTTTTAATTAAGATTTGTTAATTGTTATCGATTTATTTATATTTTAATTATAATTTGTTACATATATATGTGAAACAATTAGAGGATTTTCGGTTATGTGGAAGGAAAAAATAATTTTAGAATTATTATTAATTTTTGATTAATTAATATATAATTATAATCTGTTTGGACAATTCAAAATTGAACCGTTTCCAAGTTGCATTATATCAGTACAGATGTATGATGTGAAAATATATTATAGATGATCAACTGCTGATATAATCATAAATTCATCACCAAGTTAGAAGGTGAACAAAGTCAGTAAACACCATCCTCAGCAACAAGTAAAATTTGAGAAGAAAAAACGTACTAAAATGATTTGATAGGCTATGTTAAAAAAACTAACAGCCAAAAACATATATTACCTTGGCTATGTTAAAATGAGCATAAAAAATGAACGAAAATGCTACGTTGCCCGCAGACTTAGACCGCAGTCCTGATCCGCTGGCCACGTGTCCTCTTCCGATTGGCCTCCTATCTGCTAACTTTCGGACCCACCAACTCTCCGGCCAAACAGGAAACGACACGTGGCCCGTGGGCCAGGACTGCGGTGCGGACAACGTAACACTTCCGAAAAATGAACATGTATTACCTTGGCAATTTGGCATCAAATTTCAGGAGATTTCAACTGAACATAAAATGAACATTAAAAAGTGAAGGTTGGGGAGCCAACTACATGCAACAGTAAACATTTCAAAGACAAAAAAAAAATGAACATAAAAGTCATCTTACACATGAACAGAGAAGCTCCGGTGGAAGATGGTGAGAGGAGACGGAAAAAAAAAAGGAAAGAGAAGTTCCAAATATGCGGAAGCAACCACCACCTAGAATCAGATCCGAGCACTACCTCAACCTTTTTTTTTGTTGCAACTCAAAATGGAGTTTTGCAGGGGAAATGGAGTTTTGCAGGGGAAATGAAGGTTTTTTCCTTTGATCCAAGAAGACCTAGTTTTAACACTCATCCAAACAATGAATGTGCATTTTTAGAGGCTGTTTGGTTAAAGTGGATTTGAATTTGGATTTAAACTTTGGCCAAATTACAAATTTGATACCCTCAACTATCTAAAATGTTCAACTTGATACCTAAACTTTGATAGGTACTAACTTAATACCCTCAACTATATAATAATTTTATATTGATACCCAAAATTTTAAAAATGACAAAATTACCCCTCCCTCCTCCTTCCCCGCGAGCCCCCCCCCCCCCCCCCCACCCCACCCTCCCCCCGGCGCCGCCGCCGTGCACCCCTCCCCGTGGCCCCGTGCCCCCCCCCCCGCCGCCACCTCCGGCTGCTTCCCAAGCGTGCGATCCCGCCGCCTCGCGTAACTCCGGACACGCCAACGCGGGGTGGGGGAAGGGGAGTTCGCGAGCTGGAGGGGGAGGGGAGGTCGCCGACGGGAGGGAGGGGGGAGGGGGTGGGGAAGGTCACCGGCAGGAGCGAGGGAGGGGGGGTTTGGGTGGAGGGGGTGAAGGTCGCCGGCGTGGGTGGGGGGGAGGTCGTCGGCCGGAGACAGGAGGGGGGGGGGGAGTTCGCCGGCGGGAGAGGAAGGGGGGGGGGGGGGGGGGGAGGTCGTCGACCGGGGGCAGGAGGGGGGGGGGGGCGGTGTTGGAGGGGAGGGACAATTTTGTCAAAAAAAAATTCAGGGTATCAAGTTAGTACCTATCAAAGTTGAGGATATCAAGTTGAAAAACTGAAATAGTTGAGGGTATTAAGTTGTAATTTAGCCTTAAACTTTTAATAAAGGAAAAAGGATAGGAATCCATGTACTTCTTTGTCTTCTTAGTAGGGAACACAAACCTTTGGTTGAGATAAGGAAGTGAAAGTTGGAAAGTGAAAAAGTATATTATAATAATAAAAAATTATATTTAATTTATATAATAATTCAAAAAATCATGTAATTAGTTAGTAATTTAAGATAATTATTAATATTCATAAATTATTAATAAATATTTTTATTAACTTGGTATCAGTTAATAACTAATTAATCACTATAATTACATAACTATGATTATACCAATATAAACTAATTAATATTAATATTCTCAGCATAAAAACCCTCTTCTCTCCAAAACGAAAAAAAATCACCGACTTCCCTCCGCTCTTTTTTCTCCAGCCAGAACCCAAGCTCCCCCCGTCCCACTTGCCACCCCCTCCCCTTATTCCTGCCACCAGTGGGGGGTCTTGCCCCACCCGCCACCCCCACTCCCCTGTGCAAATCCAAGCAACCCTCTTCTCCTCCGGCCACGGTCGACATGGACCTCGTCGTCGTCGGTCATCCCCCCACCCCACACGTCGAATCGGTCCAGTGATTTTTTTTATACTTCTAGTTCCATCCCAGATCCACACTAAGAAAGAGGAAATGGGAATGAGATCAAATTCCACCGACATGAAGTGCATATGTCAGTTGGTTTTACTTTCCATCCCAAATCCAACTGAACCAAACAAAAAATATGGTGAATTTGGCTTCACTTTTATTTGAAAGCTGAAATCCACGCCTAAATTCCATCTACCAAACAAGCCCTTAAGGGACATGTGCATAGAAAATGACACTTTCAATCCACTTTCAACCAAGTTGTAGCTATCCAACCATGCCTTAGTAATTTTATCAACACAACATAAAACTATTTCATCCTCAAGTTAACTTTCAAATAACAATAAAATAATAAATCATTTAGTAATTTTAAAAGTATATTTTTTCGAACATTGAACATTATCTAAGTGTTCATTTTTAAGCCAAATGTCTATTTTGGACTTAAAATTATTGGATAATTTAAAAATTTTAAAACTAGTTTTCTTTTTGCATTTCTAGAACTAAATAAAATAGGAAGAAGGAATTATATCTGTTTGAACATATTTTAAAATAATTTAATTTGTTATTTTTTTTCGGGTATATACAAGTTAAGCTAAGTGTTAAATTATAAACTCAAACTTCGGACTTACAATTTATCACTTTCATATAAAAAAAACAAATTTTTGCCCGCAGGGGTGACTGCGGCTGTGCTTGCACCGCACCCCAGATGTCCCCCCCTATTTGCTCTGGCTCCCCTCCCCCATCCCAAACTACATGGCCCATCCCCGAAAATCCAGGCCTCTTCTTATGGGAGGCCAACACGTGGCAACAGACCAAAAGTTCGAGCCACCTATGCGGGCAACCTGCGCAAGCAACGTAGCAGTCTCCTATCACTAATAGGTCCACCACTTGTTCAGTTGTTTGAGCATTTAAAGGCCTTCTGTTGCAAAATAAGGCAAATTCTATAGGCACTTCACATTTTACTCCAGGACAATCCTTACTTTAAGACAGTCCAATTGGTGTAATTCTAACTCAGGACAACCCCAATTTTACTTTGGGCTGTCCAACCCCCTTTGGCAGTCCTAAAAGTAGAATTGTCCACAAAGTTGGCAGCCCTACTTTATGTTAGAAATGTTAAATTTGTTGACAGTCTAAATCCAAACTACCCAAATTCTTTAGTACTACCAACAAACAATAAAGTAGGACTAAAACAACGTTAGCATTCCTATTTTATGTTAGAACTGCCAACAAACATAAAGTAGGATGCAGTCATACTTTATGTTTAGGACTGCCAAGTTGGCAATCTAAATCCAAATATGTGAACTGCCCTTAAGTAAAAATTTGGAGTAACAAATTTAGAAATAAATTATAAAAAATTGGACTGCTCTCAAGTAAAAGTTGAGGTGCCAATAGAATTTGTGAAATTCTCCAAATCAAACCCCAATATCAAAGAAGAAAAGAAACCCTAAAAAAAAGGGTCCGGCTATACACACCCCAACACTTACTTAGCACACCCCATTTAAAAAAAAATTCCTATTCTACCCTTGCTGAGCACACCCTATATTCTGCGATGAGCACGACAAATACTGGTCGAATGAGCAATGGTCTGTTCGACAAATATTGGTCGAACATGTCTTCTTCTGTTCGACAAATACTCGGGTCGAACATGTCTTCTTCTGTTCGACAAACACTGGTCGAACATGTTCTAATCGAACATGCCATCTTATGTTCGATATATGTTGGTCGATCGTACACACTATAGTTCGACTATCGTGGGTTGAACATTCCTCTGTGAGGTCGACAAACCAGGGGCGAACCTACCCGTGAATACACCCAAATTGTTTTCAATTTTTCTTTTTCAACAACAGTTTGTGGGATCGGCCGTCGGGGATCGGGAGCGGGGGGAGGGGGAGGAGGAGGAGGCGGGTCGGCGGAGCGGGGGGGAGGGGAGGGGAGCGGGGGGAGGGTCGGCGGAGGGGGGGAGGGTCGGAGGAGGAGGAGGGTCGGCGGAGGGGGGGAGGGGAGGGGAGCATGGGGTGTGCTCAGCAAGGGTAGAATAGGAATTTTTTTTTTTTTAAAATAGGGTGTGCTAAGTAAGTGTTGGGGTGTGTATAGCCGGACCCTAAAAAAAAACCTAATGGAACCCACGGCGATGGAGTCCGTCGCCGGCCGGCTCTCCACCGTTGCCGACCTCTACTTCCCGGGATCCATCCGTGATACGAACCTACCTGGTCCAGCATCAGTTCAGTTCACTCTCTGCATCAGTATCAGTAAATAAGTAGCTAAATGAGAGTATCAGCATCCAGGTCAGCAATCACTTTTCCATGTCAGCTATTACCTACCAATCAGCAACGACTACCAGCTCAGCAAACAATTAATTAGCTGACTATAGTTAGTTAGCAAATAACTGATTAGTGTCTGTAAATTCCTAGTATATAAGGGGATGGACAGGAGAGTATCAGTATCAAAGAACAGAAGTTTTATTTTCTCGTTTTCCAAGCTTTTTCTTATAGCATTTTCTTTACAGCATTTCAATTCCTTGTACTTACTTTCCAATTTACATCAGTAAGAAAACCCTAGTTACAATTCCCCATTATGAGTCTTCTTCTTCCTCATTTTTGTTGACTTTTACTCTGCTTCAATGGCGAGCTACTCCAAAGCTGCAGCAATGGTGACCCAGTTAGGACAGGCTCCTAACAATTTGGTATCAGAGCCGGTTGATCCAGAGTTCGAGGCGAAGGAAGGCCACAGTTCGAGCTCCTGCGGATCGAGGCACAGATCTCCGGGTGATCGGGTGGCATCTCCTCGCGAGCAGAAATACCGATCAATTGGGGGTAAATTTCTTCAACACAATATATTAGATCGCATGATTGATAAGTTGGATCGCATGAATGATAAAATGGATCGAGCCTTGGAAGAAATGGCCAGATCTAGGAGGGAACCTGAGATTTCTTCCATTTCAATGGGATTTTCGTGTGTAGAATCTGTATTAGTCCCATATCCACCACAACTCGCGTCGGACTACTACAGCTATCCGCAGATGCTGATGTCGCAGATCCCGACGCCGTGTCATCAGCCTACACAGCAGCAGTATTCGCCATCACCACCAGCACGTGATCTCTACGGCCATCATCCATCATCGCATCAGCCGCAATGGCAGTATCCGACGGTTCCATTTCCTCCACAGCAACAATGGCCGATGATGTCTCCGCAGTATCAACATGAGTACGAAGCCCAACCGTCAATGCCGAGATGGAATCACCAGCAATACACGGCCCAATCGACGTCGCAGATCCCTCCGTCGACACATCTACAACAGCAATACAAATCTGCACAGTATGTGTTTGATGAAATGCATGTAAAGGAGCCGGGATCTGTGGTCTCAGAAAACAATACTCTCAGGAGGTTGGGGACTTTGGATGGGTGGTCGCTTGGCCCTGGTGAGGAAGCACCAATTGTTTCTTCTTACATGGATAGGAAACCGAGGGTGCTCTCTCAAACGTCACCAAATATAGAAGTATCTGCACCTCTTGTTGCATTGGGAGGAAAACAAGAAAAATCTGAAGCCTTGGCAACGAAACAAGTCACAAGAACAAATCATTTAGTGAAATCTTCAGCAAAATCTATCAACCAAGAAGCCGCGCTTACGATTTCCCTAAGTCCAGAGCCACAAAAGGATGAGAAAGAAACCGAGGTAGAAGAGCTTCTAAAGAAGGAAGAAGAATTAGCCAGGAAGGAAGAGAAACTGAGGAAAGAAAAGGCTGCAGCAGAGTTGAAAGATAAACTAATATTAGAGCAAAAGATTAAAGCTAAGGAGTCCAAGGATCTGGAAGAGGCTAAAAAGGCACGGGCTGATGCTGCAAGTGAGCTCGAAAGTCACAAGCATGATCTTGAGATTTGTTTCAAAGATATACAGGATGATTTCATGGTATGGGATCCAGGTGTACCATACCAAATATCAGAGCTTGAGAGGAAGCCTCGCACTCAGTTTCTTACACAAAAAGATTCAAAGACTACGAAAGAGGAGAAGCGGGAAGGATTGTTTGAAAATCTGAAATTTGATGATTCTATTGGTCGGGAAGTCGATGTTATAGACCCAAAGAAGATCTCAGCTAAGATGTTAGGAAGGACGAAAGTTAACTTCAATGAAATATCCCATAATTCAGCAATTGACCTTGACAGAAAGGTACTTGATCTCGGAGTCCTATTAACAGAGGTGTATGTCGATACTGTTGGAGATGCGGAGAAATATAGAATCAAGTTGCTTGAAAGGTTTACTGGTATGAAATTTGTTGTTGCCAAGGAAGCTGATAGCCTTTACCTAGTTGTCAGCGGAGTGATTATAGTTGCTAAGGTGACTAGAGACCGAGCCTTGGGTAATTGGGTTATGGAGGAAACAATTGAAAATATGTATAGGAACTTTGGGTCTGGATACCCTGGAAATACTGAGACTAAAGCATGGTTGAACAATCATAAGCATTCATTGTTTACATTTCCTACATTGGTGCGCTTCAGTAGGGGAACGTGCAATCCCTTCTTCAATGGTATGGTAGAAATTGTCTGGGAGGCTGACAAAGATGACAGGGATACTGTTTCTACCTTAGACTTTAGTTATGATGGGAAGTTACTTGCATCTGGAAGTTTCGATGGACTGGTACAAGTATGGGACACATTATCAAGTAGACTTTTGGGTACCCTTGAAGGGTCTGGAGGTGGCACTGAGTGGCTCAGATGGCATCCTAGAGGCCACTCGATATTAGCTGGATCAGAAGATTATAACGTGTGGTTGTGGAATGCTGACACACGTGCATGGCTGAATATATTCTCTGGTCATGCTAGCAGTGTCACTTGTGGTAATTTCACACCTGATGATTCAACAATTGCTATCACTGGTTCTGCAGATGGCTCTGCCCATATAGTGTACATAGTGACTGGGAAGGTTGTCAGCTCTTTAAATGCTCACACAAACTCCATTAAGTGCATTGGCCTCTCAGCAAGTTACGCTTGGACTGCTACAGGAAGCATGGATCAGAAACTCATGATATGGGATCCAGGTATTGGAAGCTTTAATATCGACTGCTTGTCTTTGGGTGGCTCGTGCTAACATGTCGTTGGTAAATATAGAGATGCGGTGAAAGATTATGATGTTGTTTGGATTTGGAGCTTGAATGTGAGGCTTTAAGGCGTGTGTGGAATCCTGGTATCTTTTCGGCCTACAACAGTACCTTTCCTTCTTGTTCATGCAATTCCAAACTGCAGCTAGGACCTTGGGAGATCTTGTTTCTACCTTGACCTTGAGACAAGGTCAATTTAAAGAGGTGGGTATTGATACGAACCTACCTGGTCCAGCATCAGTTCAGTTCACTCTCTGCATCAGTATCAGTAAATAAGTAGCTAAATGAGAGTATCAGCATCTAGGTCAGCAATCACTTTTCCATGTCAGCTATTACCTACCAATCAGCAACGACTACCAGCTCAGTGAGCCAGCTCAGCAAACAATTAATTAGCTGACTATAGTTAGTTAGCAAATAACTGATTAGTGTCTGTAAATTCCTAGTATATAAGGGGATGGACAGGAGAGTATCAGTATCAAAGAACAGAAGTTTTATTTTCTCGTTTTCCAAGCTTTTCCTTATAGCATTTTCTTTACAGCATTTCAATTCCTTGTACTTACTTTCCAATTTACATCAGTAAGAAAACCCTAGTTACAATTCCCCATTATGAGTCTTCTTCTTCCTCATTTTTGTTGACTTTTACTCTGCTTCAATGGCGAGCTACTCCAAAGCTGCAGCAATGGTGACCCAGTTAGGACAGGCTCCTAACAATCCGCAATCGCACCACCTCCCCGCCGCCGTCCCCGTCCCCGTCCCCATCCCCGTCCCGCCTCGAGCCCCTCCTCCTCGACCTCCTCCGCCGCGATCCCTCCCTCTTCCTCGAGCGCTACAGGTCCCACCTCACCCCTGGCGAGCTCCTCCCCTTCCGGTCCCTCCCCGACCGCTCCTACGAGCTCAGCTTCCACCTCTCCCACCTCGACGGGAACGGCTCTTCCCCGTCGTCGGTAACCGTCAAGAACCGGAGACGGGCGTGGATGGCGGAGAGGGAGTACTTCTCGGAGGACGCGATGCGGGAGAGGGAACCGTGGATGCATTATGATCTGGTGGGGAGGTTCCAGGACCCGGTGGGAAGGAGGATGCCGCGGCCCGGCGAGAAGTGGTCGGATACTCTGATGAGGCGGTGGGAGGAGGTGGAGCTGGTGGAGAGGATTAGGAGGGGAGCAGGAAAGGCTTGGGATCGATAGGAAGGACTGGGTCGGCTCGAAGGTGGAGGAGGAGGAGGAGGAGGAGGAGATGGAAGAAGTCGAGACCGACAGTGAGGAGGAGGAAGATGGGTCGGCATTGCCTAAGGTAAAAGTTTGAAGATTGCAAAATTTAGTACTTGTGATGTAAAGTTTGTCTATATCAACGTGTTGTATCATATGATGATTGATTGATTGATGACATCTTAATTTGTAGTCTAGACTAGGAGAACTTGTAGGGCACTTCACAAGCTTAAACTGCATATGCTCAGAAAGGAGCAAAGTCTCCATTTAGGATCTCAAGCATGTTGTAACCTTACCCGAATGTCTGTTTCAGAGGATTGGTAGCTTGGGATTAGGACTATTGCAGAATGTATAGGCGGTAAGGAGGAAGAGATCGAGTCCAAGTAGGAAGATGGACAGTAGTCTCCTAAGGTAAAAGTTTCAAGATCATGAATTTTTAGTAATAATTCTGGTTTGGTTCCTGCCGTATCGATATTCCTGCTCTACGATGAGGGTGTCGTTGGGCACGATATTAAGACTAGATGCTGGAGGATGTGGGTTCGAGTTGCATAAACAACCTTTACGTCTTTTACCCTTATTAGCGGGAGCCTTATGGTACTAGGATGATGATTGATTGACAAATCTTGTGTAATATTAACTTACCTCTATATAGACTAAGGAAAACTTGTTGGGTGCTCTTTAATTGCATGAGCTTAACTGCATGACCATAAAGGTAAGTCTACCAAATCCACCATATTGTTGGGACCATAAACGAACTGCACGAACAGAAATGTCTAGTTGTATTGTATTATATTGTTAGATTTTACCTAATTGCTTTTGAAGGTATGTTTGAATGGATTGATAGATTGGTGCTGGGGTTGGGGTCATAGTCTGAGCACCATAGATCCTATGGTTTAATTATGAAAAACATTCTTTAGAAACTTGGAGTCATATTTTTATGGGACAATTTAGCAAATACCCCCATTCCAAATGTTAAAACTAGCATATACCCCCACTATTTATTTTATTTAGCAAATACCCCCATTCCTATGTAAAAGAGTGGGGGTATATCTTAAATTTTTATTATTTTTTATAAAAAATGGGGGTATTTGTTAGATAAATAAAATAGTGGGGGTATATGCTAATTTCAACATTTAGAATGGGGGCATTTGCTAAATTATCCCTATTTTTATAGACTTTAGTTTAAGGTATTACACACCACTTGGAAATTTCCTGGTGCAGTGAATGAGACCACATTCATTTTGACGGCGGCAGCTATGGTGGTGGCAGGGAGCCTAATTGGTTGGCGCATGTTTTGAATTGAGGACTTCACATGTGACCTTGCTACTTAGATATGATGTGCTTTATATGTTTTTGATTCTTTAAGCTGGCTAACTTGCGCTGCCTATATTCTTGTGAATTGTGATGGAATTGGCTCCATATATTTGTTTTAATAATCTTACAGACCTGTTCTTCATAGCCTACAAGATGCAAAAATCTTCCCTTTGATATTGTTGCTTTAGTTGTGATGCCATTTGAAGAGGATAAAGATATATAGACTTGAGAACTTATTATATAAGCATGCTAGTTAAATATTTTGTTTCTTCTTAGTACATGCTACATTAAGTGCGGAACTTGTGCCTTTTGGTGTGACAGTAAACTCAAGCCATTGTTACCAAGACCATAAGCATGACACTACATAAGTTTCCAAGATACTTCTTGTCTGGCAGACAAAGAACAGTGTATTTCTCATTAAGTATTTGCATTTTGTGGTTTATTATATGTATATCTTTTCTAAGTCTTATAAAAAAATACACTAATTTAATATTAGTTATGTACTTATGTTCATAAAAGTCTGAAAAGCTTGTGGGAATTCCTTCCTTGCATATCACTCTAGATTGGATCATTGGAGGCATCACTCTAGATTGGATCATTGGAGGCTTTGATCATGCGTCATGTTTTGACTTATTATCATGGTTTGCAGTATCAGCCAATACCGGTCTGCTACGGCCGATACCAATACGATTTAGCATGTCACGATTTGATATTGACCGATACCAACGTTGGAGTTTCTTTCTCAGTCAATTCGGCAGAGAAAATTGAACGGAAAAAACCAATCGGTAAGGGTGTAAAACCATGCAAATGAAGAATACTTATTTATCGCAGGTAAACCAATCAACAAGGTTGACTATTATTTATTTCAATTTGAAAAATACTAAGAAACAACACAGAAGATAATTAAAATTATGTCTAAATGTATAAACAATTCCTAAAATTTTAATACTTAATTATTTGCTTTACGATGCCAAAAAAATCCGATATTCGATCCTAAATAGCCGATAGTGCCGATATCGATGATCAGGATACTCACAGGAAGGGTCCGATATCGATACTGCGAACCTTGATTTGAACCCACGCCAACTCTTCCCCTCCCCTCCCTTACTAGTGTTACCAATAGACCACCCCCAATAGGGGTGAGCATTCGGTTTATTCGGTTTCAACCGAACCGAAACGTCAAAATCGAATAAACCTAAATTCTAAAAATTCAAACCGAAATCGAACTGAAATTTGCCATAACTGAAACCAAACCGATCCGATTAACGATTCGGTTTATTTGGTTGGAATATTATTATTGTTTAACTTGTCAGGCTCAAAGTTGGAATTGTGGTTAAATTATATTAAAATTTTACAATTTTTATACATATGTTTGGTGTATTTCAAAGTTGGGTCTAAAGTTGAACTAGTTATTAAATTATCAAAGTTTGGCTTTTAAAAGACATGCATATAATTATTGTTTTCAAAATATACCCAAAAATATGCATAAAATTGAGGGTATTTAATAATTGCACAAGTCTTATTCGGTTTTGGACCGAAACCGAATAAGAAATTTTAGTATTTTCAAAACCGAAACCGAACCGAATTTTTTTCAAACCGAACCGAATCTCTTATTTGGTTCGGCTCAGTTCAGTTTTCGGTCCAAAATCAAATAATGCTCACCCCTAACCCCCGGTGGTGATTCATTCTAAATTTACAGGTTCCATATGTGATTGGAACCCATTAAATATACAATGTCCATACTCGAATCCAAATTCTATAAGTAATCAGATTTGGGCTCTGAATCGTCGAATGATGTTATATAATATTATAAAATATACACCTATAATAGAGCACACACTTAAGATGTACATTATCCCTAATTTTCTTGTTGTTAATTTTTTTAACAAATGAGTCAGGTTGGTATATAACTATAAGAAAACTCAGTTTTACTAGTGACTAAGTGGCTAATAAAAGTAAAAACAGGACCTATCGGCTTCAGATCTTGAAAGATCCATATCTGGAACCAATAAGGTATCTAATCATTCCTAAAATTTGGGTTGCTTCTGGATTGGTTTGTCATATGGCCACAAGAGATTATACAGTGCCCAAGTATATCATCACCCTGTGCCCAAAAGAAGTTCGGCTTCAACTTCCAGCAACAAGCAATAAAGACAGCAGCCATAAGAGAATATAGACAACATCCCATGAGAAGAATCAGCGATGTGCATATTTGGACCGAACCGACCAAATTGAACAAAATCAAACCAAATCGGTCGATTTTTAACCGAACCGATAGTCCAGTCGTATTGGTTCGACTTGACCATTTAAAAAACCGTCCGACTTGGTTCGACTCACGGTTTGGTCATTCCAAAAACCGCTTAAACCGAACTCAGTTATTAATAGTGTAAAATTAGGTTTATATCCAATCCAACTTATCCATCTCACTGTTTGGAGTCCTTGGACTTTGGAATATGAGGCGGTTGCTCATATTCTAAAATCTCTGACTCTTTTTCTCTTCCTAACAGTGTAAACATATGTTACCGGGAGTGACCGCTCCAGGTCTCTACCGGCCACTCTAGGTAACATAATATGTTTATTTTCCATCTTCAATTCATAGATCTATCAGGATTATGATTTATATATTTTCGATAATCATTTGAATTTGTGGAAGAAATTTATTATGCAAGTAATTTACTTAGTTGTCCACGTTGATATATCATACAAACATCTTCCAGACATGAGATGGTTAATATTTATTTTTGCATGAATTCACTTTGTGGAACATTTTTATATATTTAAAAAAATTTGTCTGATCAAAACCGATCAGCCGAACCGATCCAAACTGAACCAAGTCGGTCGGTTTCAAAATCGAACTGACCAATTGGTTGGTTTGGTTCGGCTGCAATTATTTTCAAACCGATTAACTTCGGTTCAACTTCGATTGTGACCAAATAGATCGACCACCGATTGATGCACCTCCCTAAGAAGAATAGCCTGAGAAATACCGAGAAAGCCGATGCTCCAATCTCTCTCTCTCTCTCTCTCTCTCTCTCTTTTATTTATTCTCTAATGCAGGCATCCTTGGTGCATAGGAATACCATCTGCTCCAAACCACTTGTTGATATATATATATAGTGTTATTGGGCTTTAGTCCCACATTGGCTAGAATGATAGGAGAGGAGGCTAGCCTCTCCTATATATATGTTGTTACTCCATTCAATAAAATTACTTCAAGTCTCAACATGGTATCAGAGCCTAAAATTGCTTAGCATACCGTTAGAGACCCCTCCTCCACACAAACCCTAACCCTAATCCCCCTTCTACGCCGCCGCTGCCGCCCGCTGCCGCTGCAGCTGCTGCCGCCCGCTGCCGCTGCAGCTGCTGCCGCGCCGCCGCCGCCGCAGCGCCGCCCCGCTGCTGCTGCAGCTGCCGCGCCGCCGCCGCCGCTGCCGCGCTGCTGCCGTTGCTGTGCCGCTGTTGCGGCTGCAACTGCTGCTGCTGCTGCCGTTTTTACGGCTGCAGGATTCATTGTACCGCTATTGCGGGTACAAGATTCACGCTCGTTTCTGTACCGTTTTTACGGCTGCAGGATTCATTGTACCGCTATTGCGGGTACAAGATTCACGCTCGTTCTTGAGATCAATCTCAAGGAGATGCCTATAATCCCTAGATCCGATGAAATCAGACATATTCGGATTTAGGAGAGGACGGCAAGGACGAGCGTGAGTCGTGGAGCAAGTGTGAAGTGATCGAGAAGAAGCATCGATGGAGGAGATTCTCAAGAAGCTGGATGCTGACGATGTGGCGACATTGCTGAAGTTGATAAAGGTGTCGGCTGGTGAAAGCACGACACGAGCACCGCCAAAGTTAGAACTACCCTCCATCGATCTGAAGTTGGATGGACCAGCCACCTATTTGAGTTGGTCACGGCGGGTGAGAAGAACCCTTGCAGGTAAGAACCTGGAGGGATTCTTGACAGGCGAGAAGACAGAGCCGGAAGAGGGCTCGACAGGACGCGACGAGTGGAAATCCACTCATATGGTGATTTATATCTGGCTTCTCAACTCCTTAGTCCAGTCTATTGCTTCCACAGTAGATGGCATTGAGATGGTGAAAGACGTATGGGAGAAATTGAGAAGAACCTATGATGGCATAGGTAACAATCTACGGATCTTCCAGATAAAAGGGGAGATCGACGACACCGTACAAGGCGAGAAGACGGTGCAGGAGTACGCTACGGAGTTGGAACGCCTCTGGCTGGATTATGATCACCATTCCAAACGGGCAAGCTGCGGGGACCCAAAGTGCAAGGAGAGACAGGTGTGTCTGCAGGAGAGGACGATGAAATTCCTTAAGGGACTGACTGCAGCACTCACACAGAGAACAGCCTTACTCCTCGCCCAGCCAGCGATCCCTAGTCTCGAGGAGGCTATCTCAGCCATGATTCAGGAGGAGACGCGGATCAGATTACAGACAGGGACAGGCGCATCATCGACAGGTGCTTTACCCGAAGTGAAGTCAGCACTAGCAGCTACCGGTTCGGGGGATACAGGATCCAAGGGAGAGCTCTGGCAACAGAATCGGCAGTGCTACAACTGTGGGGAGATGGGCCACCATCGATATGCTTGTACCAAACCACCTAAGGAGGGAGACTCAGGTGGTGGACGTGGACGAGGATATGCTGGACGTGGACGTGGTCGAGGAGGCCGACGAGGCGGTCGAGGAGGCTATCGGGCAAACCTGCTGGTGGCAGATGGGAATGGAGGAGCTGGCGGCGCCTTTACTGAGGAGGATCAGGCGCTACTGGATCTGCTGGAGAGAAAGCAAAAAGCGTCAATCGAAGGAGACAGGAGGAGCGTAGCAGAGGAGGCATCCACTCCATTCTTCAACGCCGCTATGTATGCCCATCCATCAGAAGGTACTGACGAGTCTCACGCTCTTGCATCTATGTCTTCCCTTAAAATGTCAGACTGGATTATCGACTCAGGAGCATCTCGGCATGTGACCGGAAATGCTAGTAAGTTTTCCTCGTACACTCACCTAGCATCGACAGACACCATTCAGACTGCGGATGGTACTTTCCAACCAGTGGTCGGTAAGGGTACTGTTAATTGTACGGGTTCAGTAAGGTTATCCAATGTTTTGCATGCTCCATCCTTCCCAGTCAGTCTCTTGTCTATTAGTTCTATAATTCTCCAACTAAAATGCATTGTTTCTTTTGATATTCCTAAGGTGATCTTCCAGGAGAAAGGGACGGGACGAAGACTTGGGACTGGCACTTGGCATGATGGACTGTGGTACCTAGATCAAGACGGACTGGACTCAGCATTGGTGTCTATGGCAGAGAAGGCTGGAATGGAGGAGCTGCAGCAGAAGACTGAAGACACTTTGATACTTCATCATAGGAGGATGGGGCATTCTTCCTTTGATACTCTAAATAAGTTGTATCCAGATATGTATGCAAAATCAAATAAAAGGAAATTAGTATGTGATGCATGTGAGTTAGGAAAACTTACTAGGAGTTCATATGTTGGAAATGGTCATAAGAGTTCTTCAGTCTTTGAGGTAGTTCATTCTGATGTTTGGGGCCCATGTGCTACTAACACTATGAATGGGTATAAGTATTTTGTTTCGTTTATCGATTGTGCATCTCGTGTCACCTGGCTGTATTTGATGAAGAACAAAAGTGATGTATTTGCTTGTTTTCGGGACTTTCATAAATATGTCCAGACTCAGTATAATGCAGTGGTGAAGATACTGAGATCTGACAATGGGACGGAGTATACCAATAGGACACTTGCAGAGTACTTGTCAGCACATGGAATACAGCATCAGACCTCTTGTGCATATACACCAGCACAAAATGGAGTAGCAGAAAGGAAGAACCGACATCTTCTGGAGACCGCAAGAAGTATGATGATCGACATGAATGTCCCACAACACCTATGGGGATATGCGGTGTTGACAGCAGCTCAACTTATAAACAGGATGCCTTCAAAAGTCCTGGGATGGAAGTCTCCATGTGAAGTATTACAAGGTAATAATAGTGGAATACTTCCACTAAAGGTGTTTGGATGTGTGTGTTTTGTGAAGGACAACAGACCATTCGTTGGAAAACTTGACCCTAGAGCAGTCAAGTGCATCTTCGTGGGCTACTCAGCAACTCAGAAGGGGTATGTATGCTGGAGTCCAGTAGAGAAGAAGAAATTTGTTAGTATGGACGTCCACTTCCGGGAGCATGAGCCATATTACCGCCAGGATGGAACTTCGTATAACACGCCTCATACTACAAGTATAAGGCGAGAGGGGGAGATAGAGAACTTGGAGAACCTGGTGGTAACCGATTTAGAAGTTTGGCATAGAGACACGGTTGAGGAGGAACATGAAGGTGAAGCGGAACAGAGGGAGGAGACGAGAAGTGTTACACCTACGGCTCAGGGGGAGTTACTGACCTACAACAGGAGAAACAACAAGCAGACTACAGGACCAGTACCTACAGTGTCAGTGCCAAGTCCCTTGCCTGCGCCTGTCCCAACTCCTGAGACACCTATACCACCATCCTCCTCATCTACACCACCATCCTCCTCATCTACACCACCACCCTCCTCAGGTGATATCGTTCCTCCCATACCACTACCTACACGAAGGACTACTCGCAGCAATGCGGGAAATCCTCCGGACAGATATGGTTGGGATCTTGCTAAGTTTGTTTCTTATGATCATATATCTTCTTCTCATGGAGCATTTATAGCATCTTTGGATAGTATTACTGTACCTAACAATTGGCAGGTTGCCAAGAACGATCCAAAGTGGAAAGCGGCAATGCACGAGGAGTTGGGAGCTCTTGAGAAGAACCACACTTGGGAGCTGGTGAGACTGCCAGAAGGGAAAAGAGCAGTTGGATGTAAATGGATTTTTACTGTGAAACAGAACCCAGATGGACAGGTTGAGCGCTATAAAGCTCGACTGGTGGCAAAAGGATACAGTCAGACGTACGGCATCGACTATGACGAGACCTTTGCACCAGTGGCGAAGATGAGCACTGTCAGGACCTTGATCTCCCTGGCAGCCAATGGAGGGTGGAAGCTACACCAACTGGATGTGAAGAATGCATTTCTTCATGGAGATCTAGTAGAGGAGGTGTACATGGAGATACCACCAGGATTCGGCACAAAACAGACAGAAGGCAAGGTCTGCAGACTGAAGAAGTCTCTCTATGGACTGAAGCAGTCTCCTCGGGCATGGTTTGACAGGTTCAGGAGAGCAATGATAGGGATGGGATATCAGCAGATCAATGCTGATCACACTGTCTTCTTCAGACGGAGTGGAGGCCATATCACCATGCTTGCAGTATATGTAGATGATATGATTATCACAGGCAATGATGAGCAGGAGATCGCCCAACTCAAAGTAAAACTTGGCAAGGAGTTCGAGGTGAAAGATCTTGGCCCCCTTCGATACTTTCTTGGGATTGAGATTGCTCGAGATAATGAGGGAATCGTTCTTTCTCAAAGGAAGTACGCACTGGACCTGCTTACGGAAACAGGGATGATGGGATGTAAACCAGCTACGACACCGATAGACCAGAAGTTTAAACTGGATGCTGAAGCTGGAGAACCAGTTGACCGGGATAGATATCAGAGATTGGTGGGCAAGTTAATCTACTTAAGCCACACTCGACCTGATATCAGCTTTGCGGTAAGTGTAGTAAGCCGCTACATGCATGACCCCCGGAAGGGTCACATGGACGCAGTGTACCAGATTCTGAGGTACTTGAAGGGAGCCCCCGGGAAGGGACTGATCTTTAGAAGAAATAATCATGTAGGCATTGAGGGCTATTGTGATTCTGACTGGGCTAGCTGTGCTGACGACAGGAGATCCACATCGGGATACTGCATATTTGTAGGAGGCAACTTGGTCTCTTGGAGGAGTAAGAAGCAGTCAGTAGTGGCCAGATCAACAGCTGAAGCAGAGTATAGAGCGATGGCCTTGGGAGTCACAGAACTATTGTGGTTGAAGAATATGCTGACGGAGCTAAAGCTGGACCAGGGAACAAAGATGAAGCTATGGTGTGACAACCAGTCAGCTATTAATATTGCCAACAATCCAGTGCAGCATGACAGGACCAAACATATTGAGATTGACAGATTCTTCATCAAAGAGAAACTGGATAAAGGAGAACTAGAGCTGGGCTATGTTCCAACCAAAGATCAGGTAGCAGACGGACTGACAAAGGGGCTTAGTTCTATCAACATGATGAGAGGATGTGACAAGATGGGCTTAGTGAATATCTTTCGCCCATCTTGAGGGGGAGTGTTGATATATATATATAGTGTTATTGGGCTTTAGTCCCACATTGGCTAGAATGATAGGAGAGGAGGCTAGCCTCTCCTATATATATGTTGTTACTCCATTCAATAAAATCACTTCAAGTCTCAACACCACTCTACCTTATAGTTATCTGATCTGCTCCAGAATAGTCTTTTTTCTGTAGGGGAGAAAGCAGTATTTGTTAGTACTACTACTACTACTACAACAACAACAACAACAACAACAACAACAAAGATAACAATAAAAGCAGAGCCTTATACCAAATTTTTAGGGTCGTCTATTTCAACATTTTTGCCTTGCCTTCCATTATGCTTTGTTAAGGTTCATGTCCTTTGTAACAATAGCAAATGTCATATCCTTAAATTGTTTGTGTCATAGCTTCATTTATCTTGAGAACTAGTGCTTGTTACCATTTTACCATGAAGAACACATGACTATTCTGAAACAAAACATCTGACTTGCTGAGATCATAAGCATATTGTATATGTACATTTAAAGAATTGGTATTATTCTGTATTGTTGTTATCTGATTGCTGCTGAATGTACAGTATGTGGATGATACTGAAATTGCTCATTTGATAGTATTGATGCAATAATTAGGAGATACACTTGTGCTTCTGATCTAATTTTCATGTGAAAAGAAAAAAGTTAATTGGGAAAAAAATGAGGCAGGGATTAGATAGTTTGCCAACATAGAGTTTTTGGATTTTGTTGTAAATTTAGTGTGCGACCTTGATAAACAGCTGTTTCTTCTTAGTCGTTCCCCAATTGACCTTGTGGATGTCTTCATTTTAGCAGTTTAGCGTAACGACATTTATACAAAATTGTAACATGGACCTACTAGCTAAATAGCTTTATATTGTTATCTAATTGCTTTGAGGGGTTGTTTGGATTGGTGTAAGTGAACATGTGTGTGTGAAAGTGGGTGTAATTATGACACCACTTTCACACATTCGGTGTTTGGGTCAACCCGGATGTGGGGACAAGAAGTGGTCATCATATTTTCCACTTGTTGTCCCCTGGTGTCTGGTGCTAAAAGTAGTCTTTACACTTTTATTTTTTTACGAATGTGGACGGAAGTGGCCGGCTGTCTTTTTTAAATAAAGTAGTTATTTAATATATTATTAAGTTGATTGGGTGCTAATTTATTTATTAAGTCGCCGGCTCCTTATTTATTTAATTTTAATATATTACTAAATCAATTATAATATTATTTATGGACTGTTTTTGTATTATATAAGTAATTAAAATAATAGCAGTCAACATTAATAAATTAGTTATTAAGCAATTACTTAATTGAGGCCTATCCACTTAATAGGGTATTAGATAATATCAACAACTTTTTTTATTATTTCATTAAAGCCAATACACTGAATAAATTAGTTATTTAATTTTAGTTACTTGATTATTTAGGTAACTAATAATAAAATGGTTGGTGATATTAATTATTAATAGTTAAGTTAAGAAAAGTAAAATATTTAGTATTAATAAATAATGAACAATTTAATTGGATATCTAATTAGTTTTTGTTATTATTATAATTAACTTTTCACTTTCCACCTCCTATGTATTTAACATCCAAACAAGGAAGTGAATTTGCCCACTTTCAATAGTACAAAATATCATGTATCCAAAGTTCCAAACATTGAAAGTCAGTTTCAGGAAACAAGAACTAGCATGAAACTCCAAAGCATACATATCACTTTCAGCACACAAGAAGTCAATTTCACACTTCTTGTCGCTTACGCCCATCCAAACAGCCCATGAATGTATGTTTGACTATTTTAGCAGGTTGGCGCTTGATAACGAAGATGAGCAAGTATCTCATCTAATTTTATGCCTGCTTACAATTATCCCTAAGACGACTAATTAGTTTAAGCAGTTAGCCGCAATCACTATGAACTTGAATAAACAACAGTTGTTTTAATTCATGGCATTTTGTAAATCCTTGAATGTTCCACGGGCTTTAATTGTTCAATTTCATAATGCGGGTATACCTTCAGCATTATAGCTTCAAGTAAGAAGGGAGTGTGGGACTGTCGGTGTTTAAGTTCAATTTACTTCTATTATTGTTTGTGACACATCTGAAAGAGGAGAAAACTTTGATACCGAAGGGGGTATCAAAGTTTTGATAGTACCCCGTATGTATGACATGTGGGCCCCCTCCCTCTTCGTAAAATGTGTAAACATATATATATACATAAATATTGAGGGGGGCCCACTTGTCATACATAGGGGGTATCAAAACTTTGATACCCCCTTCAGTATCAAAGTCCGAAAAGTTCTGTAAAGGTGAGGTTTAGGATTATTGTATAGTTCTGAATTGCAGACTTAGCATGTGATCTTGCTTGGTGTTGTTTCTTCTTGGTAGTTGGTCCTATCCTATGAATTTGCAAACTTGTTCTGGTGAATTGGTTTCGAATACATATTTAATAAATTTTATATGCTGGTTGCTTGATATATATATATATAGCCTAGAAGATATGAAAATCTCCTCTTTGACATTGTTCCTGCAGTTGCGATAGATATATTCAGTTTCTTATTGTTATTGCTCCAGTAAATTAAGAACTTGGCCTTGTGGTGCACCATGCAGCAATAATGCATATGATTCAGTTCCTTAGACCCAAGCTTCAAATATAGTTTTGAGTTTCAGATGTACTATTGTCCACCTGACGAAGAAATTTGCTCCACTTTTTTTAGGTATTTGCAATATGGGCTTCCAAAATATCTGTGCCACATCTTGTCCACAATCAGGATATATCCCTATTGGCAGTTATTGTAGACAGTTGGATATTTCAAACATTCGGACGTCATTCTAGATTAGAGAAGGTTGATAAAAGTTGACCTTTTGAGATAAAAACCCATAAAGCATACAAATCAAAACAATTGGTGGTCTAAGATGATACCTCAATCTAACGACATGTCTAATGTCATGGTTTGAATTGAGAATTAGTCATAGAACACAACAAATCATTTGTCCTGTAATTGCTTCTGAATATAATGAACTGAACAACCTTGAAACCGATGCTTGTTCGGATGCAATTGTCAACTTTCTTGCCTACGGTGGTTGTCTCGTCTCACAAAACACGAAGATACCAGTTAGGAGAGAAAATTGAGTCATTAAGTGGTTAACAAAACAAAATTGTAGTTTTGATTTTGACAACTCATTTTAATATGCTGATAATCACTTACCCTTTTAATTTGTTCCAACTACAAACAATAATCATAAAGCGATGCTTGTAAGCTCTGTAGCACTGTGATAGTGTTTGATATTGATTTTGAAACACATCTGATTATATTCCATTCCGGTACCACCAATTTATACATATCCCAAGCTTCAGTTTTTGGATGATTATCCACAGATATTTTCTCATATGATTATGTGATATTCGCAGGTTAAGCCCAATGATTTCTTAAAATTTATGTAGTACCATGATTCTCATTGTTGCACTTAAAAGCATTATAAATATAATAGGACATTGCATGTTTCTTCTTTTTTACACGTGTTCTCTTTAAAGAAAATAATAATTCCTGAATCCTTTCTGAACTTCCGACGGATTTTCATATTTTTATCACATCCAAAAGCTGAATGTTGATTGTTCTTTAAGAAAAAGATTTGCCTATGTTATTATAAAGCTAATAGAAAATGGGTGAATTCTTCAATTAGCTTGCAGACTTGCATTCTACCCAAGTATAGTTTACTCTAGTTTATGTTGGGTTATACCATTCTTTAACATCTACTCTATGATTATCATGTCCCTATATGTATAATGTATTCTATGCAAGCCATTATATTTTGGCTATTTTAACACATTAAGCCACTGATGGGTTCAAAACTTCCAAATGTTTCTACAGGATAACTTAAAAGGATATCCTTATGTACAATTGCATTAGGCCATCTCCAACCGGTGTCCTCAAACACCTAATTGAGGATTCATCCTCAAAAAATTGCTCCAACCGGTCCCCATTTTGAGGATGAATCCTCAAAATTTTTGAGGATAGGAGTCTCTCTCTTCAAATTTGAGGAGAGAGGATGGAAATCCTCAAATTTGAGGATCCACTATTCATGACTATTTTGCCCTCCAACTTGTATGTAATTACTATTATATCCTACATATGTTAAACACTAAACCTAATTAACTTAACATATTTTTTAAGTTATAATTATAAATAATATAATAATAATACTATTAAAATATTCTTGTTGAGATCTTCAAATAGAATCTAATATTGAATATATTTGTTATTAGTATTTTTTTATTAGATTTATTTGATTAATAAAATAATATTTGAATAATTTGGCAGAAATTAATGGAATAAAATCAAAGTTTTTAAAATTAAAATAGATTGACTTAAAAAACATAAACAACTGCATCGAAAATTAAAATATCGAAACTAACCAAAACAACATTCAAATTAAAAGTCTACACGTTATAGGCCAAAAGAGTGGGTTGATAGTTGCAAGTTCATTTGCAATGTAATCGAACTCCTTATCTTCATCGGATGAGCTAGATGAAGATAGTACATGGGATGGACCGGCTCCAAAGTTCATTGTTGAAGAAAGATGGTATGAAAATTGGATGAGGAAGTGGATGATGAAATGAGAGGTGGTATGCATCCTTTTTATAGGCCAAAAGAGTGGGTTGGAGTTGTATAAATATTAAATAATATTAAATAATATTAAATAATATTAAATAATATTAAATAATAAAATATTATATCGGTAAATAATATTAATAATATAACGTTAATGTATACGATCATATTAAATAGTTGTTAAAAAATAAATTTTTGTAGAAAGAAATAATGGTTGTTTATTATTTGAGGATTGATGGGTTGGAGATGAAATCTTTTGAGGATAGCATATTTGAGGAATATTCCTTTTTGAGTCCTCAAATTGAGGAAAGTTTTGAGGATGGGTTGGAGATGGCCTTAGAGCATCTCCAACCCTATTGTGACTTTGGAAAAAAGTTAATGCCACATAGGAATGACAAAATTTTATTCAAAAATTCTTCTCCAATGCAATTGTCAAGTCAATTGTGAAGCTTATGTGGCAAAAATTAAAGAAGACATTGTGAAGTTGATTGTCTTGTTCTAGACAATGCACTTGACAATGTCTTCTCTTCCATGTCATCAATTATGAATAAAAATATTAGAAAAAAGAAAGAAAATGAGTAGTTGTCTTAAAAGTTGCCATGGAAGTTGGAAAAAATACTTTATATTGTATTCTCAATACTTTTGCATTGGAGAGAGTTTTTCTATCTCATTGTCTTTTGAGATATATAATTTTGCCACATAAACAAGACATTGTCTTGTGGCTCATGCCACATAGGAGCCACCTAAGACTCACAACACTTAACAAGACAATAGGGTTGGAGATGCTCTTATACTTATGTGGTATGAGCGTGTAGGGTTTAGGTACAGTATAGTGGGATAATTTTTATTTGCTTGTTGATGACTGGATCTTATCATTATTTAGGACTAGTTTGAAGTTTGAACTACCAAACTTGAAAGGTGCATGATAAATTGCAAGCTAGAAAGTAAAAAAAGAGTGATAGTTAAAGCCCATGCATATTTCTTGGATAATTTGGCTGTAGGGGGCTGCAGATATTTTGGGCTTTAGGGGGCTTCAGATCTGTACTTCCCCTTGTGTCATTTAAATTGTTCCTCAGCTAAAGGTAGTAAGAATATAGAAAGAATCAAATTCATTTTTATCTTCTATCTTGTATCTTCTCTTTGCTCAAACTCCAATATAGTTCCCTACTAAATAACATAATTTCTTTCAAGTAGTATTACAATCAGTTTATGATCATCTACTACCTATATGGCTGGTTCACTATATAAAAATCAGTGTATGCTAAGCTTATTTCAGGAAGTAGGTATTAGTTATGTTGACATCTTGGTTTCAATACAATGTAACCCTCTGTTTGCTCATATTGTGTATAAAAATCCATGTAGGGATTGCCTAAGTTTCACTTCTTTTGGTATAATATACTAGTTGATTTGGTATTAACAGTAGTCCTTCCACGGAGAAGGTGATCTCCATGGAAGTAGGTACTAGTGTTTTTTTTTTTTTTTTTTTTTTTTTTTTTTTGCAATCAATGTGTTGATGATATTTCGGTATCAATCCATGGAGAAGGTGATCTCCGTCTATGCTAGACGTGCCCCAAATTTCTAATCTAAGGAAGCATAAAAAATTAGTTAATACTAAAATTTTTGGGAGAAAACAAATTGCCTATTGTTGTTATAACAATTAATGATAAAAATACACTAGGCAGAATGGGTAGAAGTAGATAGAGAACCAACCATTCTTGCCTTTACATGTTTAAATTTAATTCTTTACCAATAAAAATTTATGCTAAGACAAATGCTGGATTGTACTTAATGAAGTAAAATATAAATATGATCTTTATATTAACCATCAGACGTATTTACATTGCAATCAGGACATTTACAATTTACATGATGAGATGAGAAGAAGAGAGGAGTCCATATAAGTACATGATCTCAGTGAAACCTGACCCAGACTCCCTGGCTGGGCACCCCTGCATGCACCACGAACAAGAGATAGTACCCGGGCAGAGCAATCTGCGGCGTCGGCGGCACGAGGACGTCCGCCTCGTACGTGTAGAGTCCCACCGGCCTGGTTTCCTCTGTCTTCAGCACCACCATCCGCTGGTTCATCCCGAACGAGTGCGTCTGGAACGAGGGCGCGATCGCCACCACCTCCACCTCCATCTCGGGCCACTGGAGGAACCCGGTCATCGAGAATGCCACCGCGATCCTCTCCCCGTAGCGCACCGCGCCCCACCCGCTCTCGATCCTAGGCCGCAGCTCGCCCAAGCCGGGGTCCAGGTAAGGCGGGTGGAACGCCTCCATGCTCAGCTGCGTCGGGTAGTAGGTCGAGTTCGAGAAGTCGTAGGTGGGGTGCGGGTTGCTCCCCGCCACCAGCACCCTCCCGAAGGTGTCGAGGACCGCGGAGGAGTGGTACATCCGGGGGGTCTGGGACGGGTTCATGACCTGGAATTCCGCGACCCGGCGGGGGAGTCAGGGGAGTACATGACGGGCGTGTAGACCGGGTTGTCGGCCCGCTCCCACCCGGCGGTGCCCGACCCGGCGCCGTTGACGATCAGCACGTTTCCGGTGGGGAGCAGCACCATGTCCCCCATGACCCGCCGCACGGGCATCACCTCCATGGCCCAGGCCGGGGACGGGTCGGTGACGGCTATCCGACCGCAGGTCTTCGCGGCGGGCAGGAAGACCCTCTGGTTGGCCTGGTGGTAGGAGCCGGGCGGGGCGCCGCCGCAGATGAGCACCTCCGCGCGGGTGGATGCCGGGTCGGACTGCTGCGGGTGGAGAGGCAGCAGGACGGAGGAGCCGGTGCTTGGATAGCTCCTTGGAATTGAATCTGGAATTGGCGGGAGGGACCGGAGGACGACGTTGCGGGTCGGGTCGAGGATGAGGGAGCGGGTGTTGGCGAAGACGAAGAGGGAGCCGTCGGGGAGGAGGTGGAGGAAGGGGTAGAGGTTGTTCTCGATGCGGGGCCCGTCGCTGGTCTCCTGCAGGAAGGGGAAGCTGTGGAGCTGCTTCTTGGGGTAGAATTCGTAGTTGAACTGGCGCCGGCCGCCGACGATGATGATGTCGCCGTTGGGGAGGAGCTGGTTGGAGGCGTACCAGCGGCGGACGGAGAGGGAGTTGGGGAACTCGAGCCAGTCGGCGTTGGCGGCGGCGGTGAGGGTGTCGAGGGAGCGGACGGCGCGCTCGCCGTCATTGTTGCCGCCGGTCTGGAGGAAGGTGCCGTTGGGGAGGAGGGTGGCGGAGGAGCAGAAGGTGTCGGTGCGGAGGGTGAGGGGGCGGAGGGAGGAGGTGGGGAGGTCGAAGAGGAGGGAGTGGGCGGTGCAGTCGGGCTCGAGGGGGCAGCGGCTGCCGCGGGGGAGGGAGAGGTTGGACCGGCCGGCGTCGGTGCGGTCGAAGATGACCACGGTGTCCCCCGGGAGGAGCTGCATGTGCATCGCGGAGATGCCGATGCTGCGGTGGAGGAGCTGCCACTCCCCCCCTCCGCCGGCGGACGACGCCGAGGAGGAGGAGGACAGGGAGGGGGCTATCACCATGGAGAGGAGGACGAGGAGGAGGAGGAAGAGGAGGAGGAGGAGGAGGAGAGCTTTTGCATGGCTGGTGCAGTCCATTGCTTAGCTTCTTCTAGTTCTAGTAATGTCGTAGCTAGAGAATTAATTAATTGTGCTTTGCTTCCTATTTCGTCCTATTTATAGGTTTTCTTTTGCATAATGCTTAAGTTTACTAGTAAGGATATTCCCGGTCCTAGTAGTATTCCTAAATTATAATCATAATTGTTATGTTTCTAAATTGGGGCTAAACTCTAATCCTAACCATATCCAGTAATTATTCATTACTAACTAATCCTAAGTAGTAGCCATATATAGATCGTTAGAAAATTCGTACGTTGATTTTATGAATTAAAATAATTTTATCAAAGAATAACAAGTTTTATTAAGTTAAATTGTGGTATTTTATTAAAAGAATTTCCAGAGTGACATTAATGTTTATTTTGTTCGTTAGCATTTGACCAAAAAGAAGATTTAAGTTATAATTCAATCTCTCTTTCATTATCTCTCCAGATTCTCTGACTTAAAATCTACTTTAGAGCAGAGAGGATAGAATTTAATCTCTCTTTTAATATATATTTTTTTTAAATCTTCTAATTTAAAATCTACATAGGAGTATATTACTCAGTTTATTTAAAATCTAAGTAGGAGCATATAAGTGGGCGTGCAAGTCTATTAGAGCATAATTATACTAGTGTCATGGCACAAGCAATGCGTGTGCAACGCGTCTTACTATTGTTCACACCATTTAATGTAGGAAACATAACATAAGATTAAATTTACTTTTATAAATTAGTATTGTCTGATAGGATAGTTGAATATGTTAGAAATGTTGATATCATCTTATTTAAGAACGAAAACATTCCACCAAACTTAATGAACAGAAATATTTACTTTCACTATAGAAAATAACTCACTTGGCAAAATTTGCTTTAAGGAAATGTTATTTGTTAGCACCTTCGGGCAGCATCTTCATCAACATGAATTGACAGGTAACTCGTGCTTACATATAAATGGTCGATAGTCATCGGTATTGACAACATACATTGTCCTGCAAGAAATAAGAAAATCTAAATATGTTATATGGAAACAAAGGTAGTCATCAACTGGACTTGACTGGTAACTCTTGCTTACATATAAAAAGCCGATAGTTGACTGATAAATCTTGTTACATATAAAAAGCCGATAGTCACCGATATTGACAACATGCATTGTCCTGCAAGAAATAAGGAAAACTTAAGAGGTTATATGGAAGCAAAGGTAGTAAATATGTTTTTATTTCATTACTTAATAGACATAATTAACTCAAGTACCTCATATGTGATTAGTTTTGTGGGAGCAAAACCTCTTGATAAGCAATATTCCTGATAAATATTCCATTCTTGTTGTCAATCGATCCCTTTTTCACTAACACTCTTGTTGATATTCTTGAAACACCCCTAGATAGAGCGACATACAATTGTCCATGTCCAAAAACATGATCGGGAAGGTTACTTCCCAAATTTGGTATTGTTTGACCTTGTGATTTGTTTATTGTCAGTGCAAAACTCAATTAAACTGGAAATTGCTTCCTTGTCATTGCAAACGAGAGTCCAAAATTCTCAGCGGTCATTAAAGGAATTCTTGGTAGAAAAACTCTATTTCCAACAAATTGTCCCGATAAGATTTCAGCATCAATAACATTGTTATAGCAACCACGACATAGTAATCTTGTGCCGTTACATAATCCCATTTTTGGGTCAATATTTCTTAGCAGCATAATAGTTACACCCTTTTTCAAGGTTAGTTTATGTGGAGGGAAACCTCCTGGTGATATTGAGTTTTAAAACTCTTGTTGATACAAATTCCTTTCATCATCCTGAACCCAATCAAATAAATAAACAATTTCTTCTTCACCTGGAAACATACGAATGATTTTGTCATTAAGCACATCAACATCTTCATTTAGGGGAGTAATAATTGCTCTTTCAACTATGCAATCTCGATTTTTAATGTTTTGACACAAATTTGGAAAGATGTCGTTAATAAATTTATCGACAGTCCATTCTCCCTCCCAATGTACTACGATAGACAACGGTAATTGTATCATGTCTTCTACCACTGCAGGTTCTTGACCATCACCAATACGAAGCAAAAAGTCTGAAAATTTAGGATCACTTTTGGATCTCATATTTTCCTTGAGTTTGAGGATCTTAGTATATCTCCAAAATGATGATTTAACTACAATTGCTTGTACCATTTCTGTTTTTGTGCCATTTCGGACAACGGAAAGCACTTGCCGAAAATTGTCTCAAAATATCATAACTTTTCCTCCAAAGGGTAGATCAACATCTATTAAGTCTCTAAATGTTCGATCCAAAGCTTCAAATACATAGCGATGTGCCATTGGTGCTTCATCCCAAAATATTGCATGTGTGACAAATAATCATTTAGTCGTGTCTGCTGTGTTCCTGGTTGAAGAGCAATGTAATTACGTAAAAATATTGTAAATGTATAGGAATCCTGTATGGAATTCTTAGTTCTTGTCAAGTCAAATTGATTTTGTTTAGGTTATTTTTATGAAGAGGTATAACACATTGTTCCCCCTTTCTTTTAAGTGGTAAACGATTCAACACTATGTAAACCATTATTCTTCATGCCTCCATTAGTCATTTTGCTCTTGTTATATACTGGGGTAGAATGGACGAGACTTTAATAGTTCAAAAATGATACACTGGCTGTGAGTCCAAAAACTCCACCAACAGTGGAGTCCAAAAACTTGTCCATGTGTTACTAACAATCAACTTTGTATTCGTATGCATTGCATTAAATAGTAGGGATGGAATTACATTATGACACCTGAAAATTTGAAAAAGAAGCAAGGACTGCCAACAAGTTGACAGTCCTATGTTTTTTCAG
Source organism: Iris pallida (assembly GCA_029216955.1). Lineage (NCBI taxonomy): Eukaryota > Viridiplantae > Streptophyta > Magnoliopsida > Asparagales > Iridaceae > Iris > Iris pallida. The sequence continues at coordinate 1,930,919 of JANAVB010040820.1, forward strand.
GAATGCCACATGGTTGACAGTCCTGTTTTGCAACTGGACTGCCAACTCTTTGACAGTCCTTCTTCGATGAGGGACTGTCCGGTTTTTCGTAATCCTGTTTCTTACTGACATGAAAATAATTTGCAAATTTAATTACCAAGAGTGCTTTCGATGTGTTCTTCGGACGTAGCGGGACGAGAGTTTAGTATATTTGATGACCCGGGTTCTTCGATGTGCATTTTTTCTACATGTGACCTAGGCATTTTCTTGGAAAGAAGAGAGCAAGAGAGGGAGGAAGAAGAGAAGACGGTTGAAGTCGATGAAATTATTACTAGAATTTCCACCCACAATATTCACAAAATGTAGGTTGGGGGAAAACTTGGGCTAGAGTTTAATTCTATGACCTAGAAATGTTGAGGGAGAGAAGAAAACAGTAGATGGAGAGAAGAAAAGGAGAGAATAAAAGAGTAGAGGGAGAAAAGAAAATAGTAGAGGGAGAGAAAAAAAAGAAAAGAAAAGTTGTTATTTATACCTTTGTTTGGGCTAGCCCCAAGTAATAAAAAAATTGATGGCAAACTTGTAATATTTTAAAATGTTTTTGGACTAGTCCCAAGTAAAAGTGATAGTGCCCTTAGAAAAAGCCTGATAGATTAAGGCAAATGTTAAAGGCCACCCCCTTTTTACTAAGGGCAACCATCCTACTAAGGGCAACCATGACCCTCTCAAATTTTTACTAAGAGCAACCTAATGTAAAGTGATTTACGTACTAAGGGCTACCAAGAGGAACCAAAGAAAACAAAAAACAAAAACAAAAAAAATAAATTCTGTCAATTGTGGTGGGGAAATATAAGGTACAGAGGCTCCGTTTGATGAAGTCGTACATGTAGCACTTGTCCGGTGCGTTGCCATCGAAGCCATAGAGCAACAGCCAGGGGTACTTCTTGGCGAAGCTCATTATCTCCTTGCGGTCGGATCCCGACTTGCATACGCCCCGAAAGCTGACGTAGTCATGTAGAGGAAGATGGTCGGAGATGGACTCCAGGAGCTCCAGAAGCATCTTGGACCACGACTTCGACTTGTCATTCTTCTTCGGCCTGCAAACCCCTCTTTTTCTCCGCAGCAATTCCATCAGCAATCCCATATTGGATGCGTCGAGAGACTGCAGGCCAGCACTGCAGTCCTCTCTTCACTTTGGACTGCAGGCAAGTCCTGCAGTCACTGTAGATAAAAAAAAATTTGTCAATTGAGGACTGCAGGCCAGCACTGCAGTCATGTCTTCACTTTGGACTGCAGGCAAGTCATGCAGTCCTCAATTGACAGAAGTTGGACGGCCCTTAATATTTTTAAAATGGCAAATTTGTAATTTTTTTAAAGTTTTAAGTTGGTGGCCCTTAGTAAAAAAGGAATGGCCTTTAACATTTGTAAAAGAGATTTAAGTGACTTAATTGTAAAAGAGTCGCATTGACAGAAACAACCCACTCGAACAACGAAGTATCGGTGGCCGGTCCGATTATTTCCGACGCCTGTACTTTAACCAGACACCCCTCAAAATTTCCCAAATTAGCATTTCTCCTCTTCCTCTTCCTCCTCTCCCCGTCCGAGACCCTAATCCTAATTTCTACCAAAACCTAGGGTTTCCTTCCGGATCCGTGGGAGATCCGTAGCGGAGAAGTATCGGGATCGAGGAGGAGGGGGGAGCGGCTCGATGGACCGGAAGCGGATCAACGACGCTCTGGACAGGCATCTCGAGAAGTCGTCCCCGTCCGGACCGAGGGGGCTCGTCGGGAAGGGGAAGGATCGGCTCACGGCGCCGTCCGCCTCTTCCGGGAAGCACCCCGATCGTCGCGACCAGCCGTCCGCCTCCATTTCCAAGAACGAAGGTCGATTTCCTCTCTTTTATTTTCTCTCGATTTTTTCGATTTTTTGGGGGTTGGACAGCTCGATTATGAACTGCGAAGTTATTTCAAGTTTCTATGTCCATAACTTCATAATATAAAATATTCAATGTCATTTAAAATATTGCATTTTACAGTTTAACATGGCAATGCTAACTTTGTTTATGATACATCAAGTAGGATGAAACTACTAGAGCATCCACAGTGGAGACCGTCAAAACACATACTCCAAATTATTGGAAATTGTGTAAATTATTACTTTTGGAGTGTGTCCTTGATATTATCACACAATGATACACTCTAAACAAATCCTCCTCTTTTTCCTCCCTCTTTCCCCTCTTTATTTTCCTTCCCTTCTTGGTAAGATTTTCCCTCCCTCTTTTCCCTCTTTATTTCCCTCTCCTGTTTGGTAAGAGTTAATTTTGGTGTACCCAGAAAATTATTGTAGAGGAACTAGGGCACGCTCCAAATCTGGAGTGTCTCTTAGCTTTCTAACAATTTTCAAGTATGGACAAGTGTCTATTGTAGCCTTCAAGTGCTACCAAATTTGACTAAAGTCAAAATGTAGCACTTGAAACCTCTCTCAATGTGGATGCCCTTAGAGCCCCAAATCACAAGACAAAATCTGTCACGACCCGATCCCAATAATCTGGGTCTAGTCGGATCATGCCCAGCCTGCACCGTTGTTGAGACGGCGGCAGTAAGCTGTTCAGTAGCAGGTAACCACACAACAACACAACTATTTGTCACAACTCAACTTCGAAAATAAACTTTATTAAACCGAAATTTAAATACAAATGAAACTGTTCTGAAAGGAAATACAGACTTTGAAATAACAAAATGCAGAAAAAGAAAATCTATCTATCGGCCTGATCATCGGCCTCAGTCCCATCGTCCTCCTGTGGGGACTGGCAGCACAACCGGGTACAACACAGGGTCGTAGTAGCTGTTGTAAAACCGATTTGTATCCTCAATATCCCCTAAAAATATATCTCCAGTCAGGAGGGAGCAAAGTACAATTCATGCTAATTTTTAAACAGTTAAATAAGTAATAGAATCATGCAGTTCTAAACAGTTTTAAACATGAACAGTTTGTTACAGTAAAAACAGTGATTTGAACAGGCAATGAAATATGACCGGCTTAGGTTTGTTACAGGAAGGATAGGGGTTTTTGTTACAGTATGGTCATAATCATTACGCTATTCTCCCAGTCCCCAGTAGTTACAGTACTCTCAGAGAGAGTTTCGTGTTTGCATCGTGGTTTAGACTTGCAGTAAAGCGATTAAATAAATAACTGTAAACTAACATAAACTATACTTGCCTCAATGAAAACTTGGTAATTTTTATAAATATAATTATAAAGTTAATCTTTCTTATTTTAGTGAGAAATACGTGATTTTTAATTATTAATAAACTCGTCAATTTTTACGTGAGAAAATATTAATTAATTTTTATACAAAATACTTTTTAATCATTTTAATCGTTAAATATTAAAAACTCGCAAAACCAGAAAATGACAGGAAAATTCTAAGCTATTACAGTTACAGACCACAGCCAGCTGGGCTTATGCCCATTACAATTTATTTACATAAATTGAAATAAGATAAGACTGACGTTAGTCCTAAACTGAAAATCTTAAATAAAAATTTAAACAGAAATTAATAGTAAAAATTAAAGGTAAAAAGTAGAGTCTCAGATATGGTCCAATCCTCATCTTGGCTAATTGCCTCAACGTCCGGGCGGGGCCGGTTTCGTTTGCACTTAGTCCGGTCCATTGACCGATACGGTCGTCACCCAAAATCAAATATCGAATAAATTCCGAAAATCATTTTAAATTCATTTTAAAAATAATTCAGGATTTACGAAAAAATCGGGCAGCATCTCCTTTGTTTTTTGTCAACCCAAAAACTGGGAATTGGCGCCGATAATTTCCTGCAAATCCCAAACCAGGGAAAAACCCGAATTTATGTGTATATAAAATCCACAACCAATCCACAGAATAATCGGGACGACCCGAAATAATTTCGGAAGTCCGATTCCAATCCACAAATCACAGAACGCTTCCGGAAAATTTTGGAAAGCCAACACATACCAAAAATCCATTCCCGAAATATTCCGGGAATTCAAAATAATTCACAGGACCTTTCCGAAAGTCCCGAAAAATTACGACGTCGCTAAAACCGAATTCCCAAAGGGAATCGGGGACCATTTCATCATTGACTAAATAATAAAATGAGCGGGACAGGGGGTTATACCTCGGATTGCTCGGCTAGAGCTCTCAGATGAAAATAGAAAGAAAATAATCCAGAACAGCGAATAAATCTCCGAAGCAGCGCTGGAACCAGCGTCGTCGAAGCAACGCCGAAAAACTCAGAAGCTAGGGCACGGCGGGGAACCAACAGGGAAAGCTCACCAAAGGGGCAGCGAGCTCGGCAGATCCGCGGGGCTGACGCGGGTCGGCAGGGAACGCCGAAGGGAAAGCTCGGCGTCAGGGCTGTGGGTCGCACGGGGTGCGGGCCAGAAGTGGTCGGCCGGAGAAAGTCGGGGGCGCGGGGAGAGAGCCGCGGACGGGGTCGCCGAACAGAGGTGGCAGATCCGCGGGGGCGGTCGGCCCTAGGGAGGCCGGCGGGGGTGCTGTCGCACGGGGGCGCGCGAGGGTGGCGGCGCTGTCGGGGCGCGCTTGTCGGGGCGGACGCCGGAGGAGGCGCTCGGCGGCGGCGGGCGTCGGAGTGGGTCGGTGGGGGCGCTCGGGTAGAGCTCGGGGAGGAGAGGGTTTGGGGTTGGAGAAGGAGTTGGTGGAGAGATGAAGAGAGTGAAGAAGTTTGCTTCTGTGAAGTTGGGAAGAGAGGGATGGAGTGGAGAGCTTTTGTTCTGTGAGTTGGTGAAAATGTGGGAATTAGATTCTGACGTGAGGAGAAGAGTTGGGGGAGTTGGGGGAGTTATTAAGGAGAGGTGGGGGTTTGGTCGTGTGGAAGGGAGTGAAGAAAGGGAGGAAAAATAGGAATGGGGAGTACTGGCCAATTCGTGAGGGAGGGTAGTTGCTGGTCCTACGGGACCAGCTGAGTATTCTTTTTTTTTTTTATTCTTTTTAATTACTTAACCAAGTCAAAACCAGATTTTAAATAGAGGGAAAAAGATTGGGTTCGGGCTCAGGCCTGGGTCTGGGTTCGGACTCGAGTCTGGGTTTCGGACTCGAGTCTGGGTCTGAACTCAAAAAAGCCATGTTATTATTATTTTTTTTCGAAATCTTTTGCACTCAAACATATTTAACAATAATAATAATAATAATTTTAGAAATACTAATATTTAATACCAAACACTAATATTAATAAATTACAAGACATGGGTTTCACAATCTTCCCTCCTTAGAAAATTTCGTCCTCGAAATTTAAAGGCAAGGTTAGGGATTACCTCAAGTCTCAAACAGGTACGGGTACTGCTCCCGCATCTGGTCTTCTCGCTCCCAGGTCGACTCGTCTGGTGAGTTGTGCCGCCACATCACTCTGACTATTGGCGTCACGGTGTTCATGGTTCTCTTCTCGCCTCGGTCCAAAATTGCCACTGGCTTCTCCGGCACTGTGAGGCTAGGTCCAATCTCCAGCTCTGAATGGTCCAAGATATGGCTCGGGTCCGGGATGTAGCGTCTCAGCTGCGAGACGTGGAAGACGTTGTGGACGCCTTCGAGACTTGGGGGTAGAGCCACCCGATAAGCCACTTCTCCAATCCTGTTAAGTATTTCAAATGGACCAATGTACCTGGGGCTCAACTTTCCTGCTCTGCCGAAACGAATTGTTCCTCTGGTAGGCGAGATCTTCACAAATACACTGTCACCTGCTTCAAACTCCAAAGGCCGTCTGCTGCAATCGGCCCAATGCTTCTGTCTGTCTTGGGCTATCCGGAGCTTGTCTCTGATCATTCTCACTTTCTCTGCTGCTTCGGTCACCATCTCAGGTCCAAGCAACACTCGTTCTCCGACGTCGTCCCAGGCAAGTGGAGTGCGGCAACGACGTCCATAGAGTGCCTCGAACGGTGTCATCCCGATGCTAGCTTGGTAGCTGTTGTTGTAGGAGAACTCTACCAAGTGCAAATGGTCTTCCCAAGACCCTCCAAATTCCAGGACGCAGGATCTCAGCATATCTTCTAGCGTCTGGATTGTTCTCTCCGATTGCCCGTCAGTCTGAGGGTGGTAGGCGGTGTTGAACTTCAGTTGGGTTCCCAAGCTGTCATGCAAACTCTTCTAAAAGTGAGAAGTAAATCTAGTATCTCTGTCAGATACGATACTTACCGGAACTCCATGAATCCGGTAGATGTGCCGTATGTACAGTGCTGCCAACTTCTCGGTGGATAAACCAACCTTGAAGGGGATAAAGTGAGCTGACTTCGTCAGTCGGTCCACTATAACCCAAATGGCATCCTTCCCTCCTTGGGATCGAGGCAGTCCCGATACAAAATCCATCGTTATGTGCTCCCATTTCCACTCCGGAATGTCAAGCGGCTGCAATAATCCTGCTGGTCTCTGTCTGCTGGCTTCCACATACCTGGATACGTCCTTCTTCATCCCGTACCACCATACTATAGTCCGCATATCCCGGTACATCTTGTTGGCTCCAGGGTGTATAGAATACTGCGACCGGTGCGCTTCTTGCATTAGCTCGTTCCTCAGTTCGCCAGTTGGTACGCAAAGCCTCGTACCATTCTTCAATGCTCCGTCGCTAGCGATTGAGAATCCTTCAAGTGTTCCTGCCAGCACTTGGTCTCTGAGTTTGCAAAGCGTCTCGTCTTGAAATTGTGTCTCCTTGATCCTGTCCATAAGACTCGAACGCACTTGCAACTGCATCAATGATGATTCCTCTCCTGGTACGATGGCTTCTCTTCCAAGTTTCTTCATCTCCTCCTCGGGCAGTACAATTTCCAATCCAAGCTTCTCCATGTCTTCCAGCAAATGGCGCTCCTTGGTCAAGAACATCGCCATTGGGTATCGACTAAGTGCATCTGCAACAACATTAGCCTTACCCGGATGATACTGCAGGTTGATATCAAAATCCTTCATCAGTTCCAGCCATCGTCTTTGTCTCATGTTCAGCTCCTTCTGAGTGAAAACATATTTCAGACTTTTGTGGTCCGTAAATATTTCTACTCTCTCTCCATACAGGTAGTGCTTCCATAGCTTCAAAGCAAAAATCACCGCTGCAAGCGCCAAGTCATGTGTGGGGTAGTTCTTCTCATGAGTCCGTAATTGTCTAGATGCATAGGCAATCACTTTTCCGTGTTGTTGAAGAACGCAGTCCAGTCCTTTTCCGGAAGCATCACTATAGATTGAGAAACCGCCGGTACCTGCGGGTAGCGCAAGTATCGGCGCCGTTGTGAGCCTCTTCTTCAGTTCCTCAAAAGCTGACTGGCACGCTTCAGACCATATGAACTCTTCGTTCTTCCTGGTAAGCTTCGTCATTGGCTCCGCAATCTTGGAGAAATCCTTCACGAACTTCCGGTAGTAGCCAGCTAGTCCCAAAAAGCTCCTGATCTCTGCAACCGAGCTTGGTGCAGTCCACTTCTCAATAGCAGCTATCTTCTTTGGATCCACCGAAATTCCTTTTCCTGTGACAACATGGCCCAAAAATTCTACCTTGTCTAAAAAGAATTCACATTTGGATAGCTTACCATAGAGCTTCTCCTTCCTCAAGGTACTCAGCACTTTCCTCAAGTGCTCTTCATGCTCTTCCTCCGTCTTCGAGTAGATCAGTATGTCATCGATAAAGACAACAACAAACTGATCCAGATATTCATGAAAAACCTTGTTCATGAGTTTCATGAATACCGCAGGAGCATTCGTCAGTCCAAACGGCATGACCAAGAATTCAAATTGTCCATACTTGGTGTTGAACGCCGTCTTGGAAATATCCTCCTTCCTGACCTTGATTTGATGGTAGCCTGATCTGAGATCTATCTTTGAAAATACCTTGGCTCCGCTCAGTTGATCAAACAGGTCGTCGATCCGGGGCAGGGGGTACTTGTTCTTGATGGTGATGTTGTTCAGCGCCCGGTAGTCAATGCACATCCGTACAGTTCCATCCTTCTTGGGCACGAACAAAACTGGTGCTCCCCAGGGTGAAGCTCCGTCTCTGATAAATCCTTGCGACTTCAGCTCGTCTATCTGCTCCTTCATCTCCTTAGCCTCCTTGGGGTTGACTCTGTAGCATCCCCGAGAAATAGGGGAAGAGCCGGGTGCTAGATCGATGGTGAATTCCACATCTCGATCCGGCGGCAATCCTGGAAGACTATCTGGAAAGACGTCCATAAATTCCGCAATGATAGGGTGAGGAGGCCCGGGTTCTTCGGTGATAGAGGAGTAGGAAATACTCTTCATATCTTCCGGAGCCCGAGAGATTTCAAACTCCGGTTCTCCTGGTGGGCTGAAGATTACACATCCTCGGTGACAATCTATCAGCGCATGCTGTTCACTTAACCAGTCCATCCCTAGGACTACATCATAGTTGGGCAGGGGCATCACTAGTAAAGGTGTTGAGAACTGATGGCCAGAGATGGTTATGGGACAATTACAAGCCTCAGTGATAGGTATAGGTCCTCCACCGGTCATAACCCTACTAATCACCTTGCTAAGTCCCGAATCTATATGGTGTGCAGATATAAACTTGGATGATATGAAACTATGTGATGCACCCGAATCAAATAATGCTAGAGCAGGATGTGAAAACACATAAATGGAACCTGTGATGACATCAGCGGTGGGTTCCTGCTCTGGCTCCTGCTCATCAGCTGCTAGGGCAAAAGCTCCCCAGTCTTCTGCTGGTGCTGTCCAAACTGTTGTTGCTGAGTAGGCAGGGGAGCTCTCTGCTGGTTGGTTCCGGGCCGGTGGGCTGACATGGGGCAGTCCTTCACTTGGTGGGTGGCAGACCCACAGACTAGGCAGTGTCCTAGCCTCTTCCTGCAGATGTTCGACTGATGTCCTGGCCTCTTGCAATAGTCACAGACAGGGATCTGCTTCTGGTGTGCTCTGTCATTGGTTCTCGCCTGATGATGATACTGCTAGTGCGAGGGCCTGTTGTTGTTGTTGTTGGGCCTCTTCTGACTACCCTGGAAGTTGCTAGTTCCAGGATACTCCCTCTTGGATCGAGAAGGCTGGCTCTTCTCCACATCTTGAGCTCGGATCAGGATCCTCTCATAGGTCTTAGCGCCACCTGCGATCACAGGGGTGCGAATCTCTTCTCGTAAGCCATACCTGAATCGCTCAGCACGATCCTTGGGGTCAGCTACCAGGTTCTGGGCAAAGCAGCTTAGTCGGCCGAACTCTGCCGCATATTCGCTGACCGTCATGTTTCCCTGCTTCAAGTTCTGGAATTGCCTCTCCATTTCCCGCATCTCCGATGTTGGGAAGAACTTCCTGCGGAACAGCTTCTTGAAGGTGTCCCAGTCGAGCTGCTTGTCCTGGAGTCGGGGTTCATTCCGATACCAGGTGCTCGCCATATCCTGTAGTTGGAGTCCTACAGCTTCAGCCTTGAGGTCCTCCGGGAGTCGAGCGACGCTCAAGAGACGCTCCATATGGTCTAGCCATTCATCGGCGTAGATGATACCCTCGGTTCCTTTGAAAGGTCGAGGATCTTGCTTCTTAAAGCTCTCTATATCTCCAACCTTCATGCAGTAACACGCCTCTAATCAAAAGAATGGCCTTAAAGAAATATAACTTAACTCCTGAATCATGCTTACCTTGGCAGGTCGTAGCTCTGATGAAGTGGTTCCTCCTCTCTCGAGGGCAGCCATAGCCACGTTGTGGGCATTCTCCATGCCTTCTCTCATAATCGCGGTCTGCTCGCGATGGGCTTCAGCTTGGGCAGCAGTCTGCTCTCTGTGGGCTTCTGCTTGAGCTCTCTGTGCTTCTAGCACTCCTCGTAGCATTCCCACTAGGTCAGTGGGATCCACGGGCACTGGTGGAGCAGCTGGTGCGGGCACTACCGCAGGGGTCTGCGGCTCAGCCCGGGAAAGCGCCGGTTCTGCCGCTTGTGCTGTGGAAGCGTAAACGGGACGGGGAGCTGGTGCAGCATGGGGACGGTCTGTCAGCTGCAAGGGAGGTGGGTCCCGGCGTGTTTGAGAAGGGGTGTGATCGGTTGACGACACCTCATCGTCAGCAGGGCCGGACCGAGTAGTCTTTCCTTTGGCCATGATCTAGAAGGTTTAGGGTACATACATAAGCAAGGTATCCTACCAGTCTATAATCAAACAAAAATATTTATTTATATAATTCGGTCATATGTCGTGACAAATCAATGTTCTAGTGTTCTAATTGTTTCTAGGTATGTTTTCCTAAGTTGTTGTACGTCCTGCATGGACCACCACTGAAAACATGTCACGACCCGATCCCAATAATCTGGGTCTAGTCGGATCATGCCCAGCCTGCACCGTTGTTGAGACGGCGGCAGTAAGCTGTTCAGTAGCAGGTAACCACACAACAACACAACTATTTGTCACAACTCAACTTCGGAAATAAACTTTATTAAACCGAAATTTAAATACAAATGAAACTGTTCTGAAAGAAAATACAGACTTTGAAATAACAAAATGCAGAAAAAGAAAATCTATCTATCGGCCTGATCATCGACCTCAGTCCCATCGTCCTCCTGTGGGGACTCTGGCAGCACAACCGGGTACAACACAGGGTCGTAGTAGCTGTTGTAAAACCGATTTGTATCCTCAATATCCCCTAAAAATATATCTCCAGTCAGGAGGGAGCAAAGTACAATTCATGCTAATTTTTAAACAGTTAAATAAGTAATAGAATCATGCAGTTCTAAACAGTTTTAAACATGAACAGTTTGTTACAGTAAAAACAGTGATTTGAACAGGCAATGAAATATGACCGGCTTAGGTTTGTTACAGGAAGGATAGGGGTTTTTGTTACAGTATAGTCATAATCATTACGCTATTCCCCCAGTCCCCAGTAGTTACAGTACTCTCAGAGAGAGTTTCGTGTTTGCATCGTGGTTTAGACTTGCAGTAAAGCGATTAAATAAATAACTGTAAACTAACATAAACTATACTTGCCTCAATGAAAATGACTGGAGAGGTAGTCGACTTCGAGACGGGAAGTTTAGAGTCGTCCTCGAATTCCTACATTCGAGAGATTGACTCAGCATTAGGTTTACCAACTTAGCTAGGCTAGTTGTAATCTCTATTTGCGTCCTAGTCCATTTTTAGTTCTTTAATTAACCAAATACAGAAAATACAATTTATTGTGCGTTGATTTAATACGAGGGAAAAATGATCATTTTAACTTTGAATTCGGGAAAACACCGTCGCTGCCAGATTATTTATGAAAACTTGGTAAATTTTATAAATATAATTATAAAGCTAATCTTTCTTATTTTAGTGAGAAATACGTGATTTTTAATTATTAATAAACTCGTCAATTTTTACGTAAGAAAATATTAATTAATTTTTATACAAAATACTTTTTAATCATTTTAATCGTTAAATATTAAAAACTCGCAAAACCAGAAAATGACAGGAAAATTCTAAGCTATTACAGTTACAGACCACAGCCAGCTGGGCTTATGCCCATTACAATTTATTTACATAAATTGAAATAAGATAAGACTGACGTTAGTCCTAAACTGAAAATATTAAATAAAAATTTAAACAGAAATTAATAGTAAAAATTAAAGGTAAAAAGTAGAGTCTCAGATATGGTCCAATCCTCATCTTGGCTAATTGCCTCAACGTCCGGGCGGGGCCGGTTTCGTTTGCACTTAGCCGGGTCCATTGACCGATACGGTCGTCACCCAAAATCAAATATCGAATAAATTCCGAAAATTATTTTAAATTCATTTTAAAAATAATTTAGGATTTACGGAAAAATCGGGCAGCATCTCCTCTGTTTTTGGTCAACCCAAAAACTGGAAATTGGCGCCGATAATTTCCTGCAAATCCCAAACCAGGGAAAAACCCGAATTTATGTATATATAAAATCCACAACCAATCCACAGAATAATCGGGACGACCCGAAATAATTTCGGAAGTCCGATTCCAATCCACAAATCACAGAACGCTTCCGGAAAAATTCGGAAAGCCAACACATACCAAAAATCCATTCCCGAAATATTCCGGGAATTCAAAATAATTCACAGGACCTTTCCGAAAGTCCCGGAAAATTACGACGTCGCTAAAACCGAATTCCCAAAGGGAATCGGGGACCATTTCATCATTGACTAAATAATAAAATGAGCGGGACAGAGGGTTATACCTCGGATTGCTCGGCTAGAGCTCTCAGATGAAAATAGAAAGAAAATAATCCAGAACATCGAATAAATCCCCGAAGCAGCGCTGGAACCAGCGTCGTCGAAGCAATGCCGAAAAACTCAGAAGCTAGGGCACGGCGGGGAACCAACAGGGAAAGCTCACCAAAGGGGCAGCGAGCTCGGCAGATCCGCGGGGCTGACGCGGGTCGGCAGGGAACGCCGAAGGGAAAGCTCGGCGTCAGGGCTGTGGGTCGCACGGGGTGCGGGCCAGAAGTGGTCGGCCGGAGAAAGTCGGGGGCGCGGGGAGAGAGCCGCGGACAGGGGGTCGCCGAACAGAGGTGGCGGATCCGGGGGGGCGGTCGGCCCTAGGGAGGCCGGCGGGGGTGCTGTCGCACGGGGGCGCGCGAGGGTGGCGTCGCTGTCGGGGCGCGCTGGTCGGGGCGTACGCCGGAGGAGGCGCTCGGCGGCGGCGGGCGTCGGAGTGGGTCGGTGGGGGCGCTCGGGTGGAGCTCGGGGAGGAGAGGGTTTGGGGTTGGAGAAGGAGTTGGTGGAGAGATGAAGAGAGTGAAGAAGTTTGCTTCTGTGAAGTTGGGAAGAGAGGGATGGAGTGGAGAGCTTTTGTTCTGTGAGTTGGTGAAAATGTGGGAATTAGATTCTGACGTGAGGAGAAGAGTTGGGGAGTTGGGGGAGTTATTAAGGAGAGGTGGGGGTTTGGTCGTGTGGAAGGGAGTGAAGAAAGGGAGGAAAAATAGGAATGGGGAGTACTGGCCAATTCGTGAGGGAGAGTAGTTGTTGGTCCTACGGGGCCAGTTGAGTATTTTTTTTTTTTTTATTCTTTTTAATTACTTAACCAAGTCAAAACCAGATTTTAAATAGAGGGAAAAAGATTGGGTTCGGGCTCAGGCCTGGGTCTGGGTTCGGACTCGAGTCTGGGTCTGAACTCAAAAAAGCCATGTTATTATTATTTTTTTTCGAAATCTTTTGCACTCAAACATATTTAATAATAATAATAATAATAATTTTAGAAATACTAATATTTAATACCAAACACTAATATTAATAAATTACAAGACATGGGTTTGACAAAATCCTAGTCATAAACCACAAGCTAGGCTTAACTTACCAAGTCCTGAGCTCCCCGCCAGGCCTGCCCGTCCTCGCCACGTTAACAATCTTGTGTCGAGCTTTTAGTCATTCCTACGAGCTAAACTGCCATTTAATCAACATTTGTGTACGAGTTACGACCGCTCAATCTTATTTGCTGTTCCTTCTCGTCATTAACAACGCCAATCACGATTCCCTTTTTGTCTTTCAAGTTAACAACAACAATCATGACTCCCTTTTTGTATTGCACATTGCACATGTTCCAACATGTCAAACTTGCGAGGGAGTGTAGAAGAATAGTCTATTTTGGATCTATTTTAGGATTGGTAGGATATTTGGGTTTGTTAAATTTAGTCAAAGTTTTGGTCTATATTTATACTTTATAGATCGAGTCAAGATTCCACGTTTACGTTTCCATATTGAGCGTACAAGTAATTGTATTATCGGCTTATTGGACACTTTCTGTATGGAGTCCATCAATGTATTTTTCACTGTTATTAAGAAGAAACTCTCGTATAGGGAGTATGGTGGTTATTCTATAGATATTTTTTTCTTTTTACCAAATTAGAGTTAGCCATCATTCCTTTTTGTCCACCATCTCCCATGCATACTGCTTTGTGAATATCAACAAAGATAAAAAAATGACTTATCTTTTTGGAAAGTTGGTTATTGTTATAGCCAAATGCATCCTTTTATGAAGTTGAGATCACTATGAGGCTATTCAGCTCTCCTTTTGGTGAAAAAGTTCGTGTTTCTGAGACAATTTATCTGTACAAATGAGGGTAATTCATATCCTAATATCACATGTGATGAAATAAGATTTAGCAGTAATAATTTTTGTAACCAAATTAATTGTTTATGACATTGTGATCAATATAGAACTGTTTTATTGGAAAACAATTGGTGAAATTTAGGATATCTAAGAGATATAGGCTCTGAAACTTGGTTGTTTCTGTGGCTTGTTGTTGAGTGTTATGAAATTAGAGTATTACCAAAAAGATAGATTAGAAGTAATCTTTTTGAGAACTTAAAGTTGAGATCTGTATAAAATCGTTTCATGTATATTTTGTTGAGAACATATTTTCTTAATATTAGTATTAAATGTTTTGTATCGTAGCTTGTTTATCTGATTTGCTCAGCATCTTTACTACAGAAGAATCAGAGACGGATAGTGAGGAGTCAGACGTAAGTGGTTCTGATGGGGAAGACACATCGTGGATCTCATGGTTCTGCAATTTAAGAGGAAATGAGTTCTTTTGTGAGGTTGACGAAGAGTACATACAAGATGATTTCAATCTCTGTGGATTAAGCAGCCAGGTTCCTTACTACGATTATGCTCTTGATCTGATCTTGGATGTCGAATCATCTCATGGTACACATAAATTTGTCACATATATTTCTCTCTAGTTATATATAAAAGATTTGTAGTGTATTTGCTTTCAGCGTTTTGATAGACCTAGATATATTCTGTATTCTATTAGTACGAGAAGCAAGCACCAAAAATTTGTTTCAACAAAAATATTGTGACGTACTTCTGATGCTTGTACAAGAGGATTGGAAGATGAAATTTAATGAGAGTTATAAGCTTAACCGTCTTTGTACGAACATGTTATCTAATGCAATCCAAAGGTTTCAATGTGTCACATTCCAGTTCAAAAATACGTAGGACTCAGACATGTGACAATGGTTATCTACGTATCTAGTGGACTCTAGTCCAACTTGAATACGTATACGTTGTCCTAGAGTCAGGTCAATGTATCTAATATAACATATGATTTCTATATCTCAATTCACAAACAAAATATAAAGAATGAACAATACGAATATTGGTCTGTAGCCCAATAACATACTTGTCCGATTAGGTCCGAGAAGAATAATATGGACCTACAAAATACTAGGCTATAACAACATGAACAAATAACATAAAAGTAACTTATACTACGAAAAAACCAATACCTGAATCGACGAAGCAAACCATCAACACAACTTCGAAATCACTCAGCTAATCTGAAAGAAAATTAGGTCCACAGAGGGACGTAACAAGATACATAATATACATGCCGTATAATATACATGACGTATGAAAACAATAAATAACATGCAAGAGAAATATAGAAAATATGGTGCACTGCTACTCACCAAAACCATGTGATATGCAATCGAGGGCAACGTTCAACGCTCAGATTGACCGACTCCGGGTACGTGTTGTGTTCAAGCGAGTTGCTAGCAATAACTCATAGGGTAGTGCTCATCGCGAGACATAGTCTCATCACGAGACACTAGTAACACATACACGACATGTGAAAACTCCAAGCACCTAGTGAGTGTCCTCCTCACCCAATGAATCTAGTAATGATGAATCAAGTCAACTAGGATTCAAGTACTATAACGTGCCAAGTAATCGGAAATCACAACTATAACCAGTATGCCTCTTTTTATCATATATGCAACATTTCGTGTCTAAGTCTACTATCAACAAAAGCTATAATTGAAAGCAACTGAAGACTAAAAGAAAAAAAAAAGACTATAAATCATCCTAACAAATAAACTAAATAAAAATAAGGTACAACTAAGTACCGATATTATAAACATAAGAAAAGTATTGCATGTAATATTGTAACATATGTAAGGTAACTTGTAAGTTGTAACAGGTCTAATAACAAGCGATCTAGTATGACTAACGACTCAATATATATGATCATACTAAATGAATAAGCAAATATAAATAAGCAGGAAAGTGCGGTAATAAAGGCAATGTTACTTGACTGGATTCGTCCATTGCTATTTGCTATACTGAGATCGCGGGTATGGGTTCTTAGTCCAAACCTGTTGTTGGAGGGGCCTTATTAAAGATTCTTTTTTAAATACTTGGGGCCTCTGCTAATAAAACGAAGAGCGGCAACTGCTCCTATCTTCTTCCTCCATAGGTTGAGGCTCGTCGATTGACTGGAGGCTAGAGAAGGAGGGTGGCGGACTGGGAGACTCGCGGACGGAGTTATCGGCTCTATTACCCTGGACTCCCCACTTTATGACAGAGTACCCGTGTCGACCCGACATGACGGGTACGGATACGGGATCCGGATCGGATCCTCCATGATGACAATCGAGAGCTCTATGCTTATCCATTTTTAAATAATTTACTGTTGCTGCACAAATTAGAAGAATAATAAGGTAAACATGCTTTATGGCAGTAGTAGATCCTCCATGCTTTATTATGTAGTTACTATTATTATTAATGTCATCTTGGAAATAGTATAGCTCTATCTAGGTAATTGTATCTTGGGAGTAGTAGGCTCATTTATGAAAATATTTGGAAAAAAAGCATGGATATTGAAGGGATTCTTACTCAACTTTATAATAATTATAAAAGTAGTCAAAGTGGTGGCATACATGCATTCATTCAAATCTGAATGTGTTTGTCCATGTTCATTCAATAAATCAATAAGTCAATTTAGCATACACAAAGCTACAATAAAGACTTTTCCAATCCCAATCAAGTTTAGCATAGAAGCTATTAATATTGGAGCCTAGTTGAATGCTTTAAGATGTTGGCAGGTGTTGTATATTCGTAGTTCGTTAAGCATTTTTAATGGAGTTTCCTTTCCAAATTCTTCATTTCATATGTGGTTTATCTTCATTTAGCAAATATATTTATTTTAATAGCCGTATTCCTGTACCCGTACCCAAATTTTGGATCCTTTTAACCCGAGTCTGCATGTCCTTCAATTATGAGTTTGAAGGACCCGACTCTTGGATACATACCCCTACCTGTCAACCATACCCGAGTCCAAGTAACATAGGTTATCGGAGATGGTCGTTCGACATGGAGATGGATTGCGGTGGATACTAATTAATGGGGATGCCTGGGCTCCCACCCAAATTTTGGATCCTTTTAACCCGAATCTGCATGTCCTTCAATTATGAGTTTGAAGGAGCCGACTCTTGGATACGTACCCCTACCTGTCAACCATACCCGAGTCCAAGTAACATAGGTTATCGGAGATGGTCGTTCGACATGGAGATGGATCGCGGAGGACACTAATTCCGGTGAGTTTGTCTAGGGGGTCGATTGCGGGTTCTCAGTGCAAGGAAGGGGACGATAAGATTGGGTACCGGCTGGACAAATATAGGGTTACGCGTCTGCGACGCGGTTGGGAAGTTTGAGAAAGCCAAGGAGGATGTTAGCACGACTACTGGGTATTTTGGTCGTCCGACATTCGTGTGGCTAGGCTGTGCGGAAAACAAGGTGTCAACCTAGTTTCAGAGGCTGGACAAGGTCTCAGTGCGATAGGAGAATAGGGGAAGTTCGGTAGTGCTGGCGAAGACTCTTGTTGAGTCGGTGGCTCTGCCGGTCGAAAGTGCGGCCACGACGAGTCTCGAGTCCTCGCGAGGGCAAGGGCGAAGGCTGTGGAGACGGTAGAAGTCCAGAGTCGGCCTAGGTGCACTGTCGCTAGGGTTGCGGCTAAGCGCATGGAAGAAGAGGTGTTGGGCTCTCTAGAGCGTTGTGGCCGCGACATCGGAAAGTACGGCTGCGAGGAGTGGATGGCGGAGAATGGGAATGCCTGGGCTCGGATGGGAAGGCAGCACACAACACACAAGGACGAAGAGAGAGATCATTAGAGAGAGAATGGTTTTGTGTGTGTGTGTGTGTGTGTGTGTGTGAGACATAGGATTTGATTGAAAGCTAGGATAAGAGAATAGTTTTATTATTTGTTTCTTTTTCTTTCCTAACTTTTAGTAATTTAATAACTATTATTTATGGGTATAGATGTGGGGTGGTAGAGTTGGCTATAGGATTTGCATATAGGTTTAGTTTAGCAATCCTAAAGGGTATTTAAGATAGGTTAATCTAATTTAAATTTTCTGTTTATATTATCTTAATTCGTATTATTTATTTAGTTAATTAAAATAATGCGTAACTAATAGTTTCCATAATAATAGTTATATATCCTTTTATTACTTTAATATCTACTAAAGTATGTAATTCCTATTTAAGATAAATTTAAGTTATTTAATTTCCTTATTCACCTATATGATTATTCTTGATGTTAGTTAAATTTTTAAGAATAATAATTCAAAAAACTATTTCAAGATTCCGGGCGCGGGGGGGGGGGGGGGGGGGGGGGGGGGGGGGGGGGGGGGGGGGTTTACAATATGACAAAAGAATCATTTTGTATATTGGCAAAACCAAGTCATCTGATATTTTTCCTACATGTCTAACTTCAAGATGGTCAAACCAATATGAATATTTTATTGCCTTTCTAAAATTGAGAAATGAAAGGATTGGCTGATTGGGAACTCATTTTCCTTCACTTTTCTCTCTTCTTAGTTTTCCCGTTTCATATTGTAGCCTTGATGTGTACTTTCCTTTCTTCCTAATCAGTCATCGCAGAGGGGTTCTTTTGCTCACAGAGATTTCCTTCTCTCTTCTTGTGATTCCTAACACCTATTATGTACAAGAATAACTGCTATGACAAATTTCTGACTTTGGGATTTATTCTTTTGATTATTAATTTTATCCTGGCACCTTCTGTGTACATAGATAACTGCTATTAACTGAGTAAATCGAATATGATTGTAGGAGTCAGGCTAAGCATAATAGCATAAGCCTAGTAATCTCCTAACAATCGTAGTTAGCCGAGCTATTTGCACATATGACATCATTTACCCAATTTTGGCAATCTCTTAACTGTGTAAGCCACTCCTAAAGACTTTCCATGTTTATCCAAGCCCTCCATTACCTTTTATTTCCAATCCATATGACCCATGTTTTATGAATGTATTTTCACATGAAAAACAAAATGTAAGAAGACTTGATATAGTAATTTTCTTGTGAAGTGCTTCTACCAATCTGCTTTGTGTATTTCTCCAAATGTTAGAACTTCTCTATATAGATGAGTTGGTTGACCTATGTATATATGTTTCTTTTTGCAATCCTTTACAGGTTCTATGAACTCTAGAAAATATATTACTGACTTACACAAATGAGATGTTGCATGAAGGTGCTCTAGTTTCATAAAGTTTTTGGACTTTTAACGAACAACCTTTAGAACATTTACAAGTATGGCATGATGGTTTATATAGAAATAACTAATACTATCTTCACAAACAGCTTACAGTCTTTGATGCTCATCTTTTATTTCTTATCGGATAGTTTACATTCTAATAATTTTCTAGAGATGGTTTTGGTCATTCAATTGCACAGGTGATATGTTCACTGAAGAGCAAAATGAGTTGGTTGAGTCAGCAGCAGAGATGCTATATGGTCTTATTCATGTCCGATATATTTTAACTAGTAAAGGAATGGCTGCAATGGTAAGATTCTGTGCTAAGCTTTTAGTTTTGGCTGCACTAGTATTTTTTTTTATTGTCCTGCTAGAATAATGACAATTTCAGTAATGCAGCTAGATAAGTACAAAAGCTATGATTTTGGGAGATGCCCGAGAGTTTATTGCTCTGGTCAGCCATGTCTTCCGGTTGGGCAAAATGACATTCCTCGATCGAGTACAGTGAAAATCTACTGTCCCAAATGTGAAGATATATATTACCCAAGGTCAAAGTATGCAGGCAGTATCCTTTCATTTAAGAACTTTTTTCCTTCTATGGAAAATTTGCACCTATATAAATTGAATATATATAAGCATATTGCAGTCCAGCAGGATGCTAGCTCACATTATTTTACAAACATTCGTCGACTAATCCAAATTGGGAAAAGTTAACCAGTCATGATGTACATTAGCAACAAAAAATTATTGTTCAATGTATTTTAAAGATGTATAGACATCAATGGTATGTATATTCTCATTTTTGCATGTCTATACGAATTCATTTTGTAGAATTACATGGTGAATCATCCAAGTTAGGTATGGAAATCGGTAGTAATCTCAGTTGTCACCTACCAGCCAAGATAAATATGGGATTCAAACTCAAAATATTGGTATCTGTATTTAGCATCTTCTGGAAAGTTTTTCTTGACAAATATATAGACCTTGATGGAGCTTATTTTGGCACTACATTCCCTCATCTATTTCTGATGACATATGGGCACCTCAAACCACAAAAGGTGTCCCAGAGATATGTACCTAGAGTATTTGGCTTCAAGATTCACAAGCCCTGAGGATGGAATTGAGCTGTTGAATCACGTCACACTTCGTAAGCTTCAGCTTTTGTGTTGGAAGGAGTTACAATGCTGATGAAGAGCCGAGCCTGGCCAACATGTAAAGGGGCATTGGGATGTCTTGATAAGGGGCGTGGGAATATCTTACATATACGACTATCTTACATATGCTGAAGTAGAGATGATTGGTGTTTCTCTGTGTCATATTTTAGTGTGTTCTTGAGTCGATTGCTTGTCATTGAGAATCTGAGATATTAATATGTTGTTGCTCAGTGTTATACATCAAGTTGGAACAGCTTAATTGGATCAAAAATTTGTTTTGTGCAGTGCTTATTTATTTAATTTTGATGTAGTTACTTTCATACCTTATAATGATTAGTTGGGATAACGACAGTAAATGGCTTTCAGTTAGCCCTGTGTTTCTTTGTGCATCTTTTTTGTTAAATTTTTTCAGTAAGTTGTTCAATAATCCTAGGATTACAACCAAAAGTCTTACAACCTTCTTACAACCGTCTAGGTGGCAGTTGCCAATTGGGTCTATTTGAGAGGGAACTCAATTGACAACTGTCACTTAGGCGGTTGTAAGGCTTTTGGTTGTAATCCTAGCATTGCTCTATTTGGTGCACTTTCTAGTCTTTGTTGAGGATGAGTGCACATCTGATTGATTAGCAATCCAATGTCAGCTTACACAGTATTATTTGTTGGGTTTGGTTGCTATTAATGTTCATTTCTTTGTTTCCAGTACCATCAGCCTCTTGTTTTAAAGTCTATAAAAGGATGTTAAATTATGTCTTCAATGCCATGGACTTCTGTAAGGTATTGGATATTTGTGAACCAATGAATTGAAGCTATATGCATTTAGGGATTATTTGCAAGTGAAAAGTGGAGCTTCTTTCAGTTACTGTTTGACACTTGTGCTTACTCTCCATGTTGTAACTGCATTTGCATGCAATCTAAATACTCTGTGAGCAGACTACTGCTAGTATTTGCAGAGCACATTAAAGTTGGGGGTAGAAATTTCGATATCGACTTAAAGATTTTTTTTTTTTTTTTTTTTTTGAAATGATATCGACTTAAAGAAGAATATTCAGGCCTGAACCAGCTCTGTTAATGAAGTCCAGTTGGAGCCTAATTTTGATCTCTGTGCAGGAGAAATTTACCTTGAGTTGAAGAAAATGTTCAATTTATATTATAGTTTGGTTGTGGTATTTCTATTAAGATGGTCCGAAAAATTACACCCTTGTCTTCCCTTGGCGACCTTGTTATCAAGGACGTTCCAGCTCCATTGCTCTGTTGAGAGAGGTGCTCTAGTGGGTGGGGGGCGTTGCAATTGATATTGCAACCAATAGGACTGTTATTGGACACGAGGATCAGAGCTAGTTTGATCTAAAAAAATTATTTACACCGCTGATGGAATCCAAAAAAGGTCAACCAAAAAAAGATAGTAAACACTATTAAATAGACTCCACTGCTGACAAAGAACAGAATAATAGTAAACACTATTAAATAGACTCCACTGCTGACAAAGAACAGAATAATAGAGGCACCTATAATATATGGCCTATACAGTAGGACATCTGCGCTAACAGGAAAATAAAAACCGAAAGATAGCTATAACATCAGTAATGTCACTGATGCTTCGTAACATTTGATGCCTCTGTTGTTGAAAATGAAAGGCTAAAGGGAAACACAAGGGGGGCACCAGAAAATTCTTAACCATAAGAAGCAAGCTTTACACTTAAGACTGCTAAATAAGCATTTGCTTGATGAGGAAAGGAATTAGAACTCCCTTCAAGGCTTCAACTTATTCAGGATACGCACATAATTTATGTTGCAAAGTCGCATCTTCTTCAGCATTGCAACTCCTTTCCAACAGAAGCTCTTCTTCAGCATTGAAACATGATTTGACAAATTAATTATGTTCTCATGGCTTGTGAATCTTGAATCCAAATACTCTAGGAACATATCGCTGTGATGCCTTTTGTGGTTTGAGGTGCCCATATGTCATCAGAAACAGATGAGGGAACGTGGTGCCAAAATAAGCCCCATCAAGGTCTATATAAAGATGTCAAGAAAAATTCCAAGAAGATGATAGAGATACACATACTTTGAGCTTGAATAATATATTTATCTCGAGTGATAGTTGTTAACTGAAATCATTACCGATTGTCCTCCGTAGCTTGGACGATGACCATGTAGTTTTAGAAAATGGACATGTATGATAAATCTGTAAAATGATAATCCATATACATATCATTCATCCATGTAAATTTGGAAAATGGACTTGTATGATAATCTTGCAAAATGATAATCGATATACATATCATTAATGTTGACACTTCTTTAAAAATACATTTTTTACAATACTATTTTAATTGATATTGTAAATTATGAATGGTGGATTTCTTCCTAATTTGGATTAGCCAATGTATTTGGGCAAAATAATTTGGGTTGATATCCTGCTGGGTCTTATTAGGGTTAGTGCAAAATTCTTGGTAGTTTAGGATAAAAGAGCTTATCCATATTCAGTATGTGTAATGTGTCAATGCAAAATTTTGATGCAAGGAAAAATATTTGTAAGTGAAAGGATACTGCCTTGGTACTTGGATCTCGGGTAGTATATATCTTCACATTTTGGACAATAGATTTTCACTGTACTTGATCGAGGAGCGTCATTTTGCCCAACCGGAAGACATGGCTGACCACAGCAGTAAACTCTGGGGCATCTCCCAAAATCATAGTTCTTAAACTTTTCTAGCTGAACAAGTCGCTGAAATTGTTAGTATTTCTTACAGAACAACTACACTTCAAAAGAAAGGACAAAACACAAAACTACAAGCACAGAATATTACCATTGCAGCCATTCCTTTGCCAGTTAAAATGTACCGGACATGAATCAGACCATATAGCATCTCTGCTGCTGATTCAACCAACTCATTTTGTTCTTCAGTGAACTCAGCTGTGCAGTTGAATGACCAAACACATCTCAGTAATATTTACTAGAATCTAAACCAATCTAAAAGATGTGCATCCAAGATTCAAGGTCCGTTTGGATAAATTTTCTGAAAACAATTTTCTAAGAAGTTGTTATAAAGTTCCTTTCTAGATATATAGATTCTTAATTTGCGTTTGGTTACTTCCATCTGAAAATTAGTTTTAAGAACAAAAGTTAAAAATTTCTGTTTGGTAAAATTTTTTTTAGAAAATAACTTTTATAAAGTAATTCTTGAAATCTTTGTATCATGTGTCCTCCACCATATCTGACACGTATTATTAAAGCCATCCAGATCCAACTGGTTTCGTGTCCGTGCAAGAATATATCCAGATGGACGAAGCCAATTGCTAATTCCTCTATTAACAAAATTCCTCTATTAACAAAATGAAAATTAGATGATTTCTTACAAAATGCAGACCAAGTAGCTCAAAGCTACAACTTTTAAACCTAGAAAATAAAGCCAACTACAACAATTCACAAATTCCAGCCACTGTTCTTAGAGAACCCAACGATTACCTCCTAAAAATTCAGAAGCAGCCAATTGGACAGACAAATCAACCAACTTAGATATATAGCAATGCTTTAAATTTTGGAGAAAAGCATAGAAAGCAGATTGGTAGAACACCTTAAAAGAGAATTACTTATTTCAAGTCTTGCGGGTGCTATCAGGGGTAGTGCTACGAGACCCGTGTTCGGGCTTGTTAGTCTTTGGGGTCCATGTTTTTGACCCAAAGCCTAACCACATAAACTTTGGAACAATGCGGTTAGGCTGAACCCACCCCAGACGGGTGTGCTTTGGGAGAGGGGTGGGGTGTGGGGGGTGGGGTTGGGGGGTGGGGGGAGGCTAACTATTATATAGTTTTGACTATTGTGCAGTCCATTATTTACATCATCATAAACATCCAAGCCACTCTCATCAGAATGGGGTCGGCTATGAAGCATAATAAAGCTCCATGACGTCAACTCTCTATGTTGGTGTCAAATTCTAACTATAAATATGAGAGGGTCGTACCATAGAACTTAGACGACCAGTTGGCAGGTAGGTAAACCTACCCGTTGGATATGCAGTTTAATCTCATGCAACCAAAGAGAAGCCTCCAAGTTCCCCTAGACTATAAATAGTCTAGACGAAGAGGTAAAGATGACACGATTTGCTATTGGGAATTTCATTCATCTCTAAGCCAAAGAGTGAAGGAATAACAACTCCTTGTAGGGGTGAGCAATTACGGTTATAAACTGATAACCGACCCAAACCGAACCGAAGTTGTAATTTGGGTCGATTTTTATTATATCGGGTCGGATTTCGGTTCCCATTTAATAGTTAATCAGTTTATCAGTTCGGATCTCGGTTTCAGATTTTTTGAACCGACCCGAACCGTAAACTGATTTATACAATTACAAACTTACCCTTGATTATATATACATCCAATTACAAAGCCCTAACCCTAAACTCTCTATCTCACAAATTTCTCTCAGCCGACTCTCCCAACCTCTCCAAACTCTTTCGTTGATCTCTCCCAACTCTCTCCCTCTCTTCCAAATTCTCCTCTCCCTTCCTTCTCTACGGTGGCCTTTCCCACCAAAGAATTGAAGAAGATGTCTAGCCGTCGAACCTAGGGATAGGGTTTCGAACCCCCCAAAGAAATAGAAGAGTGTATACTACCAGAAACTCGTCTACGATGGAGTGTTCGAGATCAACAACGGTGTCTATATCAAGAGGAAGGAAGGGGCAGTTACGGACGACGAGGTTCCGGGCGGCGATTGGGCGTGCAGCGGTACGGGTTCTGCATGGCAGGATCAAATCGAGTAAGTTTTCTATTTTTTGTTATTTGCTTCTAATTCAGGATCAAGTATGTGTGTATTATTTTCTGTTTTTATTTTGGTTCATTGATTTCCTTTGGTCTTCCTTAGAGGTTTGATTAATTTGGTCAATGAAATTGGTTTCCTGGAAATTATTTGGAATCATGAAATTGGTTTCCTGGTTATTTGGATGGTGATTTACTGTTCTGGTTGTTCTGGTTCTGGATATGTTAGCAGTCCCATAAAACCGAACCGAACCTTAAACCGATTTTTTTTTCGGTTCGGTTTTGATCGGTTTTTCTTCATTCGGTCCGGTTAACGGTTTTTTCAAGAATCGGTTATCGGTTTGATCGGTTGTTAAAAGTTCGGTTCGGTTTGGCCCGAACCGAACCTTTGCTCACCCCTAACTCCTTGTAGTCTATCCTTTACACAATTTCTATTAAATAATCAATAACTAATGATGGTCAACTTGGTAAGAATATAAATTAGAGGTCTTGAGTTCAAATCTCTCTCGGTTACATTATGTCTATTTATAATCCTTTTTTTTTAATTGTATATGATGCCCCCTTAAATTCTTAAGTCACAAAAAAAAAAAAATCTACGCGAGTCCCTGAACCAACACATCATCTTTGTTAGCAACACATCTATATAGCAACGCTTTAAAATTTGGAGAAACATACAAAGTAGATTGGTAGAAGTAAACACCTTAAAAGAAAATTGCTATTTCAAGTCTCCTCAGAGCTTGGGGTGTAATGTGGTCAGGTTGGATAGTGCTAGACCTGTACTTGTTAGTCTTTAGGGTCCATATTATTGACCCGAAGCCTAACCATATAACCTTCGGGTCGGTCGGGTCTAGGTCAGGTCCATGTCATCTACAAGGAGAAGTACCATCAAGCCATCAAAATATTGGGTTAGAGCCAGATATTTCACTACAATTTATATAAAATACACTAAAACCTTATAATTATTTTTAAATGCAAGGAGAAAATAATGAAGTTTAAGCAGCATATGAGGTTTAAGGTTTAAGCAGCATATGAGCCAGATATTGTGTATATACTTCTTCTAAAGAATTCAAGGAGAAAATAATGAGTATAGCTGATGGCTTGGATACTTATGTAGGGAGACTAGAGGATTCAGCAGCATATGAGTTTTAAGGTTTCAGAATGTAGCATAAAACTTGGTAACATGACCTATTTTCAGCATTTGTCAGTTATAAAATGGTAATCTCTGAACTTAGCACTGAGGTCTCCTTAAATGAACGCAAAGAGTTGATAAATATCGCTTTTTGTCTGAAAATAAAAAACAAACATAGAATACTGCCAGAATAAATTTGAAAAAGAGTTCCATCAAATAACACACAACAGCCCTTATTGATGTAAGCAGTAGGTGCTAGGAGAAAATTAATATAAAAAAAATAAACTTAAATAGTTTGAGAATACGACATAAGAAGACAGCGAAAAGTAAATACTCATGAGCAAAACAAGTCCTCCATGACAACTGAACAGCAACACAATGTATCTTATAAGTAAATGATGAAAAACAAATATACACTACAGTTCTTTTATATAAGTAGATATAAATAAATATGGCAAAATTATATTACCATGAGATGACTCAACATCCAAGATCAGATCAAGAGCATAATCGTAGTAAGGGACCTGGCTGCTTAGTCCACAGAGGTTGAAATCGTCTTGTATGTAGTCATCGTCAACCTCGCAAAAGAACTCATTTCCTCTTAAATTACAGAACCATGAGATCCATGATGTGTCCTCCACATCAGAACCGCTCACGTCCGACTCCTCGCTATCTGTCTCTGATTCTTCTGTAGTAAAGACACTGAGCAAATCAGAGAAACAAGCTACGGCACACACAAAAAATGTACCATTTATCATAAATATGTTGTCATCAACATGTTACATAACCTGAAGTCCCATACAATTTCTCTAAGAAAACCTAATTTTCAACAAACTTTGTGCAAAAATAGTTCTATAGGGACCACATTGTCATAAACAATACATTTGGTTATAATCGCTACTGAGGTTCCAAAATTATTACGGGTGATGATTCTTATTCATCACATTCAATCCTTGGACATAAAATACAAATTTGTACTACTACATTGTCTCATAAGCACTCATTTTTCACCAAAAAATTAGAGTAAAAACTAAAAAGTAGCATGGCCTATGTTGCAGGGCACAAATAAGATGCAACACGTAAGGACACGGTGACACATGGTCGAACACCTGTTTTGGTGAGTCCTAGTGTAAGTTGGACTGTCCCTGTAGTGTCCAGTAGGACCAGTACGTGTCCAACACGACATGTCCACATTTTTCGGAGTATCCATGCTTCCTAGAGCCTGGCAGCAATCTCAACTTTATAAACAATGCATTTGGCTATAAAGTAACTAGCTTTCGAAAAAGATGACCCCTTTTTAATCCTTCAGAGCATTATTCAATAATAGGCCACAGAAACCTAATTTCCACGGCTTCCTCTCAGAAACCCTAATTTGCACACAAAATTTTGCAAGAAACATTTGTATAGTGATCATTACGTCAAAAATGATGCATTAGCAGATTAATTTTATCCAGTTACAATTGACGTTAAAACATACAACATATAAATTTTCACCATTCCACAACTCTTTCCTCAAAAACCCTAGTGTTCACCAAAAATATAAACAAGAAATAGTTTCTACTGATCAGTAATCAATAACTTCATAAAAAAGGCTCCTAGATCTCAGAAACCCTAATTTGCACCAAATAAAATAAAATAAATAAATTCGTAAAAAGAGTAGAATTTCGACCTTCGTTTAAACTTTAAGGTAAAGATGCTATGCAGTTAAGGCAGACCAAGTTAAGGCAGACCAGATCGAAGCGATAGCCTCGTGACCAGCCCATCTAAAACCTTGTTGCCTACACGCCAGTATGGCCAACAGCGCCTAGGCGGCCACTTTTTAAAAGCTTGGTCAAACATATCAAGTGTGAGATTGTTGTATTGATGCCAGTTTCTGTTGACGATATCCTTCTATCTAGTAATGATCTGAGAGACAAACACGAGACAAAACTATTTCCAAAGGCATTTGTTACTAAGGATATTGATCACTCACGCTGCTCCTAGGGATTGAAGCCAGTAACAATAAAAAGTAGTTCTCTCTCAGAAAATCAAATCAGGTTAGTGGTGCTGAAGCGGTTGATATCCCTATGGAGCAAAATCATGATTCGTAGCCAATGAAGATAAGGATGTTAAAGATATGCCCAAAGTATAGAAGACCAGTGAGAAAGTTAATTTACCTAACCCTTAGAAGCCAGAAACTCCTAGAAGGTCAACGAATCTCAGTAAGAACCTTGATTCGACGGTTCTTACTTGGGAGCTTGTTGGGAGAAGCTCGTTTCACCAGCGATGGGAGCGCGTTTCTCCGACGACATGAGCGCTTCCCCATAATATGACCATAATTTTAAAAAATTGACATAAATTTTGAAAAGAGAGTTAGAAGATTTTTAATACACGTTTATCAAAGTACCAAGAAACTAAAGTTTATTTACCTTGACATCATAAAAAATCAACATGCGAATGATCTCTCTGTAACTTTAAAATTTTACAAATTCTAATAAATATTAAGATATTTATAAGTTTTGATAACAATAATTAATATACACAATTTTTTAATTAGCGCACGCTCCCAACTTTAGACTTTTCTAAGTAATCGTGCTCCCTCGCTCCCGCTCCCACCCCCGCTTCTGTCCCCGCTTCCGCTTCTGGCTTCTAAGACCTAACCATTACTAGACCTTTCCTTTCTTGTAGGCCTAGTTAGCTAATTTATGGTAAGTCCAAAGTTATTTCAATGGAATGCAACATTAAGAATATCAGCATATGTGAAAGGATGTCTTAAAAAAGGACTTCTGGACCAACGTCATGGACATCTCGATAATAACGCTTATTTCGTTGCTAGTTATGCGAGATTAAAGTCTGATATGAAGTCAATTTAGTTTTTGGATTCAACTAGTAGAAATCTTGTGACTTAGAAGAGTAAGAAACATATGGCATTAGTAAGTCGATTCCTGAGGAAAATATGAAGCTATGGCTCATACCATCCTTAAGAAGATATGGTTGAAGACTGAACTATGCCTTGTGATAACCAAGCTTGACTATACATTGTGATAATCAAGTTACTTAATGCTAGTAATCCAGACTTTCACATGGGAAACTACAGTGTTCTAAATAGTGGTCGAGGCGGCCGCATAGGCGGCCCGCGAGGCGGTCACTCTCCGTACCGCTTGTCGTTGGCGGTGGAGTAGGCAGACGGCTTAGGCGGAGGTGAGACGACTTAGGCGAAGGTGAGGTGGCGTAAGCATGCGCCTAGGCAGAGTAATATATAGCTAGATGTGTTAGCAAAACAGTTTTACAAGCATTATGGACATATGGTTCACTTTTACAAGACTAAAACTTCATAAATCTTTATTCTACGACTTAGTTATGCATAAAATACCCCTAAAATATGTCTATGCAAAAAATAGGGGTAAAAAAGTATATAAAACAAGATCCAAAATCTATCAGCACCTAGGCGGCCTACGCATTAGGCGGATCCTCCCCGATGTGCACCTGCCTACCGCCTTTTAGAACCTTGGGAATCAAACACCTTGAGGTGGTGGATTGTCACTTTGTTTGAGCAGTAGTTACGAGTAAGTAGATAATTTGAAATCTGTATACTCATTTGAAGATCCGAGACCGATTTGTTGGCAATGCCACTAGCCTCTATCAATTTTCCTCGTGTACAAGCTGGCATGGATGACATATATGCTCTAGCTTGATAGGGATTATTAGACTTATTATATTTTTGGTGTCTCTACTTAGTATATGTATTCCTTTAGTCTCGCATTAGTTATGTACTAAGGAGGAGGGTTCTCCAATAAATATGTACTAAAACCATCCTATTTCTTAATAATTCATATTGGTTTGACCGTCCTGAAGCTCAAATAGTAGGTAAACTATTAGGTGACTCGGTTTTGGTAATATACAAAATATCTTGGCATATGGTTGTCTAACCGGAATCTTTGGAGGGCATTAGCTAACATGTTTGTACCGAAAAGAAAGCACTGCTAAGTCTATGCCTCTATTAAATTTCATCTTTAAATCCTCTTGTACAAGTCTCAGAAGTACATCACAATATTTTTCTATGGAAGCAAATTTTTGGCACTTGGTTCTCGTACTAAATACTAATACCATATCACAGTTTATCTTGATACCAAAATACTTAATAAATATACACTACAAATCTTTAATATGACTAGACAGAAATAAATCTGATAAAATTTTGAGTACCATGAGAAGACTCGACATCCAACATCAGATCAAGAGCATAATCGTAGTAAGGGACCTGGTTGCTTAGTCCACAGAGATTGAAATCGTCTTGTATGTAGTCATCGTCAACCTCACAAAAGAACTCATTTCCTCTTAAATTACAAAACCATGAGATCCATGATGTGTCCTCACCATCAGAACCGCTCACATCTGACTCCTCACTATCCGTTTCAGATTCTTCTGTAGTGAAGACATTGAGCAAATCAGGAAAACAACCTACTGCAGACAAAAAAATCCATACTAATATAAGAAATGTTTCACGCCAAAAGATACATAAAAAATCAATCATACTGATCTCAAACATTTTGTAATAGCGACTTAGTTCCCAAAAGATTAGTTCCGAGTTCTTATTGATTTTGTTTCCTAAGATTCAACAAGAAACGATAAATAAAACAAATATCCACACCTATTTCTCTCAACAATCCTAAGTTTAATCAATTTATCTCACAAAATAGTTCTCTAGTGGTCATAAAGTCAAATAAACAATGAATTTGGTTATAGTGGCTACTGAGATTCCTACTACTGATAAATCTTATTGCATTACTCGAGATTAGGTCATATCATCATCATCATCCAAGCTTTCTCCCATCAAAATGGGGTCGGGCATGGAGCATAAGACAACTCCATACAAGAATTGACAAGGTTTAATGATTGTCAACTTGACATCGACCCTCTATGTTGGTGCCGAATACCTAGCCAAGGTAGCTATGAGCATGACAAGGCCATGCCATAAAATCTAGGTGGACAGTTGGCATATAGGTTGACCTACACTTTGGATTGTACTTAAAGCTCATGCAACCAAAGAGCACCCTTAAAGTACCCTAGACTATAAAGAGTCTAGACGAAAAAGATAAAATGATACAATATGCTATAAGAA
The DNA here is from genome assembly GCA_029216955.1 of Iris pallida. Taxonomy (NCBI): domain Eukaryota; kingdom Viridiplantae; phylum Streptophyta; class Magnoliopsida; order Asparagales; family Iridaceae; genus Iris; species Iris pallida. The sequence continues at coordinate 1,962,291 of JANAVB010040820.1, forward strand.
ATTGCATCCATCTCTATGACACATTACGCCAAAGAGTGAAGGTATGACAATCCCAAGACATTAGGTCATAAAAGACCCTAATTTATATCAGAAACGCTAATTTTTCCACCAAAAAGGACAGCAAAAAATAGCTTCACAGTGATCCCAGCTCCCTAAACAATACATTTAGCCTCAGAAACACTATTTTTTCCACCAAAAAGGTCAGCAAACAATAACTTCACAGTGATCTCAACTCCCTAAACAATACATTTGGCAATTAAGTGGCTAGCTTGCCGTCCTTGTTAACATCTGAATGTCCTGATTTCTACACCATTTATCTCTAAAACTAGAGAGACACAAACAGAATGCCTCAAGAACACTAATTTTAACCCATATTTAGGAAGAAATAGCTTTTGGTCATTAAAAAAAAACTGATTTTGCTTCGTTTTTATCGCATCCTTTACACATATTTCTCTCTGAAACCCTAACTTGTATAAAAAAAAACTCGGAAAAAAAAAATCAACCTTCGTTTTTGGAATTTGAGGCGGATGGCTGGTCCCGATGGTCCGGGTGCTTTCCGGAACAGGTGGATGGCGCCGATATCCTGTCCTTTTGCTTCCCGACGATCTCCCTCGATCCGGAAGGGGCGGACTTTTCGAGATGCTTGTCGAGAGCGTCGTTGATCCGCCTCCGGTCGATCGAGCCGCTCGCTCCCCGATCCTTGTACATCTCTTCCTCGACCAAGAGGAAACCCTTGGGGGGGGGGGGGGGGGGGGGGGGGGGGGGGGGGGGGGAGTGTGGGGAGGAGGAGGGGAAGGAAAGAGAATAAAATGGGAGAAACTTAAGAAAAATGACTAAGAATTCATTTAATACATATTTTGGGGGGATTTATGTACGTATAAAAAATCAATAATATTATTCACAAAATTAGATACAAATTTAAAATTATACTGAAATATTTTAAATATTATTTGAATGTATCCTAATTAAATGATGAGAAAATTTTGACTTACCCCCACTTGATTTACCCCAATTCAAGGTGCACCCCACAGTTTTGCAAAAATGTATAGTACCTCCCATTTTGGATGAAAATCGTCAAAAAAAATTTTTTTTTTTTTTACCAAATTGCCCTTGTTCCTTCCTCTTTCTTCTTTCCTCTTCTCCCCCCACGGCCACCGCCCCCGCTCCCCCCCTCCCTCCCCGCCTCCGCTCCCCCATCATCACCTCCGGCGGTGGCAGCAGCAGCGGGTAGCGACGAAGGCGGGGAGGGGGGGAGCGGCGACGACAGAGGCGGGGAGAGGGGGAGCGGGGGCGGGGACGGTGGCCGCGGGGGGAGAAGAAGAAAGAACAAAGATGAAGGAGCAAGGGCATTTTGGTCCCCAAAAAAATTGACGATTTTCGTCCAAAATGGGGGATACTATACATTTTTGCAAAACTATGGGGTGCACCTTGAATTGGTGTAAATCAAGTGGGGGATAAGTCAAAATTTCTTTCTAAATGATTTATTATAAATATGTTTTTAGAATTTTGGATATGAGCTATACTGGGTTTAAATATAATTTGAATATTGAATATATTTTAGGATTTGTTATATGTTTAAGTAGTTAGAAGGATTTTAGGGGAAAAAAATTACTACTTAACTGTTCATTTTTGAACTGTTTTCTAAACCGCATTTTAGAGACTAGTAATGTGCACGTGCAAATGCATGTGCGAAAAAATGTTAAAAAAATAAATTTATTAGAAAACCTATCAAATCTAGGATTTGAACTCAAACAAACGATCAAAAAAATACTTTATACCTTAACCACTTGAGTTAGACTATTTGGTTGTAAATATGTATAGTTAAATACTTAGTTATATATTTTTAAAAATAATTAGTGGAGCCTTTAGGTAGTTATTTAGTTATTTAATTTTTTTTAAATGGTTGATGATATACACGGCTTAGACGGCTCACTTTTGAGCCGTTTTGAAGCCCCTTTATATAGTAGAAGGCAAGTAGAAGGAAGTGTTCGGACCAAACAAAAATTAGTAATAATGAAAATCGAACCGATAAATATTCGGTTTGTTCGAGACTATTTTAATTGTTCAGTAGTCCGAATCTAAAGTTAAGGTTGTAATTAAATTATATTAAAATACATAATCATTTTATAAAATATTTGCTTTAATTTAAAGTTGGATCCAAAGTTAAATTAGTTGTTTAATTATGAAAGTTTGTCTTTAAAAGATATAATAAAATTATTGTTTTTAAAATATACACATAATTAAAAAATATAATAAAATTATTGTTGTCCGAGCTCTCTAGCCTAGTGGTATTAGAGCGGACACCCGGAGGGGCCGGCAAAGTTCGAGTCCCCCAATTGTGTGTGTAAGATTTAAAAAAAAAGTATATATTGTCGTATACAATTATTATATGGTAGTATATAGAAGCCTCAATCTTATTTACATGGAAGACCCTTTTTAGATTATGTACAACTAGGGGTGAGTATTCGGTTAAATCGGTTTAAACCGAACCGAAAACACCAAAACCGAATTAACCGAATTGAAAATATTCAAAACCGAACCCGAACCGAATTGAGGGTAAACCGAACCGACTAATTCGGTTCGGTTTATTCGGTTATACCGGTTGGGCCAGATTTTTACAACAATAGCCAAGATCAATTTAAGGAGGATATGAACAAATGACATGAACAAATAAGTTATCAGATTTTTACAACAATATGAAGTTCATGAACAATAGCCAATCACTCATAAGTTATCAGATTTTTACAACAATAGCCAAGATCAATTTAAGGAGGATATGAACAAATAAGTTATTAGATTTTTACAACAATATGAAGTTCATGAACAACAATATGAACAAATAATTACAAATTTACAACAACATGAACAAATTGTCCAGTCCAGTATAACACAATTGTCCAGCTTCCAACAAATTTTCAGCTAACAATTACAGCTTAAAATTACAGTTGCAACCAAATGAACCTAAAAATATAAAAATTAACATAGCCAAGATCAATTCAAGGAGGATATGGACCCATCAGAAGCTCTTTCAGCTCATGCAATAGGATATGGACCCATCAGAGATTCAGAAGCTCATTCAGCTGATACAAGCTCGGCCAACACACTATGACTCCAAATAAATTGGCAATATAAACAACATTAGCCCAGATCACAGAGATTGGAGTATAGAAGGATATCCAATCCAAAGTCCAGACAACTGGCAATATAATTATATAAACAACATTAGCCAAGATCAATTCAAGGAGCCAAGGAGGGCCAAGTTGCATAAGCCATAAAGCATAAACCTCAAGAGAGCTTGCTTCATCATTTGGGGGTTGAATTGTCAACTTGTTAGCTGACACCTGCAGTATAGAGAATAATAGGAGCAATGCAAGTATACCTGATTTCTCACAGCTGCAGTAATGCAAGTATGGCAATGCAAGTATAGCTGCAGTGTAGAGAATAATAGGAGCAATGACAGCTGACTCCATGTTTGAAGAATACAGAGTAGCAGAAAGTTGTAAGTTGCAGCCCATAACCGAACCCGAAACCAATAACCGAAGGCCGGTTAATAAGAACCATATTATCATCTGCAATTCTGCATAGATAAACAAGTGGATTTGAAATATGAAAGTTCAGATTGGCAATTAGTGCATCGTAGTATCTGTTTACTACTTGCTAATGCCATATCATCATCACAATTTCTCCAAATATATGTTAGTAACTTATAATGGAAAAAGTGACTGAAATACCAAAAAAAATAGTAAAAGTCAAAAACTACAGTTCAGCTAAGCCAGCATCATGAATCCCAAACATAAAACAAAATGAGGTCTGTAGTGCACTGTATAGTGCACACATAGCATATTAAAGTCCAGACTCCAGCCAAGCCAGCATCATGCAAACAAAATATCCAGTACTGCATAGTGCATACTGCATATTACAGTCCACCCAAACATAAAACAAAATGTCCAGTACTGCCTAGTGCATACTGCATACTGGACAGTGCAGACTATAGTGCACATCAGCACATTGCAGTGAGCAAATGATAGGTGTTTAATAATTACATAATCCAAACCAAAATCCAGATTCCAAAGAACAACTCATCAAATATTGCTTGAGGTTGAGTCCACCATAGCCAATTGGCTTAAATCTATACAAGTATAAGAAAGATAAACAAAAAAAACAAATAATCAATACAAGTAATGTAGTAGGTCGATCCGAACCATGAAATTTAATATCTAAAATGATACCTCTTTCAAGTTTCTCCAGGGATTCCAAATTCTCTTCAAGATTAGTAACAATAGATCGATCCGAACCAGTCCTAAACCAATCTTAAGAACAAATAAGACCTTGAGCAATCCTAGGTGTCAAAGAACTCCTAAATACATCAATCACCCGACCACCGGTACTAAATGCACTCTCTGAAGCCACCTAGAGATTGGAACAGCCAAGACATCACGAACCATTCTCGAAAGAACAGGAAAACGAGGAGAATTGATCTTCCACCAAGCCAAGAGATCAAAATTAGGATTCTCATCTTCATCGGCTTCGGTGGGCTCGAGAAGATAACGATCCAACTCAGATTTATTATCACAACCACCGATTTTCATTTTATGATTTTTATACTGAGCCTTCATCGTACTTTTCAAGTTAAAGATTGAACGATTATCGATAATAGAAGATTCATTCATTTCATTAGTTGTAGAAGGAATTGTAGGTGCATACAACTTTCTGTATTCTTCAAACATGGAGTAAGCAACCAATTTGACCTTCTCTATCATTGTGTCACCCTTTGACTGACCATATAGTTGATATAGCCATCATTCCAAATATACAAATTTTTGCCTTAGATCAAAAAGTGGCGCAATGAAACAACCATGTTCATCTTCTCAATGTCCCCCCAATACTTATCGTATTTCTCTCTCATTTTATCCGCCATAGTAGACAACTCAAAGTCATCATTACTTTTAGCATTTTTCAAAAGAAAGTCGATAGAAGCAATCTCTTCAAAAAACTTGTTGGAAGTGACATACGAAGACCCCGACACACGTAAAGTGAATTCATAGAAATGTTCTAAGAAAGTACACAACCTTCTCACATTCATCCAATCGTCTTCGTTTGGAAACATGTTCTCACCCTCAAGCTCTCTCTTAAATAGAAGATCTTCGCCTTGAAACCTCTTAAAGGCACTTTGAAATTTTTGAGCGGTATCCAACATCAAATATGTTGAATTCCAACGGGTGCTCACATCTAGACACAACAGTTTTTTGCTTTCTATTTTTTCCATTTGAGCACAAGCTTTAAATTTCTGAAAACGAGAAGGAGATTGCCTCACGTAGCTAATAGCTCTCCGGATACGAGTGTTACGACCCGTTACCCAAATTGTTGGGCCGGGCCGAGTCATGTCCAGCCTGCGCTTGAGATAAAATGCAGTAAGCTGTTCTAGAGATAACAAGATAAGACTAAATGTGCTAACAGTTCTATAAGTGAATAAAAGTCATAAATGCTCCAAACACAAAAGTCGACTCATATAGTAAAATATCCAAAGTACAAGTCTGAAATGTAAAACTGGATACATGTCCAGTTACAAAATACGTAGTCTAATACATGACTACACTAAATATCCCAAGTGACTACGCAAACTAGGCGAGTTTTCCCGCAGGAACATCCTCGTAAAGCAAAGCTGGGTCCTCGGCAGTATCTCCATAATATGAGTCGCAGAGTAACTCCTCCTCAGTAAGGACACCTACAATGTTATTCTGTCAGGACGGGAGCAAGTACTGATTCTAGCAAACTAGCATATGAAACATGAAAATGAACATAGAGGAATAACTGAAAACATGGCATCACATAATCTATCATGGCAAGGACACATATGTCATAGAGACAGATGTATATGTAATGTTTAAAACTGTAGCAGGTACGTGATCGTCAATAGGTGTAAAATGTACTGTGGTACAAGTATATAAAATGTACTTCCGTATAAGTAAAATAAGCGATAGATGTACATACGTACAAATACAGCTGGTGCACCTACGACAAGGTATATATATAAAATGTTAACCTTGCTCGGTACGTACGTACGAGTAAGGGGGCATGATCACGTACGCTACTAACAGTTTCCCCATAACCCAGATTCTAATCATGTGAGAGATACATAAAGACTGTTCTAAGCATGGTAGTAACTGAAAGTACAACATGTGAATATCTAACTTGCTACCCCAAGGATCAGCATTTAACATGGTTGGATTTGCAGTTCATTTATGTAACAGTATGTAAAGTTTGTAGAGAGTACTTGCCTCTAGCAAAGCAAGCTGCGATAAAAGTACTATAGATGTCTGGTAACTCGTCACTGTAGAAATAAATATATAAACTTAGTTTTTATACTAAGCTAAACACTAAGACACTAATTTGTGAAACACGACTTGTGACTGGACACCTAGCAAAAATGATGACTTTAGCATAAGAGACCAATGTGGGGTGACACACTACTTTAACTAACTTTCTAGGATCTTTACACTAGTGAGGGGTGAGGTTCAATACGGCCTAAAACTCAAATAACACAAAAAGTTGCAAGTCGTAATTATTCAATAAATAAATTAAATGAATATTATGTTCCAATAATTTTTGAGATATACAAAAAGCTTAATTTTATATAAAATAAAGTACCAAAATGATCCTTGTTAATTATAGAAATTTATTATAATTTTTCTGGAATTTATTAACCAGTACAAGTATTTTATAAAAATCAGTTTTCCTAAGTACACAAAAAATGAGTTTTAGTTTCATATGCCAAAATAGTGGCTAAATTGTAAATTAAATACTATAAAAATTATACTAAATTAGCTAAATTAACTTAGTATCTAAATACTATTTTTTCAGAATTTTAACAGCAATTAAAGTATTTTTAGAAATTCAAAAACAGCATTGCACACAATCTGAAATTAAATAATTAATTATCTGCGTATTTTATCCATGTACATAGTTTGAATCAAAGTTCAAATACAGGACCCAAGGCCATGAATCAAGTCCAATATGACTTGTACAGGTCTTGAATGTGTGAAAACACATTTGGGCCCAAAAATCCATGCTAGGCTTGGACACCAAATTGTTGCAGTAATAAAATACAGGAATTTAAATAATAATGATATATTTTCAAAGTGGTAAAAATATACAAGTCATAGTTTAAACAATAAAAATGACTTGAGAATTTATGCACAATGATATTTTATACAAAGTAGAATTTTGAAATATATATATAAAATGTACAACTACAATATTTATATATACATATAAATATATAGAAATTTATATGTATACATAGTGGATATATATATATATATATATATATATATATATATATATATATATATATATATATATATATATATATAAGAAATACTTAGCTATAAAATATATATATACATACAAATATTGTATACATATATATAATAATATATATACATGAACACATATACATATATATATCTATATATATATATATATATATATATATATCTATATATATATATATAATTATATATATATAAAAATAGAGTACTAAATATAAAATATATATATATATACAAATACAGTATATATATACACATAAAACGTATATATAATATATATATATATATTACTAGACATATATACTAAATAATATATGTAAAAAATAAAACAAAAAAAAACAAAAGAAAACAAAAGAAAAACAGACAGAGGGCTCGAACTCGGCCTCGAGTACTAAATATAAAAATATATTATATATATATAATATTAATATATAATTATATATAATATTTATATATATATATATATATATTTATATATATATATATATAGATATATATATTATCTATATATATATATTATATACTATTTATGTGTGTATATATATATTATATATCTATATATATATATATATATATATATAACACATAAAATAGTATATAATATATTAGATATATTATATATATATATATATATATATATATATATATACATATATATATATATATATACATATACATATATACATAAATATATATATAAAAAATAAAACAAAAAAATAAAAGAAAACAAAAGAAAAACAGACAGAGGGCTCGAACTCGGCCCTCTGTTCTGGAAGGGTCAAGACTTAGAGCCCCACCCGCTGGCCAGTGGGCCTGAGCGGGCTTGCTGTCAGGGTGGGGCTCGGGTTAATAATAAAGAGTTTAATTAATTATTGGTTTTTAACCCGCTAAAGAAACAAACCCGACCCGTTATGCTATACCGTGTCCTGACAGTTAGGAACACGACTTATGAAATACGACACAGTGTCTTATGTCTACACTCAGCACGACACGCACGAATTGATTCGGCCGTGTCCAAGCTTACCAATAGATTGCCCGTGTCATGGCGAGTCATCTACGTGAATTCGAGACACAAATACGACACAGAGACAGTACTGATACGTACATGTCCGAAGTTAGGTTGCTGTCGGGGGTGGCGACTGGGCGGAGGAGGCGTCGTGGTGGGGGCGCTCGGGTGGCGCTGCGGTCGACTCGACGAGGCGAATCGAATGGTGGTGGTGGCGACCGACGACGATGGTCTGTGAGGCGGTGCTAGGGTACGCCGGAGTTAGGGTTTAGGACCTAGGGTTTTCGCCGGAGAAGAAGAACTACGGTGGTCGTGGTGGTGGATAGGGTTAGGGTTTGGTCTGGGGTCGAAGGGGGGGTATTTATAGGTAGTTTGAGGCGGTGGCCGGCCGGGGAAAAGCGGAAAATATCCGCCGGGTCATCGAGGCCAGTGGCCGGTCGGTCGTGGGGGGTGACGATTGTTTTACAGAACAGTCCCTAGATGTTTAGGTTTTGCAACTAGACCCCTAACAGTAGTTATGCAAATGAGATTTGCATGAAACAAATAGGAAATTGCAAACCGATATTTAAACAATCTAATTAATTGCAAAACTCAATTAAAATATTTTAGAAAATTGCAAATTGATATTTTAAGCTTTAAAAATTATTTAAAAATCATTTAAAAATTCTAGAAAATTCTTAAAAATTCTAATAACCTAATTTAAGGCTTAAAATGACATTAAAAATTAATTAACACTAATTAAATAAATTTTGAAAAATAGGGGCTCACAAGTCTTCCCTCCTTGAAAAATTTTGTCCTCAAAATTCACAAGGATTGAAGACCCTACAATATTCTAACATAGCAAACAATGCAACATATGACTAAGGCTATGATCGAAACTAACCTCTAAGGTATCAAGCGGGAACGGGTGGTTCCCTCGCAGCGGTTGGATCGAACAAGTAAGGGTATCTCTCCCTCATGTCCGACTCCCTCTCCCAAGTAGATTCACCTGGAGAGTGATGGCTCCAAGCTACTCGTACTAAGGGTATAACCTTGTTCCTCAGCCTCTTCTCCCTCCTGTCTAATATCTCCACTGGCTGCTCAAAAACTGTAAGGTTCGGTCCGACCTCCAACTCTGAATGATCTAGCACATAACTGGGATCCGGAACATATCTCCTCAGCTGAGATACGTGAAAGACATCGTGAACTCCTGCTAGGTTGGGTGAAAGTGCAACCCTGTAAGCTACCTCTCCGATCCTGCCAAGTATCTCGAACGGCCCGATGTATCTGGAGCTCAGCTTCCCTCCTCGTCCGAACCGGATCGTCCCTCTAGTTGGTGATATCTTCACTAGCACCATATCACCGTCTGCGAACTCCATCGGTCTGCGACTAGCATCAGCCCAGTGTTTCTGCCTGTCCTGGGCTACTTTGAGCCTGTCTCTGATCATCCCGACTTTTTCTGCTGCATCCGTGATCATCTCTGGCCCAAGCATAACTCTGTCTCCAACATCATCCCAAAAGAGCGGTGTTCGGCATCGTCGTCCATATAGCACCTCGAAAGGAGACATACCGATACTGGCTTGGTAGCTGTTGTTGTATGAAAACTCTACCAAGTGCAGATGGCTCTCCCATGATCCTCCAAAGTCCAGCACGCAGGTCCTCAGCATATCCTCCAGTGTCTGTATCGTCCTCTCGGACTGCCCATCTGTCTGCGGGTGGTACGCCGTACTGAACTTGAGCCTACTGCCCAACTCCTCCTGCAAGCTCCTCCAGTAGTAGGATGTGAATCTGCTATCTCTGTCCGACACGATGCTCACTGGCACTCCGTGTAGGCGAACTATCTGCTGCATGTATAGCTCCGCCAACTTCTCGGTGGAAAGTCCCACCTTGAAGGGTATGAAGTACGCACACTTCGTCAGCCTGTCCACGATGACCCAAATGGCATCCTTTCCTCCTTGGGAACGAGGAAGCCCTGAGACGAAGTCCATCGTAATATGTTCTCACTTCCACTCGGGAATGGGTAACGGCTGCAACAAACCAGCTGGCCTCTGGCACTCCACCTTGACCTGCTGGCAAACTAGGTATCTCGAGATGAAACGCGATACATCCCTCTTCATCCCGTGCCACCAAAGATGTTTCCGCAAGTCATGGTACATCTTGTTAGCACCAGGATGAATAGAATATCTCGATCGGTGCGCCTCCTGCAAGACTGCCTCTACTAGCTCTCCTTTCGGTACGCACAGTCGGCTGCCATGCCTCAAGGATCCATCCTCTGCTATAGTGAAGTCATCCAGCAATCCAGCTAAAGCCTGGGATCGAAGTCTGCGAAGGCTCTCATCTGTAGACTGTGCCTCCCGGATCTGCTCCATCAAACCTGACTGAATGTCAAGTGCCATCATCTGTATCACTGATCCTGGCCGAACTAGCTCGATACCGAGCTTCTCCAGGTCTTCCCGCAAATGCCGATCTATTATCAGATACCATACCATCGGATGCCTGCTCAGCGCATCCGCCACCACATTTGCCTTCCCGGGGTGATACTGTAAATCGATGTCGAAGTCTTTCATCAACTCCAACCATCGTCTTTGCCTCATGTTCAGCTCTTTCTGTGTGAACACATACTTCAAGCTTTTATGGTCAGTAAAGATTTCCACACGCTCTCCATATAAGTAATGTTTCCATAACTTGAGTGCAAAGATCACCGCAGCTAACTCTAGGTCATGGGTAGGATAATTCCGCTCATGAGTCCGCAATTGCCTAGATGCATAAGCAATCACTTTCCCATGCTGCTGTAGGACACATCCTAGCCTCTTCTCTGAAGCATCGCTGTAGATGGTGAAACCTCCAGAACCTAAAGGTAAAGTCAGAACTGGAGCGGTCGTCAGCCTCCTCTTCAGCTCCTCGAATGCTGCCTGGCAGTCCTCTGACCAAATGTACTCTGCGTCCTTCCGCGTCAGCTTCGTCATGGGTTCAGCTATCCTAGCAAAGTCCTGGACGAACTTTCTATAATAGCCTGCTAAATCCAGAAAGCTCCTGATCTCTGAAACTGACGTCGAAGCCTTCCATGTCTCAACTGCAGCAATCTTCCTGGGATCCACCGAGATTCCATCTCCAGTAACTACATGGCCGAGAAACTCCACTCGGTCTAAAAAGAACTCGTACTTCGGCAATTTGGCAAACAATCTCTCCTGCCTCAGAATCCCCAAAAAACTATCCGCAAGTGCTCTGCATGCTCCTCCGGCGTCTTCGAGTATATCAGGATGTCGTCGATAAATACTACGACGAACTTATCCAGATACTGGTAGAATGTCTTATTCATCAAATTCATAAAGATAGCTGGCACATTTGTGAGACCAAATGGCATCACCAGAAACTCGTACTGCCCGTACTTCGTGTTGAACGCCGTCTTCTGGATGTCTGCTGCCCTAACCTTCACCTGGTGGTACCCGGATCTCAAGTCTATCCTGGAAAACACCTTCGCCCCACTCAACTGGTCGAACAAATCATCTATCCTGGGCAGAGGATATTTGTTCTTGATGGTGATGGCATTCAACGCCCAGTAGTCAATACACAACCGAACTGTACCATCCTTCTTAGGCACAAAGAGCACTGGCGCTCCCCATAGAGAAGCACTGGATCGAATGAAATCCTTTTTCAACAGGTCATCAATCTGCTCTTTCATCTCAACGGCCTCCTTGGGATTCACTCTATAGCAAGCCCGGGATACTGGCGATGAACCCGGCACTAAATCTATAGTGAATTCCACATCTCTGTCAGGCAAAAGTCCTGGAAGATCCTCTGGGAATACATCCATAAACTCCCTAATGATAGGGTGTGGCGGTGCTACGTCCCCAACTGTCGCACAACAGTTCGGCTCTAGGCTGATCTCCGGCCCTGTCCTCCTGACACTGAATGGTGCTGTGCCTGGGGGACTGAACAAAATACTACCCTCATGACAATCTATAGATGCATGGGCATAGCTAAGCCAGTCCATCCCCAATATGATATCATAACCGGGGAGTGGCATCACAAAGAATCGTCCCCTGAACTCTCTCCCGGCTATAAAAATAGAACATCTATAGATAGCTCTAATAGGCACTGGTCCTCCTTCCGTCATCACTCTACTAATCTCCGCAGTAGGTGTAGCTACTAGATGGTGTTTATGCATAAACTCTAATGATAGGAAGCTATGAGATGCACCAGAATCAAATAAGCATAGAGCTAGAAAAGTATGCGAATAAATATGACCTGTGATGACGTCAGCTAAGTAATCTGGCTCCGAAACCTGCTCCGGCTCCGGTTCGAGAGCTAGACTATAAACCTTCCCCTGAGGTCCCTTCTGCTGCTGCAGATGTTGCCCAAACCTCTGCTGCTGAGTCGAAAGTGGTCCTCTAGGTCCCTTGGCTACTGGGCATTCCCGTATCATGTGGGTGGCAGACCCACAAACTAGGCACTGCTTCAACCTCTTCCTGCAGATGGAGTAATCATGCCCTGGTCTTCCGCAGAAAGAACATATAGCTCCCTTCTGCTGTTGTCGGGGTCCCGGGGCTCTAACTGGCGGGGTCTGATGATGTGGTATAGGGGGACGGTATGTCTGCTGGTGCGGCGTCGGTACTCTCTGCTGGAAAGCCTGACGCTTGGACTGTCCCTCATGATGTACAGAAGCCGACCTCTTGCTAGACAGAAGACGCTCCTCGATGCTCCGGGCCAACTCTAGGCTCTGGTAGTAGTCAGTCGTACCGTTCGCCACTATAAGAATGCCGATGTCTGGAACTAGACCATAGCAAAACCTACGGGTCATCTCCTCTGGATCTGCAACCAGACTAGGAGCGAAACGGCTTAGGCGACTAAACTCTGCCGCATACTCGTCAACAGAACGGTTCCTCTGCTGGATGTTCTGGAATCGTAGCCCCATGGCTACTCTAGCAGTGGTCGAAAAAAATTTCTTCTTGAACTGGGTCTTGAACTGATCCCAAGTGGCCCTCCCTCTCGCAAACAATGGCTCATTTCGGAACCAGACTCCTGCCAAATCTATCAGCAGAAATCCCGCTGCCTCGACCTGGAGGTCACCCGGCATCCTAACTCCAAGGAGCTTCCTTTCTACCGAGTCTAGCCAGTCATCTGCTACTACTATGCCCTCAGTCCCTGAGAACTCCTTGGGGTTCAAACCCATGAAGTCCTTGATCGTCCCCGCTCTCTGTCGTGGCTCTACAGGTGGTGGGACCACGGTACGTTCCTCAGAACGCTCCATGCTCTGGCGGAGTAGGGTAGTCTGCTCCTGATGGGTCGTTAGGAACCCCTGGATCATAGTGAGCAGTTGGTTCCCGTCGAGTGTGACGGAAGCCTGGGTAGGTATAGTGATAGGGGGTGGTAGAAGTATTGGGTCCTGCTGGGCCTGTGATGTGGAAGGTGGTGGAGGCATCTGGGTTTTGTGGATCTGTGGAGTGGGAGAATGTGGTAGGTGGAGGTGGGGGTGTATCAGTCAACTGGTCAGCTGACTGGATATGGAGTGCGCCATTCTCAGGTGTAACATACTGGGATGAACGAGTAAGCACCATCTAATTACAATAAAAAGGACTTATAAGAACTTGTTTAAAGCAAGCAATCATAGGCAAGAAAATCTATTTATAATAGCAAGCATGTGATGTATTTCCTATGTTGCAATCCTAGTATTCCTCTAGGTGTTCTAAGCGTTATTCCTAATATTGTCTAATTACCTTAAGTTCCTAATTGCAGGCATGCTTGATACAATAACGTAACCAAACAATTTAGTCTCGACCTCCATGGGCCACCACTAAAAACATGTCACGACCCGTTACCCAAATTGTTGGGCCGGGCCGAGTCATGTCCAGCCTGCGCTTGAGATAAAATACAGTAAGCTGTTCTAGAGATAACAAGATAAGACTAAATGTGCTAACAGTTCTATAAGTGAATAAAAGTCATAAATGCTCCAAACACAAAAGTCGACTCATATAGTAAAATGTTCAAAGTACAAGTCTGAAATATAAAACTGGATACATGTCCAGTTATAAAATACGTAGTCTAATACATGACTACACTAAATATCCCAAGTGACTACGCAAACTAGGCGAGTTTTTCCGCAGGAACATCCTCGTAAAGCAAAGTCGGGTCCTCGGCAGTATCTCCATAATATGAGTCGTAGAGTAACTCCTCCTCAGTAAGGACACCTACAACGTTATCCTGTCAGGACGGGAGCAAGTACTGATTCTAGCAAAATAGCATATGAAACATGAAAATGAACATAGAGGAATAACTGGAAACATGGCATCACATAATCTATTATGGCAAGGACACATATGTCATAGAGACAGATGTATATGTAATGTTTAAAACTGTAGCAGGTACATGATCGTCAATAGGTGTAAAATGTACTGTGGTATAAGTATATAAAATGTACTTCCGTACAAGTAAAATAAGCGATAGATGTACATACGTATAAATATAGCTGGTGCGCCTACGACAAGGTATACATATAAAATGTCAACCTTGCTCGGTACGTACGTACGAGTAAGGGGGCATGATCACGTACGCTACTAACAGTTTTTCCATAACCCAGATTCTAATCATGTGAGAGATACCTAAAGACTGTTCTAAGCATGATAGTAACTGAAAGTACAACATATGAATATCTAACTTGCTACCCCAAGGATCAGCATTTAACATGGTTGGATTTACAGTTCATTTATGTAACAGTATGTAAAGTTTGTAGAGAGTACTTGTCTCTAGCAAAGCAAGCTGCGATAAAAGTGCTATAGATGTCTGGTAACTCGTCACTGTAGAAATAAATACATAAACTTAGTTTTTACACTAAGCTAAAACACTAAGACACTAATTTGTGAAACACGACTTGTGACTGGGCACCTAGCCAAAATGATAACTTTAGCATAGGAGACCAATGTGGGGTGACACACTACTTTAACTAACTTTCTAGGGTCTTTACACTAGTGAGGGGTGAGGTTCAATACGGCTAAAACTCAAATAACACAAAAAGTTGCAAGTCGTAATTATTCAATAAATAAATCAAATGAACATTGTGTTCCAACAATTTTTGAGATAGACAAAAAGCTTAATTTTACATGAAATAAAGTACCAAAATGATCCTTGTTAATTATAGAAATTTATTATAATTTTTCTGGAATTTATTAACCAGTACAAGTATTTTATAAAAATCAGTTTCCCTAAGTACACAGAAAATGAGTTTTGGTTTCATATGCCAAAATAGTGGCTAAACTATAAATTAAATACTATAAAAATTATACTAAATTAGCTAAATTAACTTAGTATCTAAATACTATTTTTCTAGAATTTTAACAGTAATTAAAGTATTTTTAGAAATTCAAAAACAGCATTGCACACAATCTGAAATTAAATAAATAATTATCTGCATATTTTGTCCATGTACATAGTTTGAACCAAAGTTCAAATTCAGGACCCAAGGCCATGAATCAAGTCTAATATGACTTGTACAGGTCTTGAATGTGTGAAAACACATTTGGGCCCAAAAACCCATGCTAGGCTTGGACAACAAATGGTTGCAGTAATAAAATACAGGAATTTAAATAATAATGATATATTTTCAAAGTGGTAAAAATATACAAGTCATAGTTTAAACAATAAAAATGACTTGAGAATTTATGCACAATGATATTTATACAAAGTAGAATTTTGAAATATATATATAAAATGTACAACTACCATATTTATATATACATATAAATATATAGATATTTATATGTATACATAGTGGATATATATATATACACATGTTAAATATACATATATATATAAGAAATACTTTTTTTTTTTTGAAATTCCATACACACACACAATTGGGAGGCTCGAACCTTGCCGGCCTCTCCGGGTGTCCACTCTAATACCACTAGGCTAGAGATCTTGGACTATAAGAAATACTTTGCTATAAAATATATATATATACATATAAATATTGTATACATATATATAATAGTATGTATATAATAATATATATACATGAACACATATACATATATACATATATATACATATATATATATATATATATATATATATATATATATATATATATATATATAATATATATATATATAATATATATATTATATTATATATATAATAAAATAGAGTACTAAATATAAAATATATATATATACAAATACAGTATATATATACACATAAAACAGTATATATAATAATATATATATATAATATATATATATATATATATATATATATATATATATATATATATAGATATATATATATATATATATATATATATATATATATATATATATATATATATACACATATACATATATACATAAAAATATATATATAAAATAAAACAAAAAAAACAAAAGAAAAACAGACAGAGGGCTCGAACTCGGCCCTCTGTTCTGGAAGGGTCAAGACTTAGAGCCCCACCCGCTGGCCAGTGGGCCTGAGCGGGCTTGCTGTCAGGGTGGGGCTCGGGTTAATAATAAAGAGTTTGATTAATTATTGGTTTTTAACCCGCTAAAGAAACAAACCCGACCCGTTATGCTATACCGTGTCCTGACAGTTAGGGACACGGCTTATGAACACGACACAGTGTCTTGTGTCTACACTCAGCACGACACGCACGAATTGATTCGGCCGTGTCCAAGCTTACCAATAGATTGCCCGTGTCCTGGCGAGTCAACTACGTGAATTCGAGACACAAATACGACATAGAGACAGTACTGATACGTACGTGTCCGAAGTTGGGTTGCTGTCGGGGGTGGCGACTGGGCGGAGGAGGCGTCGTGGTCGGGGCGTATCACTTTCCATTCCCAGAATATGTATTTTTAGAATGCATGTACTGTTTAAATATAAATATTTTATTTTATCATGTATTGCTCTGTATTTAAATTCCTTTAATTTCATGTTAATTAATTTCCTGCAATTTTATTTCTGCACTTTACTTTCTGCTTTTGTACTCTGCTTTAGCTTTGCTATTGGTTCGGCTCAGATTGGTTTAATTATGTTGGTTCATCATGAACCGAAATAAACCCCCACCTACCACCACTCCTTCATTTAAAGTCCATCCCCATTTTCTCTCTTCATTACTTCAACATTACTCTTCTTCTTCCTCATCACTCTCCCACCAACCTAGGAGATCAAGGCAAGTGCCAACTTGCTTCCTGATGGATCCCTATTATTATTGTTCTATCATCTTCCTTATTCGATTCTAAGTCTCTTTAGTACTTAGCATTCCCAATTTCCATGGCTTATTTGTTGTAGATCTAAGTTTGATGTATTTTCGGGTTTCTTAGGTTTGGATCTAGTAAACTTGTTATCTTCAAGTTTTGATGGTTTCATGTTGTAGAAAATTTCGTTCTATCCAATTTTGACCTATGGAAGTTCATATTTGGGCTTGGGATGAAGGATTTATGGAGCTTGGAAGCAATGGCTTCCATGGTTCTGTTCTCAGAAAAATTCGGAGAGGAAGAACAGCCACAGCGCATGAGATTTATTTTCCACAGCCGCATGAATCTTTCTTCCTCAGGCGCATAATATTATTTATTTCCCAATCATTTTCCACAGCGCATGAGATTATTTATTTCCCAATCATTTCCCACAGCGTATGAGATTTATTTTCCACAGCCGCATGAATCTTTCTTCCTCAGGCGCATGATATTATTTATTTCCCAATCATTTCCCACAGCGCATGAGATTTATTTTCCACAGCCGCATGAATCTTTCTTCCTCAGGCGCATGAGATTATTTATTTCCCAAATTATTTCCCACAGCCGCATGAATTTTTATTCCTCAGGCGCATGAGATTATTTATTTCCAAATCATTTTCCACAGCCGCATGAATCTTCATTCCTCAGGCGCATGAGATTATTTATTTCCCAATCATTTTCCACAGCCGCATGAATCTTCATTCCTCAGGCGCATGAGATTATTTATTTTCCAATCATTTCCCACAGCGCATGAGATTATTTATTTCCCAAATCATTTTTCACAGCCGTATGAATCTTCATTCCTCAGGCGCATGAGATTATTTATTTCCAAATCATTTCCCACAGCCGCATGAATCTTCATTCTCAGGCGAATGAGATTATTTATTTTCCAATCATTTCCCACAGCGCATGAGATTATTTATTTTCCAATCATTTCCCACAGTGCATGAGATTATTTATTTCCCAATCATTATTTATTTCTCAATTTTTATTTCCCGAATTTGGCATTAATTAACATTGATTGTTATCTTGATTAATTATTGATCATGCGTTCCTAGATGGAACTAAGAGGCTGGCTAGTCGTCTTATTAAATTAATGGAATAAGACACGTTCATATTTGTAATCGATTGGCCAATCCCGAATATTGATATATAGATACATGCAGGCTACAATAATTTATTTATTTACGAAAGTAGCATGTGTACTCTATGGTCAAGGCATGATTATTCCGTGGTTATTTTTAATTGTTGCATTACGCTATGTAAGACCTACAACTTAACCGCACGGGTATCGTTGTAGAGTTGGGCATATCGTACCTTGTACGGAAGTACTCATTCTGAATGACCATGATCCACAGCATGGGATTTCACTTAACATAGAGGCTACTAAGTTAAATAAAATAATGATTACATGGAGAGTATAGATTTCCGAGTTCTTATATGACAGCCCTCTTTGGGACTATTAGTGCCCGACAGGCCGGCTGGTTCCCACAGATACTGCAAGTCTGCTACACGGACAGGGAGCGGTATCTGCTTATATTATTGTATATTGTATATTGATGACGGGCGTCCCGCTGGGACTCGTCTAATTCATGATTGGCGCAATTGATTGATTGGATAGACTAGCCTTGCTTGCCCATAGTAAGAACTAAGAAATCCTTATTGCATAATTCCAAGATAACTTGGGACTCACAGTAGTAAGCCGTAGGAGTTGGATGGTCATTTAAGTTGATTTGTTTGTGTACTGTACATACTCTGTTACCTAACTGAGATGATCAGAGCATCAGAACATGACGGACCAACTTCTGTCCTTGTTTGGTTGGGAGGTTGGTTCGAAGTGTCGTGATGTTACGTGAATCCCAGTAGCAAGCAGAGATCTATATATCCTATTCTCTTATTACTGGTTTTAATTTCTCATATCGTGCTTCCTTGCGGTACTTGCTATTAGAGGTCTAACCTCTCTGGTTTTGCATGGCCAGATTTAGAGCCGGTTCCCGAGGACTCAGCTTACCTCTACCTCCAAGATGGTCAATACTAGAGGAATGATCGCAGGAGGACTCGAGTGGGTTCCTTACTTCCCCGCTCGTTTTGTTAATTACTTTACATTTTGTCGCTTGGCACCGACATGTTAGTCGAATAGTCTTGCACTTACTTTTACATAATTGTAATTAAGTCAGACTGCAACTGATAATAATTGTGTATATGTTGCTATATCATCTGGCTATGTTTTGTAAAGCCAGATCTCAAAAATATTTTGACTAAGCATTTGGGACGTCTTATTGCTTTATCTTAAATGTTCTCTGTTATTGCTTCTTGTTTGAATGATTGAGACAATAGATGTGAAGTGACCATAGCGAGACTTTCATGTAGTATGCACCCCCTTGTCTTTTAGACAGCATTGATCGTATTATACGGTATTCATCTACCCGTAATACGTAGCTGGCTGAGTCATTCCCCCGCTCTCCAGTATTCTGGTTCTGGGGCGTGACAAGGTTTTAGTGGTGGCCCATGCAGGTCTGATTTCAGACTTGTGGGGTGTTTTAATTATAGGATGTCTCAATCACACCTGTTCCCCCTTGATCTCATGATTCGTTACTCTCGACTCTAGCTTGACATTCCGGTATCCTTTGACTTCATTGATCTTTCCTGTCCGATCGTTTGATTGTTCTTTTGTCCCTTTTCTTAGGGACACTTCGTCCGCATCTGCCAGGACTGGACAACAACAACAAGAGCAACACGGACAACCTGACCATGTTGGTCAGCAACAAGGGCCGGTACTAACTCAAGAGACTATCCAAGAAAAAGTAATAGTGGAAGCAGCAGCTGGGTCGCTGTATCCGGATGTTCCACCACCACCAACAGTTCCACCTATCCCTGCGAAAATGGACACACCGGCTCTTCTGGAGATCATGAGAGGGATGATGGCTACTCAGCAACATCAGATGTTGGCCCAACAGCGCATGCATGCTCAGTTGCAAGAGCAGAACGTACTACTCAACCAAGGGTTGCAGACAGCTTTGGAAAGAGGGGCAAGGCCGGATTCAGGAGCATCAACCAGATTTTGCAAGTTCAACCCCCGCCGTTTCGAAGGCACGGAGGATGCCATCTCAGCAGATGCATGGCTTAAGGATATTGAGGCTATCTTGACAGCCGCTAAGGTGCCGGGCAGAAGAACGTGTGGATCAGGTGAAGTTGTTACTTCAGGATCTCGCACGTGATTGGTGGGAATCAGAGGAGGTAGGCATCAGACGTCCTGTAGCTTGGGACAATTTTACAGCAAGGTTCAAGACAAAGTACTATGGAGTTGTGGCACAGTTTGAGCTACAACAGTAGTTTATCAACCTTAGACAGGCTGGCAAGACTGTAGATGCTTATGCAGCAGAGTTCTGCAGATTGAGTAGGTTCGCCCCAGAGATGGTAGCAACAGAGAGCCAGAGGGCTATGAGGTTCCAGCAAGGGTTTCATCTTGAGCTCTTGCAATTGATAGAGGAACACAATTACCAGACTTTTGATGAAGTATTGACGGCGACTCGAAGGCATGAGATTATCGTTCAGAGGATTGCGGCCAGGACTGGGGGTCAGAAGAGATCCCACAGTCAGATTGAAGGAGGAGGGGGAAGTAGCGCCCCGAACAACAGCATCATCCCCTGGCATTCGTATCCACGATGTGGCACTGCGAGGACCAGCACCACCACCCAGGCAGCAGCAACAGCAACAGAGGAAGAACCAGCAACCCCCAGCGGGCTGCACTTATTGCGGGAAGATAGGGCACACTAGAGATGTGTGTCGGACATTGAACGGACAGTGTTTGATATGTGGAAATCCAAATCATCGGGTTACCACCTGTCCCATGAATTCGAGGTCAGGAGGACCAGTGCAGCAGTTTCCTGCTCTGCCAGCACCAGGGGCAGGACAGTATCGAGGACCCGCAGTTGCAGTGAGACCATTGGCCCCAGCGTCCGTTAATGCCACAGGCTCAGATGTTTCGGCAGCAGGGACCGCCGATGCAGCAACACCAGCATAGACCACTCCAGCATCATCAAGGCAGGGGCCAGCAACAGCACCAGGCTAGGCCATAACATGGGAACCAACAAGGAGGTCGAGGGCAGGCATTCACTCTGTCCTTAGAGGAGGCATTAGCATCGGGAGATGTTGTGGCAGGTAACATTCTCGTCCCCTCATATCCCGCAGTAGCATTATTTGATTCAGGAGCATCACACTCATTTATATCTACACAATTTATGACACGGCTAGGAATGGAGTTTGAGGCATTGCCAAGGAGGTTGAATATACTCACTGGCAATGGGCTCGTAGGAGTTAGTAGAGTTATTCTAGCGTGTAGCGTTGTAGTTTGTGGGCATTCCTTACCCGCCCGGTTGATAGAATTTCCTGTTGGAAATTTCGATGTTATCTTAGGCATGGACTGGCTGAAAGACAGTCATGCGACAATAGATTGTCATAGAGGGAGTGTATCTTTTGACATTGCAGGCATGAAGCGGTTCACCTTAGTCAGATCAGTGGCAACTCAACAAGAGCAGGGAGTAGTGACGGCAATGGAAGAAGTTCAAGTTCCGAAGGTTGTTGAAGAATTTCTAGACGTATTTCCCGAAGAACTTCCAGGGCTATCGCCAGTAAGAGATATTGAGTTCAGTATAGAATTGGCACCTGGAACTAAACCGATATCAGATCGAGTTTATAGAATGGCGGATTCCGAGCAGGCCAAGGTATATCAGCACATAGAGGAACTGAAGGAGAAGAAGTTCATCCAAGCTAGCATATCACCATGGGTAGCACCAGTGGTACTTGTGGGGAAGAAGGATGGATCATCCAGATTGTGCATCGATTACAGGAAGCTTAACGCGGCAACAGTGAAGAACAAGTACCCACTACCCAGGATCGACGACTTATTTGATCAGTTGAGCAAAGCTAGAGTTTTCTCCAAGATAGATCTTCGTTCAGGATATCATCAAGTGAGGGTTCGAAAGGAGGACATTCCCAAGACAGCATTCAGGTCGAAGTATGGGCATTATAAATTCTTAGTAATGCCATTTGGTTTGACCAATGCTCCAGCAATCTTTATGGATTTAATGAATCGCATCTTTATGTCGTACTTGGATCAATTTATCGTTGTGTTTTTCAACGACATTCTTGTATATTTAACTAGTGAAGAGGCGCATGAAAATCACCTCCGGAAGGTGTTACAGGTTCTGAGAGAGAACCAGTTGTATGCCAAGCTCAGCAAGTGTGAGTTTTGGTCGGATCATATTTCATTTTTGGGTCATATCATATCAGGAGCTGGAGTAGCAGTGGATCCCAAGAAGGTAGAAGCAGTAGAAAGTTGGCCAGTACCCAAGACCGTAGCAGATGTGCGAAGTTTCTTGGGATTGGCAGGATATTACAGAAGGTTTGTATCAGACTTTGCGAGGCTTTCAGCACCCATGACCCGCTTAACACGGAAAGATGTACCATTCGTCTGGTCGGCAGAATGTCAGGCATCATTTGAGAATCTGAAGCAGAAGTTGATATCAGCGCCTATTCTTATATTGCCAGTTGGACCCGGAGGTTTTACCGTTTATTGTGATGCGTCAGGTAAAGGACTTGGATGTGTCCTCATGCAACATGGGAAGGTGATAACATACGCATCTAGACAGCTCTGAGACCACGAGAAGAATTATCCGACTCATGACTTGGAGTTGGCAGCAGTAGTATTTGCCTTGAAGATATGGAGACATTACTTATATGGTGACCGAGTAGACATATACACAGACCATAAAAGTCTGAAGTACATATTTACCCAGAAGGAACTGAACATGAGGCAGAGAAGATGGTTGGAGTTGATCAAGGATTATGACGTGGAGCTTCAGTATCATCCAGGCAAGGCTAATGTGGTAGCAGATGCTCTCAGCAGGAGAGGCGGCGCATTTATGTTAACAACACAGAGGCATATCTTAGAAGACCTTCAGAAGATGGGCATCGAGGTTATACTTCCTTGTGATGTAGGAGTTCTGGCGAGTCTACAAGTTCAATCCGACTTGGTAGACAGGATCAAGGCAGCTCAGGCACAAGACCCAAGGATTCAGAAGCTTAGAGCAGAATGTGAGTCATGACTCAGAAAGGAGATACAAATTCATGAAGATGGTACCCTTAGGTTTGGGTCACGTCTATGTGTGCCTAGTGGAGATATCAGACAGGAGGTTATGGCAGAAGCTCACAGCTTTCAGTATTCTATACACCCTGGAGGGACCAAGATGTACCAAGATATCAAGCAGCACTTCTGGTGGAACGGGATGAAGAGGGAGATAGCTAGATTTGTTTTCTGTTGCTTGGTATGTCAGCAAGTGAAGGCAGAACAGCAGAGGCCAGCTGGATTATTGCAACCGCTTCCTATCCCGGAATGGAAGTGGAAACATATTACAATGGACTTTGTGATCGGTTTACCGAGATCACCAAGTGGTAAGGATGCTATTTGGGTAATCGTAGATCGGCTTACGGAGGTGGCACATTTTCTTCCTTTTAGAGTAGGTCAATCTACGGAGAAGTTGGCAGAATTGTATATGCAGCTGATAGTCAGACAGCATGGGGTCCCGGTCAGTATTGTGTCAGATAGAGATACCCGTTTTACATCACATTTTTGGAAGAGCTTACATCATAGCTTGGGTACCAAGTTAAGATTTAGCACGGCTTACCATCCACAGACGGACGGGCAATCAGAAAGAACAATTCAGACTTTAAAGGATATGTTGCGAGCTTGCACCCTAGATTTTGGAGGATCTTGGAAGAGCCACCTACACTTGGTCGAGTTCTCATATAATAACAGTTATCAAGCCAGTATCCAGATGGCGCCATTTGAAGCATTATATGGTAAGAAGTGTAGGTCGCCACTAGTATGGGACGATATCGGGAAGAGGAAGATGCTAGGCCCAGAAATAATTGTCCAGACCGTTGAAGTGGTTAAGGGAGTTAGAGAACGACTTCGAGTTGCGCAGGATCGGCATCGTCATTGGGCGGACCAGCATCGTAGGCCGCTAGAGTTTTCTGTTGGGGACCACGTGTTCTTGCGGATCTCACCTACCCGTGGGGTCATTAGGTTTGGAGTTCGCGGGAAGTTGAGTCCGCGGTACGTGGGTCCATTTGTTATTCTTGATAGGATAGGCGATGTTGCTTATCGTTTATCCCTTCCACCTTCGTTACGAGAGGTGTATGACGTATTTCATGTATCTCAGTTGCGAAGGTATGTATCGGACCCAAGCCATATCCTTGATCATTCTGAGCTGGTTGTTGGTACCAACCTGTCTTACGAGGAACAGCCTGTGTCTATTTTGGACCGAAGAGAGAAGATACTCAAGAACCAAACAATTAACCTTGTCCGGGTTGCTTGGGGTCATCACTCTTTAGGAGAGTTAACGTGGGATCGTGAGGATGATATCCGATCACGATATTCGTACCTGTTTGACTCACAAGGTATATTTTCTTCTGTATACCTTGATTGTCTTAACTCCTCATGCTTGTCACCTTATGAGTAGAATTACTTAATGTTGTAGATTGTTAGATGTAGATACATTACTTGTTATTATCATTGTAGAATGATTGCTTACTCAATTGTTTATACTTAGATTAGTTTAGCTTCGATATTTCTATCATACTTGGATCTGAAATTTCGAGGACAGAATTTTTCTAAGGAGGGTAGAGATGTCACTTTCCATTCCCAGAATACGTATTTTTAGAATGCATGTACTGTTTAAATGTAAATATTTTATATTTATCATGTATTGCTCTGTATTTAAATCCTTTTAATTTTATGTTAATTAATTTCCTGCAATTTCATTTCTGCACTTTACTTTCTGCTTTTATACTCTGCTTTAGCTTTGCTATGGGTTTGGCTCAGATTGGTTTAATTATGTTGGTTCATCATGAACCGAAATAAACCCCCACGTACCACCACTCCTTCATTTAAAGCCCATCCCCTTTCTCTCTCTTCATTACTTCACCATTACTCTTCTTCTTCCTCATCACTCTCCCACCAACCTAGGAGAGCAAGACAAGTGCCAACTTGCTTCCCGATGGATCCCCATTATTATTGTTCTATCATCTTTCTTATTCGATTCTAAGTCTCTTTAGTACTTAGCATTCCCAATTTCCATGGCTTATTTGTTGTAGATCTAAGTTTGATGCATTTTCGGGTTTCTTAGGTTTTGATCTAGTAAACTTTGTTATCTTCAAGTTTTGATGGTTTCATGTTGTAGAAAATTTCGTTCTACCCAATTTTGACCTATGGAAGTCCATATTTGGGCTTGGGATGAAGGATTTATGGAGCTTGGAAGCAATAGCTTCCATGGTTCTGTTCTCAGAAAAATTCGGAGAGGAAGAACGGCCACAGCGCATGAGATTTATTTCCCACAGCCGCATGAATCTTTCTTCCTCAGGCGCATGATATTATTTATTTCCCAATCATTTTTCACAGCGCATGAGATTATTTATTTCCCAATCATTTCCCACAGCGCATGAGATTTATTTTCCACAGCCGCATGAATCTTTCTTCCTCAGGCGCATGATATTATTTATTTTCCAATCATTTCCCACAGCGCATGAGATTTATTTCCCACAGTCGCATGAATCTTTCTTCCTCAGGCGCATGAGATTATTTATTTCCCAAATCATTTCCCACAGCCGCATGAATCTTTATTCCTCAGGCGCATGAGATTATTTATTTCCAAATCATTTCCCACAGCCGCATGAATCTTCATTCCTCAGGCGCATGAGATTATTATTTTCCAATCATTTCCCACAGCCGCATGAATCTTCATTCCTCAGGCGCATGAGATTATTTATTTCCCAATCATTTCCCACAGCGCATGAAATTATTTATTTCCCAATCATTTCCCACAGCGCATGAGATTATTTATTTTCCAATCATTTCCCACAGCGCATGAGATTATTTATTTCCCAAATCATTTCCCACAGCCGCATGAATCTTCATTCCTCAGGCGCATGAGATTATTTATTTCCAAATCATTTCCCACAGCCGCATGAATCTTTATTCCTCAGGCGCATGAGATTATTTATTTTCCAATCATTTCCCACAGCCGCATGAATCTTCATTCCTCAGGCGCATGAGATTATTTATTTTCCAATCATTTTCCACAGCGCATGAGATTATTTATTTCCCAATCATTTCCCACAGCGCATGAGATTATTTATTTTCCAATTATTTCCCACAGCGCATGAGATTATTTATTTCCCAATCATTTCCCACAGCGCATGAGATTATTTATTTCCCAAATTATTTTTCACAGCCGCATGAATCTTCATTCCTCAGGCGCATGAGATTATTTATTTCCAAATCATTTCCCACAGCCGCATGAATCTTCATTCCTCAGGCGCATGAGATTATTTATTTCCCAATCATTTTCCACAGCCGCATGAATCTTCATTCTTCAGGCGCATGAGATTATTTATTTTCCAATCATTTCCCACAGCGCATGAGATTATTTATTTTCCAATCATTTCCCACAGCGCATGAGATTATTTATTTCCCAATCATTATTTATTTCTCAATTTTTATTTCTCGAATTTGGCATTAATTAACATTGATTGTTATCTTGATTAATTATTGATCATGCGTTCCTAGATGGAACTAAGAGACTGGCTAGTCGTCTTATTGAATTAAATGGAATAAGACACATTCATATTTGCAATCGATTGGCCAATCCCGAATATTGACATATAGATACATGCAGGCTACAATTATTTATTTATTTTACGAAAGTAGCATGTGTACTCTATGGTCAAGGCATGATTATTCCGTGGTTATTTTTAATTGTTGTATTACGCTATGTAAGACCTACAACTTAACCGCACGGGTATCGTTGTAGAGTTGGGTATATCATACCTTGTACGGAAGTACTCATTCTGAATGACCATGATCCACGGCATGGGATTTCACTTAACATAGAGGCTACTAAGTTAAATAAAATAATGATTGCATGGAGAGTATGGATTTCCGAGTTCTTACATGGCAGCCCTCTTTGGGACTATTAGTGTCCGACAGGCCGGCTGGTTCCCACAGATACTGCGAGTCTTCTACACGGGCAGTGTCAACCCCTGATTTTCAAAAATTTGTTAAACTAGTGTTAATTAATTATTAAATGTCATTATTGGTTTTAAAATAATTTAATATGATTTTTAGGAATTTTCTATAATTTTTAAATGAGTTTTATATATAAAAAAATATCACTTTGCAAATTATTTAAAATTTATTAATGGTTTTGCAATTTTTGAAATGTTATTTATATCAGTTGTAATAAATTAATTGTTCTTAATTGAGGAATGCAAATAATATTTTGCATTTTAATACTGAAAAAACCCTTTTGTAATTTCCTAATCTCTAGGGGCCCTAGTGCAATTACCAAAACCCCCTCCCGACGACAACTCTCTCTCCTCCAGCTCCCTCACCCACCCCCGTTGACCCGCTCGGCTGCCCGACCGACACAACCGCCCTGCCCCCGCCTTTCCCGGCTGCCCCCACCGCCTCCAAAGCCCCTATAATATCCCCCTCTCTCCCCGACCTAGCTACCACCTCCACGACCACCGACGACCGCCACCAGCCCCCGTCCTCCACAAAACCCCTAGATCTAACCTAGCTCCGGCAAGACCCCCAGCGCCGCCCCTACGCCGAGCACCACCGCCCGCAACCACCACCGATAGGTTCGCCGCAGTGAGGCGAACACGTCGCCACCGGAGCGCCCTGACCCCGACGTTCCTCCGCCCGCAGCACCATCGAACCCCCCCTCCAACCGTCGGACACGTAGGTAACACGACTTAAATCGTGTCGTGCGTGTCTGCGCACGAGACTCGCCAGGACACGACGAGCTCAGTACTGTGCTCGGACACACGAGACTGTGCTCGTACGTGTCGTGCTAAGCAGGACACGAGAAATCCTGTGTCCTTAACTGTCTGGACACAGGACAGTTTTTATATATTTTTTTATATCAACTACCCTAACCTAAATAAATAACCAGAACTCTAACCCTAACTGAGCTCGGGCTGACCCCCTGGCCAGCCGACCCAACTCAAACCCGACCCCCCCCCCCCCCCCCGGGCCGAGTTCGAGCCCCCCCTGCTGTCTTTCCTTTTCTTTTTTCTTTTCTTTTCCTTTTTCTTTTCTTTTGTTATTTATGTATATTTATATATATGATATACTATATGGTATATATATATATATCTATATATATATATATATCTATAATTATATA